>NW_026847882.1:44379482-44404482 GCF_025583915.1 Anolis sagrei ordinatus | reverse complement strand
AGGAATGCCATCGTCTCATGATGTGACCAAAGTACGACGGCCTCAGCTTAATTCTTTGGGTTTCTGGGAGGAGTTCAGATCGAGTTTGGAGGCAATAAACAGAAGTCTATGAACTTCAAGGCCGGAAAGGATGTCTGATGCAGAGTCTCCGCTCTGATTGGCATCCCCTTGCAATGCAGTACAAGGCACTTTATCCCCTATGGCGGCCATTCAAAAGGCCCACTCCCTCCTCTGAGTGGTTTAGAAATGGGAAAGTTACGTTCCGGCCTCTTATTGGCTGGGGACTCCCACTGAGGCCTCAGCCACCGGAACGTGGTGGAGGCTCCTTCTTTGGAGGCTTCTAAGCAGAGGCTGGATGGCCATCTGTCGGGGGTGCTTTGAGTGCGATTTGCCTGCTTCTTGGCCAAATGGGGTTGGGCTGGATGATGGCCCACCAGTCTCTTCCAACTCTAGGGTTCTAGGATGCCAGGGGTGGGTGGAGTTTCCCCCGTGGCAGGAAGGAGGGAGAGCTGTCGTTGGTCTGCTTAAAGTTGGAGCCGTGCAGAGAGTCCGCCCAGACTGGGCTAATCATACAATTTAGGGCAATGTGGAGAGCTCATAATCGGAATGGAGGTTAGGGTTACACAAACAGAGACTGGCTTTGAGGCAATGAAGAGGTGTGTGCAAATACAGACAATGGGAAATAGACAGAGCAAAGCAGAGTTCCCTTCCACTTTTCTGTGAAGTCCCTGACTTGGGGATGGGGTGCTGGGAGGACTTCCCTCTTTCGTTCCTCCGGGAAAGTGTGGAGACGGAGCAATTAATCAAGGAGCTAATGAGAAATGTGTTTTCTTCCTTCCTTCCATCCTTCCTGTCCTCGCTCTGCGTCATATTCTTCTTAGCCAGGTGATTACAGTCATACCAGGCGTGCTTAGAGTCCAGGCTGGGCTCCCTTGCTCCAGTGCCGCCAATTTAGAGAAGCATTAATGGAAAAGAGAAGCCCCAAATAACACAAATCAGGGGGCTTTGTGTTGCTGCACTTGTTGCGCAATTGGTGGCCGGCATCCATTGCCACCGAGCCCCATCGATTGCCTCTTGACTTATGCCTGGCAGCCATCTTCCCATCTTGCTCTTTGAATTGGGCCAATCCATGGGACTTCCCCACTTGGTCCATTCCAACATCCAAGGAGAAAGCGAACAAGGCCTCGCAAAAGGATAATAAATGATCGGCCAGGTGTGAATGGCGGTGCCAGCGGCCCAAAGTGTAGAGCGGAGCCTGGTAAACAAAGGGCCTTGGGGTCCGTATCTGGCCCGCGGGCCCTGCCCAGGTGTGCTTGCCCCCAGGAAGGCCCCAAGGGAGCCCCTCTGGCCCTCTGCTCCCTCCTTCCTTCCCTCCCTCCCTCCTTCCCTCCCTCCCTCCTTCCTTCCTTCCCTCCCTCCTTCCTTCGTGCCCAAGGAGGCCTTTTTCTCTCTCCAAACGTGTCGATTTCCACCCCGGCTGCTTTGTAATTTCATTATTTACCTCCCATTTAGCCTTTTGACAGATCAAAGCCTCAGCCGAGGCGAAGCGAGGTGTGGCGCGCATGCAAACACGGCTGATACATAATTAATTACCATAAAACAGTTTCATTAGGAGGATGGGGTTTCACGGCTGTTTGTCTTCCAGGGTTTAAGCCATGTAAAGCAGAAGATAGGCTTTTGGAGCCGGTGGTATTCATCAGAGTAGTAATAATAATAATAATAATAATAATACCCCTCCTTACAGCTCAGAAGGGTCAATAAGGAAGCATGGAGGATATTATTATTACTACTACTTACCCCTCCTTGAAAGTCTTTGGGGTCCATATAGAACCATGATAATTATTATCATGGGATGCTCTGAAGATGCTTGCCATAGATGCAGGCGAAACGTCAGGAGAAATGCCTCTAGAACATGGCCCTATAGCCCGAAAAAACCCACAAGAACCGAGATTATTATTATTATTATTAATCTACCTCTCCTTACGGCTCATAGGTGTCCATGTGGAAGCATGAACATATTTTAATGAATATTTCTGCAAATGATTTTGATGAACATTTTGTAGATATTTTAATGAATATTTCTGCAAATGATTTTGATGAATATTTCTGTGGATAATTTATTAAATATTTCTTTGAAAACTTTAGTTGGATATTTCTAAGAATATTTCTGCAAATATTTTCATGAATTTTTAAACAGATATTTCTACGAATATTTTTGATGAATAAGTCTGTGAACATTTTTATGAATATTTTTGTGAATAATTTTGATATTTCTGCGAATATTTTTGTGGGTACATTTATGACTATTTCTGTGAGCATTTTATGCGATCCCAGAATGCATTTTGTTCAACTCCCACCTTCAATGGGCTTCTCTGCCCTTTCCGGGTCCATCCACACTCAACTCATTCCGTTACACCCCTACCACAGAAACGGACACAACGTATAGTACATACATTGCCTAGGTTCTTGGGTGTATCAAGTGGTGAGGGTCTTGGTCCTGAGGCAAAGAAATACCCCCAGCACCCTCTCCCTCGCCCTGCCTCGCAGTGGCAATCGCTGCCTTTGCCCGGGGCTTTGGGTTTCCCAGGGAAGGATGCGCATTCCTAGAGAGTGCCGGGTGTCTGGAAGGCAGGGCTTCAGCACCACGGACAGCAGCAGCCGCTCCTCCTCTGACTCTCCTCTTTGCCACAGCCTTCCCTTCCTTCCTTCCTTCCTTCCTTCCTTCCTTCCTCCCTCCCTCCCTCCCTCCTGCGAGGGGAGAACCCCTGGCCTTCTCTGTGGTCACTTTGGAAGCACCATCCATCCATCCAGGCCAACTCCTTCTTCCTGCCATGAAAGAAGGAAGGCACCACCCGAGCCTTCCCAACAGATGGCCATCTAGCCATTGCTATGACGGATACAGACTGGGGTAAAGTTCAGGCCAAAACCCAGAATGAGCGCAACCGGCTTCGCCAAAGGGCCAAAGACTTTATTCTGCCTGAAAGGGTTTCCTCCGGCATCAAGTTGACAAAGCTGGTCATCTCAATCTAAACAGGAAGGAGGTTTGGCTCTATTTCGGAGGAACGGATAGAAATGGCGCCACCTGCTGACGGCTGGGATCAGGTCACTTCCAAAAAGGTTCCTCTTTAATCATAATAAATAATAATAATAATAACTTTATTTGTACCCCGCTACCCAAGGGACTCAGTGAGGCTTACATGAGGCCGCACCTTTTCTCTCTTTCCCAGGAGAGAAAAGGAAACGCGTTTGGTGAAGCATTTCCCTAATACACACACACACACACACACACACACACACACACATCGTGTGTGATAAAGTCCATGTTGGGGGCTTGTTCATGTTGTGATAGTTGTGTTCTGTGTGTCTGTTGGGAGAGAATAGGGCCGTTTTGTTGAATGGCAGAAAGGCCCCAGGAAGGAAGGAAGGAAGGAAGGAGGTACAGACCGGGGGGGAGGGGGGAGGAAGAATGAATGGAGGGAGAGAAAATGGGAAGAAAGGAAAAGTGGGAAAGAAGGAATAGATGGTAAGAAAGGAAAGAAAGATGGAAGGAGAGGGGGAATGAAAGAAAGACACACACAGAGAGGGGGAAAGAGGGGAGGGAGGGAGGGAGGGAGGGAAAGAGAGAGAGAGGAAGGAAGTGGGGGGAAAGAAGAGAAGAATGAAATGAAGGGAGGAAAGAGGGGAGAGAAAGGAAGAAAAAGTAGGAAGAGAGGGGGAAAGAAGGAAAAGGCAAGAGGGAGGGAAGAAGAAAGAAAGGATGGCTGGAAGGGAGGGAGGGAGGGGAGGAAAGAGAAAGAGAGCAAGGGAAGTAGGAAGAGGGGGGGAAGGAGAAAGAAGGAAGGAAGAAGAAAATAAGACAAAAAAAAGAAGGAAGGGAAGGAAGGAAGGAAGGAAGGAAGGAAGGAAGGAAGGAAGAAAGGAAGGAAGGAAGGAAGGAGAAGGAAGGAAAGTTGATTTCATCCTCTCATGGAAGAGGAAAGGAGGGAGGAGGAAAAGAAATAAAGAGAGAAGGAAGGAGGGAAGGAAAAAAGAGAAGATGAAGAGGAAGAGGGAAGACCATTTCTGCAGGACCTTTGGGAAGGCCTGGCTTTCCCGTCTCTCCAATTTAGAGAACGGCCTCCGCCTTCCTTGAGCAGGGTTAAGGGGCCCATCCTCATCATCATCATCATCATCATCATCATCCTCATCATCACCATGATTCCCAAACGGCAGAAGGAGACTTTTAAGTGGCCAAACGAAGAGCGGATCGAGGAAAAGGAAGACCCGGAAGCGCTTGTGGAAGTTCTGCTCAGTCGGGAAGCGCTTCCCCGTTTCCGAGCGGCTTCCTCCCTGGCGCTTCCCCCTTGAAGACGGCCTTTCGGTAGAACTGCAACTCCTTGACGCTCTCCTTGATGTCCTCGAGGGCCCTAAAGAGAAGGCATGCTGCATGGCACTATATTGCTCGGTAAGAGAAATAAGGGGAGGGGGGAGGGGGCCTTTCGGAGGAGGAAGCCTCCCGTTCACGACCCACCGTGCCTTCCCTCCATTGATACCTCAGCGACATCGTTCACTTTCTTATGTCACGTTGGTCTTGGGGGGCTTTGGACTTGGTTTCCGTTGTATCGATAACAGGACTCTGCATGTTTTTATGAGTGATGAGAATGTCGTTCCCTCATGCCTATCCCGCCTTTCTCTCCCCCAAAAAAGGGGGAAGCGGGGGTCAAGGCGGCTGAGCGTTTCCCTGCCTGAAAATCGACTGTTTCCACAGCCAGAGAGCAAGGCCCGCTTCCCCTCCTTCCCTCCTTCCTCCCTCCCTACCTGTGAGAGAGCGCCTTCTTGGGTGCTGATGCAAACTCTTCGGGGAACCAGCGCCTGGAGGAGGGAAGGGAAGAGAGTCAGCAGGAGGAAGAGGAAAAGAGGGAGAAGAGGAAGCAGGAAAAGAGGAAAGAGAGAGAGGAAGGGAGGAAAGGAAGGAAGAGGAGGAAGAAGAGGGGGAGAAGAGGAGGAAGAGGAAGAAGGGCGAAAGAAGGAGGCGAAGAGCAAGAAGAGGAAGATGAGGAAGGAGAAGGAGGAAAGGGAGAAAAGGAAGGAGAGGAGGAAGGAGGAAGAGGAGAAAAGGAAGAAGAGGAAAAGAAAGAAGAGGAAGATAGGAAGAAAAGGAAGGAGAGAAGAAGAGCAAGAAGAAGAGGAGGGAAAGGAGGAAAAGGGAGAAGGGGGAAAGAAGAAGGCGAAGAGCAAGAGGAGGAAGAAGAGGAAGGAGAAGGAGGAAAGGGAGACAAGGAGGGAGAGGAGGAAGTGCCAGTAGTAGGGGTGGTAGAGGAAGAAGGGGAGGAAGAACGCTTCCCATCCCGGCAAGGACACAGTACACAAACCCCCTCTGGCCCATTCATTGCCTGCCCTTCACCCCCCCACGTGTTCCGCTCCGTCCTGCTCCCTCCCCCGGCTGGATGTGCGGGTGGTTCCTCTCCTCCCCCCCCCCCCCCCCCCCCCCCCCCCCAGTGGCCCCCCCCCCCCCCCCCTTGCGCACCTGCAGAGCTCCTTGACGGTGCTGACGTCCACGATGCGGTAGTGCAGGTGACTCAGGAACTGCGGCATGTGCTTCTCCAGGAACCTCCTGTCTGCGTGAACAGAGTTCCCTGTTGGAGACGGCCATAGGAAAAATATTACAGTATATAAAACACATATATGGATACATATCTATAAAGTTAAATAGATTAAAGTATAACACAGAACGTTGGATGAGCGAAGGTTGGAAAAGAGAGACTCTACTGTAGACATAAAGTAAATAAATTATATATACATAGTAATAAATACATTAATATAATATATATAAATTAAAATACACATATATGGATATATGTATTCATAAAATTAAATACATTAAAATATAATATATAAAAATGTATAAAATAATTATAGATGTTATTTTGATCTATTTCACATAATATTTTAACATTATAAATTAATGTGTTTGTGTGTGTGTGTGTGTGTGTGTGTGTGTGTGTGTGTGTGTGTGTGTGCAGAGGCACCAACTGCTGCATCCTCCCGCTGGAGACTTGCTCTATGGTGAAGCTGTCATTAGAGTTTTGCAAGGACGGAATATATAACCATTTCCTTCGTTGTTCCCTATCTCTTTCTGGGCGCAATGGGAGTTGTGGCTCAATCTCTCTATAATAATAATAATAATAATAATAATAATAATAATAATAATTCCAGCATATAGATCTCGTTTGCTGTGACACATACTGTGCTTTTGTATCAGTAAAATAATAATAATAATAATCATCATCATCTTTATTTATGTACCGCCCTATCTCCCCATGGGGGCTCAGAGCGGTTTCCACATATGCAAAGTAATGCAAAAACATACAATATAAAACAAAAACATAGGCATAAACTGTTAACACAACATACACATTAAAATCAATTGAAAACCAGTTCCGCTCTCTTCTTCATGCAAGGTAAGCTGCCCGGGGCCAAGATTTCAATAAGGGGCCTGGAATACTATTTGGACTAGTGCAAGGAGAAAGGGAAAACGGGGCTGGCTGAATGCGACAGCGCAAGGATCGGCCTCTGCAATGGCCCTCCTAGGGGACCGGGGCCACTCCATTCCAGGGCCAATTAAAGGACTATAAAGAAGGTCTGGGCCGGAATAAAAGGTGCCCTCAGAGGACAGGGGACTGGGGATTGGATGGGGCACAAGGCCAAGTCCTAACTGGTGGACCAAGGGCTTGAGGCTAGTCACTATCGAAGGCCTGATGACACCACCAAGCCTTCAAATTCTTACGGAAGGAGGTGAGGGATGGGGGCAGCCCCCTCTAGTCCAACCGCCTTCTTTCTTTCAGCCTTCATGCAGGAAAAGCACAACCAAAGCCCCCTCAACAGATGGCCATCCAACCACAACAACAGCAACAACAATAATGATGATGATGATGATGATGATGATGAACAGCCCTGAAAGGCCCAGGATGGAGCCTTCTTTATGGCACCATGATGATGTTGAACAGTCCCTTCTTTCCAGGATGAAGAGGATCCCTTGGTGAGAAGCACCCTTTGGGTTCGGCCACTTAACCAATTAGAAATCCACTTAACAGCAGCGTAGTTAGCTTGCAAGAAGGTCACGGGGGAGTTTTGTGGAGGGCAGGCCTTGCTGGAACCAAGAGATGCTCCACCCACAGCAAGGCTTTTGGGGCAGGAGAGGGCTGGTTTGCGCTCCCATGGTTCTCACCTGCGAGGGGGCAGAGTCCCGGGGGCGTCTGCTGCCGGACGAAGGAGAGAAACGCGAGCTCGGCTTCGCGCAAGGACACGGCGCTCTCCCGCACGGCGCTGGTCAGGCCCGACTTCCAGCCAGCCAGGAAGGAAGGAAGGAAGGAAGGAAGGAAAGTCATTCGAAAGGAGAAGCAGCAGCCGCTCACCTTGAAAAGTTCTTGCATGGACATGCTTTAGTGCCAGCCGCTTTGAGTCTCCTTGTGGAGAGAAAGAGCGGGGCGTGAATGAACATAGTAAACACAACAACAACAACAACAACGGTCTCTTGGAGTCTCGTTGTGGAGAGAAAAGAAGGGGCCGTAAATAAATGTCATAATAATAATAATAATAATAATACCAACAACAACAACAGGAGAAACTCAGCCGTTCTCAGGACCTCAAAATCGAACGGCAAAGGCTCTGACGGCATAAACCAGTGCAGGTCGTCCCAGTGGGAATGGGCACACTGGGTGCCGTGCCAAAAGATCTCAGCCGGCATTTGGAAACCATAAACATTAACTAAATCACGATCTGTCAACTACCTGACTTGGATCTGTGCGCATCATTCGAAAATACATCACACAGTCCTAGATGCTTGGGAAGTGTCCGACTTGTGATTTTATGATAAAAAACCCAATACATAGCTCTTGTTTGCTGTGCCATAGTGTGTTTTGGGGTCAGTAAAGCCCCGGTGGAGCAGTGGATTAACGCACTGAGCTGCTAAGCTTGTTGACCGAAAGGTCACAGGTTCGAATATGGGGAGCAGCGTGAGCTTCCACTGTCAGCCCCAGCTTCTGCCAACCTAGCAGTTTGAAAACATGCAAATGTGAGTAGATTAATAGGTACTGCTCCAGTGGGACGATAACGGCGCTCCATGCAGTCATGCCAGCCACACGACCTTGGAGGTGTCTATGGACAACGCCAGCTCTTTGGCTTAGAAATGGAGATGAGCACCAATCCCAGAGTCAGACACGACTGGACTTCATGTCAGGGGAACACCTTTACCTTTACCTACTAAAGTAACAATAATAATAATAATAGCACTAGCCACCTTCCCATGGTGCTCCTTGCACCATTCGGACATGCCCTCCAGCACCTCGTCCGGTTGATGGATGATCAGGTTGGGACCCTGCAAAGGAAAACAAGGGAGAAAAATAAAGGAAAATAAAACTTGGTGTCCCATCATGAAGTTCTTATTAAACTTTACTGCTTTTAGTGTTGCAAACCACTTCATAATAAATGATATTATTAATATTACTACGACGACTACTACTATTGTAATATGTATTTATGTCATGCTTTCTCTCTTCCAAAGGGGACTCAAGTGGCTCACACTAAATTTGTTTAATTGTTATAATAATAATAATAATAATAGCTGTAATAATTGTAACAATAATGATTATGATTACTGTTATTATTACCTTTCTCCCAAAGGAGACTCAAAGTAGCTAACACCCAAACAGTTTAATTTATAAGAACAATAGCTATTATTATTATTATTATGACTATTATTGCTATCTGTTTTTATATCATGCTTGCTCTCTGCCAAAGGGGACTCAAGGTGGCTTGCACTAAAAATCATGCAAGAGGAGAAACAAGACATAAATTTATTTATTACTTAATTGAAATGTTTATATTCCACCCTTCTCACCCCGACTCAGGCGGAGCAGAACATAGATACGGCAGCCATTCCATGCCAAGGCATAAAATAACATAAAAATGTTACATCTACTTTAAAATCAGTTGTTTAAAAACCATCTCAAAAACCATGATGGCTTCGGTCAGCGGAGTAGGGTTCCAATTGTTGCCTTATTGCACCGTCCCAAAGGCTTGGTCCTCAGCGAGGTCTTTGCCATCCTTCTGAAGGACGGCAGGGAGGGAGGGGGGAGTTCCATAGCTGAGGGGCAATCACAGAGCAGGAAGGCCTTCTCTCTCTCTCTCTCTCTCGTCCCCGCCAATCGCACCTGTGATGGTGGTGGAACTGAGAGCAGGGCCTCGCCAGAAGATCTTAGGCTTCGCAGTGTTTCGTAAAGGGAGATGCATTCAGACAGGTAAAGTGGGCGGGGCCGTTTAGGGTTTTCTAGGCAAATCCGGCACTTTGAATTGTGCCCAGTAGCAAACAAGAAGCCAATGAAGCTGACGTAACATGGGATTAGCCTGGCTGCCTCTCATTGGACTATGTGAGGGTTCCGAACAGTCTTCAAAGGCAACCCCACGCAGAGCGCGTTGCAGTAGCCTATCCTGGATGTAATGAGAGTGTGACTCACCGTGGCCAAGTCTGACTTCCCAAGGTACGAGCACAGGTGGCACACAAGTTTTAATAGTAATAATAATAGTAATAATAATAATAATAATAGAATTCCAGCCTATGTTTGCTCCTCTGGACTTGAACTGGGAGGGAAGGGCAATGGGACTTTCGCAACAGGAAACAGCCGCCCGGGGTCCCGATAAAAGGAGGCGCCTGACTGCAGATGGAAAGGATCATACGTGTAACACATTAAACATACTTCTGCCACCAGGTTGAGGTCGGCATCG
The DNA here is from genome assembly GCF_025583915.1 of Anolis sagrei ordinatus. Lineage (NCBI taxonomy): Eukaryota > Metazoa > Chordata > Lepidosauria > Squamata > Anolidae > Anolis > Anolis sagrei. Next base: position 44,394,720 of record NW_026847882.1, on the reverse strand, counting down.
GTGACCAGGCAGGCCATCTCCAGGATGTGGTCGCGCTCAACGTCCAGCCCCGTCATCTGCAAGGAATGGGCAGAACCAGGCACATAAGAATGGGAGGGGCCCCCAAAGGTCACGCAGCCCACCCCCATAACAGGGAGGGAGGGAGGGAGGGAGGGAGGGAGGGAGGGAGGGAGGGCCCACCCCTCCAGCCCTTCCTACAGGAATGAGAGAGAGAGAGAGAGAGAGGCTGCAACGGGACGGAGACTCCCACCCTCCTGTTCATTCCGCCTGGGATCGCTTTGGCCTCGTCTGCTGCAGCATCGCACTCAGGGGTCGCCTGGGTCAAGTCATCTCTCTCTCTATTGTCTATATCTTTCTATATTATATATCTATACTTATTTAGGCCTTCCCTCGTTGTCCAAGTAGGATAATCTTCCAGGGCCAGTGTGCAGTGTGTCCGCAGGTGACTGTGGAGCCCAATTCTTGACTGACCTGCATGTTCTCCCACAGTGAGGGCATCGGTTTCCAGGTGGTCCCGGTTGGGGTTGACTTGATGTGCCTTCCTCTTGACACATTTCTCTCTTTCACCCTCCATTCGTGCCTCTTCAAATTCTGCAGCACTGCTGGTCACAGCTGACCTCCATCCAGAGCGCTCAAGGGCCAGGGCTTCCCAGTTCTCTCTCGGTGTCTATGCCAGAGTTTTAAGGTTGGCTTTGAGCCCGTCTTTCAATCTCTTTTCCTGTCCACCAACAGTCTGTTTTCCATTCTTGAGTTCGGAGTAGAGCAACTGCTTTGGGAGACGGTGGTCGGGCATCCGGACAATGTGGCCGGTCCAGCGGAGTTGATGGCAGAGGAGCATCGCTTCAGTGCTGGTGGTCTTTGCTTCTTCTAACACGTAGACATTTGTCCGGTTGTATATCCAGACTTACCTATCGATATCTACATCTCCCTATTTATCTCTATTATAGCCATCTCTATCAGTATTATCTATATAAATAAAAATGTAATGTTTGTTTGTGGGATTAGCATAACTCAGAAACCACTAAACGAATTGCTTCCAAATTTGGCCACAAGACACCAACTAACCCAAGGAGTGACCATCACTCAAAAAAATTGATTTTGTCATTTGGGAGTTGTAGTTGCTGGAATTTATAGTTAATATACAATCAAAAAGCATTCTAAACTCCACCAATGATGGAATTGAAATAAACGTGTCCCCCAGAACTCCCACTAACAACAGAAAACACTAGAAGGGTTTGGTGGGCATTGACCTTGAGTTTGGGAGATGTAGTTCACCTCCATCCAGAGAGCACTGTGGACTCAATCAATGATGGATCTGGACCAAACTTTGCATGAATATTTCATATGCCCAAATATGAACACAGATGGAGTTTGGAGGAAATAGACCTTGACATCTGGGAGTTGTAGTTACTGGGATTTATAGTTCACCTACAATCAAAGAACATTCTGAACTGCACCAACGATAGAATCGGGGCAAACTTCCCACACAAACTTCCTTTGGCCAACAGAAAATACTGAAGGCCATCCAGTCCAACTCCCTTCTTCTCCAGGGCAAGAAAACGTAATCAAAGCCCTCCTGACAAAGAGCCATCCAGCCATAGATATGAATAGATAGATATGATTCACACACAGAGAGAGATCTAGTATCACAGATTTGAAAGAGACCCTTAAAGAAGGACACTGATGTGTGGCATATTCCTGAGGAGGCAAACCAGGCACTCTCCACATCAAGACAAAGAAACAGCAAGAAATGACATAGATTAGAAACCAACACTTTCTCATGGCTTGATTTTCCAGATCACCAGGCTGGGCCACAGCAACGCCTGCCAGGGGGCGGCTAGATTATCCACCTGTCTCTCTCTCTCTCTCTCTCTCTGTATTCCAGGCCTATCTCTGCCTACCTGTCTCATCTAGCTCTATCTCCATTATATATGAGATCTATACTATATTTCTATCTCTAGGACATCTGTCTCTCTCTCTCTATTGTATCTCTAGGTATGTATATCTCTCTGTGTTGTATTCCTCCGACCTAGATCACCTTAACATCCCTCTAGCTAATATATCTCTATGGTCCCTCCACGCTCTCTCTCTCTCTCTCTCTCTCTCTCTCTCCGCCGACTTCCGCCCGCGCGGCCCACTCACTTCCAGGTCGACCCAAACCAGCCTGTGACGCGCTTCCGGCCCCGGGGGGCCCGCCCCCGCCCCGGCCGCCACGCTTCCTGCGCCTCCTCCTGCTCCGCTTCCGGCCCCCGCCATCGCCCCTCGCCACACGCCCCTCGCCACGCCGCCGCCACCGCCACTGCCGCCGCCGCCGCCGCCACGCGCATTCCCGCCTCCCCTTCGCCGAGGAAGAGGCCTTCGAGCCGGAAAGACTACATCTCCCGGCAGGCTCCGCGACACCCGCGCCCGCTGGCTGCCGGCGCCGAGACAGCCCCGAGGCACGCCGGGAAACGGAGTCCTTTTTCTCTCTCGGCTGAACGAGAAAAGATGGCGTCCAGAAAGGCAGGCCCGCGACCAGTACTACGCATGCGCACTTTGCCCCTCCAGCCTCGACGATGGATACGCATGCGCAGCCACTATTGCTCATCTTATGCTCCTCCCACAATTAAAACCGGAAACCTCACGCATTTAAAGCGACAGTACCATTAAAACTGCTCAAACTTCCGTACAGTGGCCCTTATTTCTCATCATGCCAGTAAGGTAATGCTCAAGATCCTGCAAGGAAGAAGACTCCAGCAATACATGGAGCGAGAGTTGCCAGATGTTCAAGCTGGGTTTAGAAAAGGCAGAGGAACGAGAGACCAGATTGCCAATATCCGGATGCTGGAGAATGGAGAAAGGCAGGGAGTTTCAGAAAAACATCTACTTCTGCTTCATTGACTATTCTAAAGCCTTTGACTGTGTGGATCATCATAAATGGTGGCAAGTTCTGGGTGGGATGGGCATCCCAAGCCCCTTCCCTCTCTCCTGAGGAATCTGTACAAGGACCAAGTAGCAACAGTAAGAACTGACCACGGAACAACAGACTGGTTCAAGATTGGGAAAGGCGTACGGCAAGGCTGCATACTCTCACCCAACCTTTTTAACTTGTCTGCAGAACACATCATGCGATGTGCGGGGCTGGATGAATGCAAAGCTGGGGTGAAAATTGCTGGAAGAAACATTAACAACCTCAGATATGCAGATGACACCACTCTGATGGCCGAAAGCGAGGAGGAGCTGAGGAGCCTTCATCAAGGTGAAAGAAGAAAGCGCAAAAGCAGGGTTGCAGCTAAACATCAAAAAAACCAAGATTATGGCAACAAGAATGATTGACAACTGGAAAATAGAGGGAGAAAATGTGGAGGCTGTGACAGACTTTGTATTTCTAGGTGCAAAGATTACTGCAGATGCAGACTGTGCCAGGAAATCAGAAGACGCTTACTTCTTGGGAGGAGAGCAATGACCAATCTCGATAAAATAGTGAAGAGTAGAGACATCACACTGGCAACAAAGATCCGCCTAGTCAAAGCCATGGTATTCCCTGTAGTCAACCTACGGATGTGAGCGCTGGACCTTAGGGAAGGCTGAGCGAAGGAAGATCGATGCTTTTGAGCTGTGGTGTTGGAGGAAAGTGCTGAGAGTGCCTTGGACTGCGAGAAGATCCAACCAGTCCATCCTCCAGGAAATAAAGCCCGACTGCTCACTGGAGGGAAAGATACTAGAGACAAAGTGGAAGTCCTTTGAATGCCACATCATGAGGAGACAGGAAAGCCTAGAGAAGACAATGATGCTGGGGAAAGTGGAAGGCAAAAGGCAGAGGGGCCGACCAAGGGCAAGATGGATGGATGGCATCCTTGAAGTGACTGGACTGACCTTGAGGGAGCTGGGGGTGGTAACGGCCGACAGGGAGCTCTGGCGTGGGCTGGTCCATGAGGTCACGAAGAGTCGGAGACGACTGAACGAATGAACAACAACAACAACCATTAAAACTCATATGAAATCCTTCAGGATTGACGGGAGACGCGGGTTCGAATCCCACTCATCCCTCGTATATTTGGTTTTTGTTAATTAATTTATTCTCCTGCTAAATTTTTATTTTTGTTTTGCGTTTGTTTTTTTTTTTTTTTTTTTTTTTTTTTTTTTTTTTTTTTTTTTTTTTTTTTGTTTTTTTTTTTTTTTTTTCTTTCTTTTTTTTCTATTTTTTTTTTTTTTTTTTTTTTTTTTTGTTTTTTTTTCTTTTTTTTTTTTTTTTTTTTTTTTTTTTTCTTTTTTTTTCTCTCCCTTTTTTTTTCTTTTTCATTTTTTGTGGCTTTTTTATTTTTGTTTTTTTTTTTTTTTTTTTTTTTTTTTTTTTTTTTTTCTTTTTCTCTCTTTCTCTTGCTAATTTTTTCTTTATTGTTTTTACTTTTGATGAACTCATTCCTCGTTTATTTGGTTTTTGTTAATTAATTTATTCTCCTGCTAAATAAATAAATAGAATTTAGAAACTAAATAATCATAGAATAATAGTCAAGTGAAATCTAAATAATAACAACAACAATAATAATTGAAAAGTCGATGACAGATCCCAAGTGTAGACTCTGCAAGGAAGCCGGTGAAACAAGAGATCCCATCCTCAGCTGCTGCAAGAAGATCGCAGACAGACTCCAAGCAGAGGCACAACACCCTTGCTCAGGGGATTCACTGGGACTTGTGCCACAAACACCATCTGCCTGCCACAAAGAACTGGTGGGACCACAAGCCGGAAAATGAACACGCCAAACTTCTCTGGAACTCAGACTGACAGGGGCGGCTCAACCATTACGCGAAGTAAGCATTCGCAGTAGAGTTGATTTTGCCCAGGGGGGGCGCTCTTGAGGCGCTCTTGGGGGAAAATAGACCTTGACATATGCGAGTTGTAGTTACTGGGATGTATAGTTCACCTACAATCAAAGAGCATTCTGAACACTCCCAATGATGGAATTTAAGGTAACAATAAGAGCAGCCCATGCGGTGACTGCTAGAGGATGGAAAGACAAATCGAAATGGACATTAAATAATTGGAATGATTATATGTGTGACCAAGTACTGTTAGATATTACGGGAATTATGACTAAGCAAACACCAAGAATGGACAAAGAAAAGATCATTACAAATAGATGGAAGATCTACTTCAACTGGGTGAAAAATGGAGGAGCCAACGATCACATCAAAGAAAAAAAATACAAAGACTCTACCAGTGGCTGGATCTGCAAGATTAGTAGAAATATACTGTGGTTGAAGAGGGAGGGGGAGGGAGGGAGGGAGGGAAGGTGGGGATAATGTAATATACACCAGTGTAAATTAGCATAATGTCTTTAATATTTGTTGAATTACTCAGGATTTATATGTATAACACTTGAAATTTAGCTTATTGATTTGTGTGTATAAAATAATAAAAATATTTTTTTTAAAAAAGAGCATTCTGAACTCCACCAATGATGGAATTGAACCAAATATGGCACACAGAACTCCCATGACAAACAGAAAATATATATCAGTGGTTGGGGGGGGGGGTGCCAAAATACTGTTTGCTTACCGTTGAAAATTACCTAGGGCCGCCTCTGCATATGACAAGAGTTTTGGAGCACAAGACTCCTGACCTCACAATCGTGTTAAAAAACGAAAGTATGGATTATGGATGTTGCAATCCCAGGTGACAGCAGGATGAAGAGAAACAACTGGAAAAGATGACACAAGATGAGGATTAAAGATCGAACTGCAAAGACTCTGGCACAAGCCAGTCAAGGGGGTCCCAGTGGTGATCGGCACACTGGGTGCAGTGCCTAAAGACCTTGGCCTGCACTTAAACACAATTGGCGCTGACAAAATTACCAGCTGCAAAAGGCCACCTTACTGGGATCTGCACGCATTATTCGCTGATACATCACACAGTCCCAGACACTTGGGAAGGGTCCAACGTGGGATCCAATACAACAGCCAGCAGAGTGATCTTGTCTGCTGTGGACTCATCTTGTTGTATTTCAAATAATAAATAGAGTAAAATAATAATAATAATAATAATATGGAGATTAGCTGGCTCATAGACGTGCCAATTGAATATATTGAGGGGCAGGGATTGGGGTGACCGATATGATCTTGTCATCTAACATGTCTTTGTGTTTTGTGTGTTAAAAAATGCAATACAACTGGTTTGCTTCCGACACGATAAATAAATAAATCTAACATGTCTGAGAATTTATTCCAATCTGCCTTTCTGAAGTTGAATCTTCATTAAAATTGAACCCTGAGCCCTTATAGTTATGAGCCCTACCTTTGTGAATGTATCTCTGTACACGAACCCACGCGATCTCTCCGATCATCTGGAGAGGCCCTGCTCTCAGTCCCTCCTGTATTGCAAGCACGATTGGTGGGGACGAGAGAGAGGGCCTTTTTGATGGTGGCCCCTCGACTCTGGAACTCACTTCCTGAGGACATCAGGCATGCCCCAACCATGGCAGTCCTTAGGAGGAGCTTGAAGACGTGGTTGTTCCAGTGTGCCTTCCCAGAATAATGATCCCACAGCACTTTGTCCCCCAAAGCACTTCGTATTGTTTTAGGTCTGCTCGTATGTTCCCACAAACTGCCCTCTCACTTTTTCGCCCATGTCCAGCATTATTTTTTAATCTTTTAATTACATTTGGCCTAGTGTGTTGTCCTATTGATAATGCATGTGTTATTGTTTTGTTATTTCAAATTGCTTGTATTGTTATTGCTTATATTGTTGTATTTTGGGCTCGGCCTCATGTAACCTGCACCGAGTCCCTTGGGGAGATGGTAGCGGGGTATAAATAAAGTGTTATTATTATTATTATTATTATTATAGTTGGGAACTATTGGCATAATATCTGCCGGTGCTGTGTCACATTTCTTAACTTGGCACAGTTCCTAAAGCAGCTGTTCTTTGGCAGCTGACACGCCTTCCATGGTGACTGAGATTTTTATCATAGTTGGTCCTGAAAGGGTCGCCTTGTTTGTTTGTTTGCATGCATGTTGCAAGTTGTTTCTGGTGTGAGAGAATCAGCCATGTACAAAGACGCTGCCCCAGGGGACGCCTGGATGCTTCTATCATGTCAAGGACTATATATATGTAGAGAGAGAGAGAAATTCATTCATTCATTCAAATGCACAGGAGTCAAAGCCAAAGTTTGAAAAGATGTTTATTCCTGCGAAAATATAGGGAGAAGTATGTACACAAATTAAAGGAATGGGTTTTTTTTTTCTCTCTCCCACCTGAAAACTTATCCTTATTTTATCAATATCAGTCCTTTTATTTCCAAACAGCATCTTGAATATAACTTTCCGGAATAATACCATTCGGACTAATACTTATAAGGACATTCATCGATTTTTGCTTTTTCCATATTTAAGTCAGAAATCAAATGTTTTCATTTTGAAATTGTTTTCTGTAGCGATTCGATCGATTTTGGTTATTAATACTTGCTTTGCTTTAGATTTCTAAAAACGCGTTATAAAAACACACACAAGTATATATATATACATACAAACACGATGGTTTCCTGAGAAGTTTTTTAATCACTTTCCTGGTTCCGGGGGGAAAAAATAAAAAGTCGTTCTGATACTGCTGGCTTTAGATTTCTTTTTTAAAAATCCACGAGAAAACAATAACAACGAGCACATTTCAGTATAAAGCCTTCCACCTCTGAACGGTCTTTCAACAAGGATCCCAAAAAGCATTCCGGGCCTAGAAAAATAGTGTCCGCCTTCGTGGATTTCTGTAAAACGCAACCAAAACGCTGCATCGCCTTTTATTCCTCTTCTCTCGAATCATAAAATACATGGCGGCCGTTTTCCCTTCCCCCCTTTTCCCCTCAAAATGGACAATAAAGCGGAAATGGGGCTGGTTTTCTCAAAATGACAGACCGGAAGTGATTGGAGAGAAGGGAGACAGATATGGATAGACGGATAAATATTGACAGGAATCGGTAGATAGGTATTGGAGAGAGAGAGATCTGTCTTTCCAATCACCTCCACGTCCATACACACATCCATCCATCCAAATTGAATACATAGATAGGTATTAGAAATCTATCTATCCAATAACCTCCATATATATCCATAATGAAGAGATGAGATAGATATTAGAGATAAATCAATCTATCTCTCCGATCACCTCCAGATCCATCACAGATATATATCTCCATACTGAAGATTGAGAGATTGGAGAGAACTTCTCTCTCTCTCCAATCACCTCCAGATCCATCCATCTATCTCTCTGTCTCCACCTCTCTCTCTCTCCATATTGAAGAGAGAGGTAGAGATTGGAGAGAGATCTGTCTATCCATCCAATCTATTGATCCATCCAATCACCTCCAGATCTAGATCTAGATCTATATATATGGATGTCTTCTGTTTAGAAGCCACAGGGCAACTGGTGGAATCACTGCCTACAACGGCTCCGCTATAGTAAAAAGAAATCCAGAAGGGAGAGAGAGAGAGAGAGAGAAGAACCGCCTCATTGTCCCATCGAAAAGGAACCCGCTTCTGTCAAAATATACACTGGAGGTGAATTATTATTCTGTAAAAAACCCACACATTTTATAAAAAGGATCTCTCCCAGCTCCCCTCCTCCTTGGTCCACATCACCCGCCGTGTGGGGAGCGTATTGCGAAGTGGTTGCAAAAGAAGGGAAAGGGAAAGGGAAAGGGGGGTGCCGTGCGGCTCGTGCGCGCACGCCTCAGTGTCGGGAGGGCCGCTGCCACTTGCCCTCCCTGCGGGAGTGGGAGTGGGGGTCGTAATCATGGCTCCACCCGCTGCGGGAGTGGAAGTGGTCGCCGCCCCGCTGCCCCATGGCCATGGGCTGCTGCTCGCGGCCGTAGTGCCGCCCCTCGGCCGGGTAGGGGTGGGAGACCGCGCGGGCCTTGCGCTGCAGCGGAGCGGACGCCTCGTGGCGCCACGGAGAGGGACGGCACGGCGGGAAGGGGAAGCTCACGTCCGCATGCGGAGAGCAGGCCTGCTGCTGCTGCCACGCGCCACTGCTGCTCACCTGGCGGGGAAACAAACAGGGAGCCGGTCATGGTGGTATTACTATCATTTATATATATATATATATACATATCTCCCCCTCAAAGCAGCTTGACACAAAAGCATCAGCATAACCATTTAAAATATACAAATATTATTATGATGATGTATACCCTGCTTTATTTATTTATACCCTGCTTTATTTCCCCCAAAGGGGTATCAAAGCAGCTATGTATCTATTATTAGTATTATAGTATTAGTAGTAGAAATATATTATTACTGTTATATCAATTTATATCCACTTTATCTTCCCTGAAGGGGAATCAAAACAGCTCAAAATAAGAGCATTAGTACACATGTTTAAATATGCTATTATTATTATTATTATTATTATTATTATTATTATTATTATTATTATTAATTTTTATTCTGCTTTATCTCCCTCGAAGGGGACTCAAAGTGGCTTAACATAAAAGTATTAGCACACAATTTAAAATGTACAATTATTATTATTATTATTATTATTATTATTATTATTATTATTATTATTATTCTGCTTTATCTCTCCTGATGGGGACTCAAAAGTGGCTACGTATCTATTATTATTGCTATTGTTCTTTATTTATACTCTGCTTTATCTCCCCCAAAGGGGACTCAAAGCAGCTATGTATGTATGCATCATCATCGTCATCATCATCATTATATCTATTTATACCCCACCCTAATCCTAACCCAAAGGGGACTCAAAGTGGCTTAGCATAAAAGCATCAGCACAACAATTTAAAACATAAAAATAGGAAGAGAGGAAGGAAGAGAAGAAGGAAGGAGAGAGGGAAGAAAAGGAAGAGGGGGAGGGGGCGGGAAGGAAGAGAAGGAGAAAGGAAGGAAGAGAAGGAGGGAGGGAGGGAGGGAGGGAGGGAGGGAGGGAGGAAGGAAGGAAGGAAGGAAGGAAGGAAGGAAGGAAGGAAGGAAGGAAAGAAGGAAGGAAGGTAGGTCTCATGGTCTAACCAGCATTGCTTGTCTCTGGAGGTTTTCCGGGGAAAAGGAGGAGAAGGACCGCGGCACCAACGACGATGACGAAGAAGCCGAAAAGTTCTCTGCGCTCCTCTCGTACCTGCGGAAACCCAGAAAACAGAGGCAGGCTTCACTGCAAAATCAGGTAGGTAGGTTCAAACGGCACTAAATGGTCCGTGCAGACGAGGCCTCCTCAGGGCAGACGCTGGCTCTTTCACAGGCGCAGAAGGTCAAAACGTATATACAGACATTCAAGCACCTGATCCTTGCATTAGATGTGTATTGAGAAACCGCTACGTTTTTGGTTGTCTTTGATTGACGACCACAGGACTTGGGCTATATTTTAGCAGTTTTTATTGCTTAATGTGATGTGTGTGTGTGTGTTGTATTGGCAATGTGGCATGAAATGGCCGAACTGTAAGCCGCTCTGAGTCCCCTTCGGGGTGAAATAGAGCAGGGCAGAAATATAGGAAATAAAGCCTATATAGGAAATATAGCCTCTGAGAGAGTATAAACATGGAGTGTGTATGTGTGTGTGTATATAATATATAAATATCACAGTGGGACTCACCAGTTGTTGGTGTTTGTGGCTGGCGCTTGTTGTTGGTGCTGCGTGGCAGAGAGGCCTCCGTTGGGAGGGGCAAAGGGGGTGCCGTTGTCCTGAGATGCATGGCTGCTTCCTGTTAATAACAACAACAACAACAACAACGACAATTTTTTATTTCTTTTTCTCTAGCCGTCTTCCTGTCCTTCCCTTCATACACATGTATCTCCTTTCTTTCCCATCAACGTCGCAGAGGGCCACTTCACCCAGCAACAGCCTTTAGGGCACAAGCAGGCAGACCAATGCCTCTCCCCATGGCTTGAGTCAGGTGACAAAACAAAATACACAGATACAGCAAACACGCTCCAAGGCAGAGACATCTCCAGCTCATCCCCTGTTTGGGTATCAGCCAGCACGTCAACGACTTAAATCTAGACATAGTTTTCTAAGATCTACAGAGACACTCGCTGGAACACCTCAGCAAGCGAGAGTCCAAAAGTGGCAGGCTCAAACCCAGAACCTCAACCAATGGCTGATACCAAATGAGAGACTCCCTCCTGGGCACACAGAGGACTGGGCGACTTGGAAGGCGCTGAACAGACTGCGCTCGGGCACCACGAGATGCAGAGCCAACCTCAAGAAATGGGGCCACAAAGTGGAATCCTCGACATGCGAGTGTGGAGAAGAAGAGCAAACCACTGACCACCTGCTGCAATGCACCCTGAGCCCTTCTTCCACATGATGCACCAGGGAGGACCTTCTTGCGGCAACACCAGAGGCACTCCAAGGGGACAGAGACTGGTCAAAGGACATTTAATCCACTACCAAACTCACAAATTTTGTATTTTGTCTGTTTGTTTGCTTTGTTCTGTTAGAAATGTAATATAATTTGACTGGTTGTCCTGACACGACAAATAAATAAGCAAAAACGCTACAAATACACATAGTAAACCGTACCTCCATAAAAGCTACACGACAAAATGTATCTCAATGAAATACATATTAAAACAGACTAAACAGAGATTAAACGAAGTCCTTGTCTTCTCAGCCTCCTCCTCCTCCTCTGCCGCCTCCACCACTCGTGGGGTGCCCTCTGCCACTCGCAGGGCACCCTCCACTCATTGCCTGTAGGGCTTCCATTGCAAGCAAGCGAGTGAGCACCAGTTGCCAGTGATGCCTGCGGTGGAAGCCCAGAAGTCAGGCAGGCAGGCAAGCAGCTGGGACTCCGCCGCCTCCGCCGCCTGACTGGGGCCAGGAAAGGAAGGCGAGAGGGCTGCCCCACTGGCCTCAGCAACCCCTTTGCCCTCCTTCTCCTTCTCTCGCTGGGGCCGCTGCCTCACCCGAGCCGGGCTGCCCCCTACCTCCGCCCACCTTCACCCTCCTGGGGTGGTGTGGGAAGGCAGGGAGGGGGGTGCCCGTCGGGCCCAGTTGAGGCTGTGTGCGAGGAGGGGTCTGACCAGGAGCAGGAGGCGGCAGCTTAGGGCCTGGCGAGCGAGTGCCGCCTGAGCCAGGGCTGGCCGGGGGGGGGGGGGGGGGGGGGGAAGGCAGGCAGGGGGGCTGGCGTGTGCTCCTGTTGCCTCTCCTGTCCATGCATGTACCTGCCTGCCTTTCCTCAGTTTCAGAGGAGGCGAGAAGGAGGAAGGGAAGTGGTCAGTGACGGGGGGGGGGGGGGCTCAACAGGCCTGGGCCGAATGGCCCACGATCCCTCTCTCCGTGCCCCAAGTCTGCAAGGCAACCCAGGAGAACCTGACACCGGTCCCTTCAGCCCCTCATGGAGAACTCAGGAAGGCTGGGCTCCCTCCCTTTGAAATCTCTCTTCTCTAAAAGCCCGGAAAGGAAGAACAGCAGGCGGGCAGGCAGGCCTTGCTGGGCCAGGACTCCTCCTCTGCTGCGCTGGCTAACCCCCCCCCCTTTCCTTCTCCCCCCCCCCCACGATCCCACCCCTCCCTCCCTGTTTTACGTATCCCCCGCGGTGCATTTAGAGCAGGCAGGGGCAAAGTCTGGCCTTCCAGGTGTTTTGGACTTCAACTCCCACAATCCCTAACAGCCTGTAGGATGTACTGTAAATAAATAAATTTAGATTAAGCCTCAGTCTATTTATTTATTTATTTATTTATTTACGACATTTATATGCCGCCCTTCTCACCCCGAAGGGGACTCAGAGCGGCTTACAAGTCATAAGTACATACAACATACAACATACTACATAATACATAACTAGCATAGTACTATTACGAGCCCTCCAAGTATGACTCCAATTCGTACGCAGCCAGAGCACCCTTCCTATCGTTAGTCTTTTAATTCCTCATTGAAAGTGGAGAAGGAAAGCCGCGGGCAGAATGGATAGGGAGGTCGGGCTGGGTGTCTCCCTGTTTCTCTTTGTGTAGACAAGTGAAGATCCTTTGGCTTCATCAGGCCTTTGGGGGCTGCATTTCTGTAGGGCCCACTGGTTTGGGGTGGCCTCTGTCCCAACGGTAATAATAAAAATAACAACAACTTTATTTGTATACCCCGCCAGCCATCTCCCCTCGGGGACTCGGGGCGGCTTACAAGGGACACACCCAAGATTACAATTAAAACACTGTAACCAATTAAAACATCAGATTAAACAAATAACAACACAATTGAAAGCAATATAAAAACAATACAGCTGAAAGGAACATAGCTGAGGTGCAGAATCAATGAGTGCAATGCATTTTTGCAGGAGTGCAGGAAAGTGCAACAATACAGTAAACTGGGCAGGAAATACTCTAACACGTGTCGAGGTAGGACGCATGTCAGTGTAAAGTGCGGAACTTCAAGTAGGGACAGGAAAATTACTGGTGAGCTGCTTAGTGAAAAGCGCATTGGAACATCCAGATTTTTAGTTGACTACGAAAGGAGGACAAGGTGGGAGCCTGTCTGATCTCCCTAGGGAGGGAGTTCCAGAGCTGGGGTGCCACCATCAAGAAGGCCCTCTCCCTTGTCCCCACCAACCGTGCATGTGACGGCAGGGGGAGGGAGAGCAAGGTCTCCTCAGAAGATCTCAAGGTACACACTGGTTCATAGGGGAAGATGCGATTGCGGAGATAAGCAGGTCCCGAACCGTTTAGGCCTGTATAGGGGATGGCCTGCACCTTGAATTGGGACCGGAAACTTACTGGAAGCCAATGGAGCTGTTTAAACAGGAGGGTTGACCGCTCCCTGTGACCAGCTCCCGTGAGTAGCCACACACTGTCAGCCTCCACAATAATGGTTTCATCAGAGTTGGAAAGTCTTATCTTAAATTACAGTTTTATGTAAACATCAAAAACGCATAACCTACTGATGCCTCAATTCATGTAATTGTGTTGCTATCTATTTTTATTTTGAAATTGACCCGTAGCTGCTGCATTTCCCGCCCGTGGCTTGTACTCGAGACAATAAGTTTTCCCAGTTTTTTGTGGTTAAATTAGGTGCCTTGGCTTATATTTGGGTCAGCTTATACTCAAGTAAATACAGTACATAGATAAATAGAGAGATAGATAAATCAAGAGAGATGGACAGATAGATAGATATTGGATCCATATAGACCCATATGATAGATAGATAGATAGATAGATAGATAGATAGATAGATAGATAGATAGATGGATGGATGGATGGATGGATGGATGGATGGATGGATGGATGGATAGACAAGCAGATAGATAGCTATCTAGCTAGATATTGGATCCCTATAAACCCATATGATAGAAAAATAGATCACTGGATCCATTGTAGACCCATAGGATAGATAGATCTGATAGATAAATAGATAAGCAGACAGAAAAGCCGGCTGTTAGGAATTGTGGGAGTTGTAGTCCAAACGCCTGGAGGGCCGAAGCTGGGACCACCCGGTGTGTAAGAAGGTCTACCTGATCGAAACTGTATGTTGAGGGGCCTCCCGAAGAGCTTGATCCCGTTGAGGAGGCTCATGCCGTACGGGACGGACTCCTCGTGCTTGAAGTTCACAAAGGCAAACGGCTTCCCTTTCCCCTCCCGGTCCTTCGGGATCTTCACCTTCACCACCGGACCCCCCTGGCAAACACACAGATATATAGATAGACAGAGACAGAGCTCTATGTCCCACATTCCAGGCAACAAAAAGGACTAGCGCATCCCATGAACATCAAAGGCAGGAATAAGTGCCAGCAAAGATACTTGTCGATATACGTTTTGAAGCAATACACCTTCAACAAAGTCAACTTTGCTTTCTCAAAGGAAGGAAGACTATTATTATTATTAATAGCAATAATAATAATACTCCACTTTTTCTCTCCACCGGGAGACTCAAAGCTAGGTTTCTATTATTATAATTATAATTATAATTATTATTATTAGAAAGCATTATTATTATTATTATTATTATTATTATTATTATTATTGTGCTTTTCTCTCCATCAGGAGACTCAAAGCGGCAATGTATCTAATATGTATGTTATTATAACTATTATGAATTTACACATACATAACACAGTGCACATGCACATTAGGTCCACGTGTCTGTGATTCGTCCCTGATTATTATTATTATTATTATTATTATTATTATTATTATTATTATTATTATTATGCTTATTTATACCCTGCTGTTTTCTCTCCACAGGAGACTCCAAGGGACTATTACTATAACTAGCCACCCCCTGCCATGCGTTGCTGTGGCCCAGTCTGTGTATACGTGGGTAATAGTATGAAAG
>NW_026847882.1:44219023-44379382 GCF_025583915.1 Anolis sagrei ordinatus | reverse complement strand
CCCCCCCAGGGGTCCTGACCCCCAGGTTGAGAAACACTGGCTTAAAGAATGGAAGGTTACAGAAACTGTAACTCCCAGCATTCTATAGCATG
This sequence comes from Anolis sagrei ordinatus, assembly GCF_025583915.1. Lineage (NCBI taxonomy): Eukaryota > Metazoa > Chordata > Lepidosauria > Squamata > Anolidae > Anolis > Anolis sagrei. The sequence continues at coordinate 44,379,290 of NW_026847882.1, read as the reverse complement.
GAGCCATCACAGTTTGATACCTTTTATTGATTAGCTCATTGGCCATATCAAAACATTTATTTATTTATTTATTTATTTATTTATTTATTTATTTACTACATTTATATACCGCCCCTCTCAGYCCACAGGCGACTCGGAGTGGTTTACAGTCAATATCAAAGACATAAAATAGAATTTAAAAACAATCAATTTAAATATAAAACCAAGTAAAACAATCAATATCAATWGAAGCATATATCAATTTGAGTCTCCTGGTTAAAAGYGTTATCCAATAACATTGTCGAGTTGTTCCGTTTTTCTCCATGTCTGTTATATTGTGTCTGCAAACACTTGCTCAAAGAGCCACGTCTTGACCTGCTTTCGAGATGTTAAAAGGGAAGGGGCCGATCTAATATCCCTGGGGAGGGCGTTCCACAGCCGAGGGGCCACCACTGAGAAGGCCCTGTCTCTCGTCCCCGCCAACCGTACTTGTGACGAAGGCGGGATCAAGAGCAGGACATCTCCAGACGATCTTAAAGTCCTGGAGGGTTCATAAGGGGAGATGCATTCAGACAGGTAAGTTGGGCCAGAACCATTCAGGGCAGCATTTCTCAACCTGGGGGTCAGGACCCCTGAGGAGGTCACGAGGGGGTGTCAGAGGGGTCACCAAAGACCATCAGAAAATATAGTGTTTTCTATTAGTCTTGGAGGTTCTGTGTGGGAAGTTTGGCCCATTTCTATCGCTGGTGGGGTTCAGAATGCTCTGTGATAGTAGGTGAACTACAAATCCCAGCAACTACAACTCCCAAATGTCAACGTCTATTTTCCCCAAATTCCACCAGTGTTCACATTTGATCATGTTGAGTATTTGTGCCAAGTTTGGTCCAGATGTATCATTGTTTGAGTATGGATGTAGGTAAACTACAACTCTAAAACTCAAGGTCAATGCCCACCAAACACACCCTGTATTTTCTGTTGGTCATGGAAGTTCTGTGTGCCAAGTCTGATTCAATTCCATTGTTGGTGGAGTTCAGGGTGCTCTTTGGTTGTGAGTGAACTATAAATCCCAGAAACTACAACTCCCAAATGACAAAATCAATACCCCCCCCCCCCCAACCCCAACAATATTCAAATTTGGGCATATTGAGTATTCGTGCCAAGTTTGGTACGGATCCATCTTTGGAGCTATGACAGCCATGTATAAATATGTGAGAGGAAGCCACAGGGAGGAGGAGGGAGCAAGCTTCCTTTCTGCTTCCCTGGAGAGTAGGGCGCAATGGAACAATGGCTTCAAACTACAAGAGAGGAGATTCCATCTGAACATCAGGAAGAACTTCCTGAGTGTGAGAGCCGTTCAGCAGTGGAACTCTCTGCCCCGGAGTGTGGTGGAGGCTCCTTCTTTGGAAGCTTTTAAACAGAGGCTAGATGGCCATCTGTCAGGGGTGCTTTGAATGCAATATTCCTGCTTCTTGGCAGAATGGGGTTGGACTGGATGGCCCAGGAGGTCTCTTCCAACTCTAGGATTCTATGATTCTATGATTCTATGATTGATTGAATCCATAGTTCTGTCTGGATGCAGGTAAACTACAACTCCCAAAACCCAAGCCCAATGCCCACCAAACCCTTCTAGTATTTTGTCCCCTGGCGCGGCACACACGCGCGCGCGCGCCCCCATCCCCCCTCCCCTCCTCCCTCCTCACGTTACCTCCAAGCCACGCCCCTCTAAACCCATCCCCCCTCCCCCTCCCTCCTCACGTTACCTCCAAGCCACGCCCCCTTCTAAACCCATCCCCCCCCCCCTCCTCCCTCCTCACCTTACCTCCAAGCCACGCCCCTTCTAAACCCATCCCCCCCTCCTCCCTCCTCACGTTACCTCCAAGCCACGCCCCTTCTAAACCCATCCCCCCCTCCCCCCCCTCCTCACGTTACCTCCAAGCCACGCCCCCTTCTAAACCCATCCCCCCTCCCCTCCTCCCTCCTCACCTTACCTCCAAGCCACGCCCCTTCTAAACCCATCCCCCCTCCCCTCCTCACCTTACCCCCAAGCCACGCCCCCTTCTAAACCCACCCCCTCCCTCCTCACCTTTACCCCCAAGCCACGCCCCTTCTAAACCCATCCCCCCTCCCACCTCCCTCCTCACATTACCTCCAAGCCACGCCCCTTCTAAACCCATCCCCCCTCCCCTCCTCCCTCCTCACCTTACCCCAAGCCACGCCCCCTTCTAAACCCATCCCCCCCCCCTCCTCACCTTACCCCCAAGCCACGCCCCTTCTAAACCCATCCCCCCTCCCCTCCTCACCTTACCCCCAAGCCACGCCCCCTTCTAAACCCATCCCCCTCCCCTCCCCTTACCTCCAAGCCACCCCCTTCTAAACCCACCCCCCTCCCCTCCTCACCTTACCCCCAAGCCACGCCCCTTCTAAACCCATCCCCCCTCCCCTCCTCCCTCCTCACCTTACCCCCAAGCCACGCCCCCTTCTAAACCCATCCCCCCTCCCCTCCTCACCTTACCCCCAAGCCACGCCCCTTCTAAACCCATCCCCCCTCCCCTCCTCACATTACCTCCAAGCCACGCCCCCTTCTAACCCCCTCCCTCCCTCCTTACCCCCAAGCCACGCCCCTTCTAAACCCATCCCCCCTCCCCCCCGCGCAGCACACACGCGCGCGCACGCCCCCTCCCCCCTCCCCTCCTCCCTCCTCACGTTACCTCCAAGCCACGCCCCCTTCTAAACCCATCCCCCCTCCCCTCCTCACCTTACCCCCAAGCCACGCCCCTTCTAAACCCATCCCCCCTCCCCTCCTCCCTCCTCACGTAACCTCCAAGCCATGCCCCCTTCTAAACCCATCCCCCCTCCCTCCTCCCTCCCCCACCTGGCCGCCCCCTCCCCCCCTCCCCCCTCCTCACCTTACCCCCAAGCCACGCCCCCTTCTAAACCCATCCCCCCTCCCCTCCTCACCTTACCCCCAAGCCACGCCCCTTCTAAACCCATCCCCCCTCCCCTCCTCACATTACCTCCAAGCCACGCCCCTTCTAAACCCATCCCCCCTCCCCTCCTCACGTTACCTCCAAGCCACGCCCCCTTCTAAACCCATCCCCCCTCCCCTCCTCACCTTACCCCCAAGCCACGCCCCTTCTAAACCCATCCCCCCTCCCCTCCTCCCACCTTACCCCCAAGCCACGCCCCTTCTAAACCCATCCCCCTCCCCTCCTCACCTTTTCCCCCCAAGCCACGCCCCTTCTAAACCCATCCCCCCTCCCTCCTCACCTTACCCCCAAGCCACGCCCCTTCTAAACCCATCCCCCCTCCCCTCCTCACATTACCTCCAAGCCACGCCCCCTTCTAAACCCATCCCCCCTCCCCTCCTCCCTCCTCACCTTACCCCCAAGCCACGCCCCCTTCTAAACCCATCCCCCCTCCCCTCCTCACCTTACCCCCAAGCCACGCCCCTTCTAAACCCACCCCTCCCCTCCTCACCTTACCTCCAAGCCACGCCCCTTCTAAACCCATCCCCCTCCCTCCCTCCTCACCGTTACCTCCAAGCCACGCCCTTCTAAACCCATCCCCCCTCCCTCCTCCCTCCCCCCAAGCCCCGCCCCTTCTAAACCCACCCCCCCTCCCCTCCTCACCTTACCCCCAAGCCACGCCCCTTCTAAACCCATCCCCCCTCCCCTCCTCCCTCCACGTTACCCCCAAGCCACGCCCCCTTCTAAACCCACCCCCCCTCCCCCCCTCACCTTACCCCCCAAGCCACGCCCCTTCTAAACCCATCCCCCCTCCCCTCCTCCCTCCCTTACCTCCAAGCCACGCCCCTTCTAAACCCATCCCCTCCCTCTACCCTCCTCACGTTACCTCCAAGCCACGCCCCTTCTAAACCCATCCCCCTCCCCCCCCTCCCCCCCCCCCCTAAACCCCCCCACCCCCCTCCAAGCCCCGCCCCTTCTAAACCCATCCCCCCCCTCCTCACCTTACCCCCCAAGCCACGCCCCTTCTAACCCCATCCCCCCCCCCCCCTCCCTCCTCACATTACCCCCAAGCCACGCCCCTTCTAAACCCATCCCCCCTCCCCTCCTCACCTTACCCCCCAAGCCACGCCCCCTTCTAAACCCCCCCCTCCCCTCCTCACCTACCCCCAAGCCACGCCCCTTCTAAACCCATCCCCCCTCCCTCCTCACCTTACCTCCAAGCCACGCCCCTTCTAAACCCATCCCCCCTCCCCTCCTCACGTTACCCCCAAGCCACGCCCCCTTCTAAACCCATCCCCCCTCCCCTCCTCCCTCCTCACGTTACCTCCAAGCCACGCCCCCTTCTAAACCCATCCCCCCTCCCTCTACCCTCCTCACGTTACCTCCAAGCCGCCCCTTCTAAACCCATCCCCCCTCCCCTCCTCCCTCCTCACGTTACCTCCAAGCCACGCCCCCTTCTAAACCCATCCCCCCTCCCCTCCTCCCTCCTCACGTTACCTCCAAGCCCCGCCCCCTTCTAAACCCATCCCCCCTCCCCCCCTCCCTCCTCACCTTACCTCCAAGCCACGCCCCCTTCTAAACCCATCCCCCCTCCCCTCCTCCCTCCTCACCTTACCTCCAAGCCACACCCCCTTCTAAACCCATCCCCCTCCCCTCTCTCCCTCCTACGTTACCTCCAAGCCGCCCCCTTCTAAACCCATCCCCCCTCCCCTCCTCCCTCCTCACCTTACCCCCAAGCCACGCCCCTTCTAAACCCATCCCCCCTCCCACCTCCCTCCTCACATTACCTCCAAGCCACGCCCCTTCTAAACCCATCCCCCCCCCCCCTCCTCCCTCCTCACCTTACCTCCAAGCCACGCCCCCTTCTAAACCCATCCCCCCTCCCCTCCTCCCTCCTCACCGTTACCTCCAAGCCACGCCCCCTTCTAAACCCATCCCCCCCCCCCTCCTCACGTTACCCCCAAGCCACGCCCCCTTCTAAACCCATCCCCCCCCCCCACGTTACCTCCAAGCCACACCCCCTTCTAAACCCATCCCCCCTCCCCTCCTCCCTCCTCACTTACCTCCAAGCCACGCCCCCTTCTAAACCCATCCCCCCCTCCCCTCCTCACCTTCCCCCCCAGCCACGCCCCCTTCTAAACCCACCCCCCTCCCCTCCTCACCTTACCCCCAAGCCACGCCCCCTTCTAAACCCATCCCCCCTCCCCTCCTCACCTTACCCCCAAGCCACGCCCCTTCTAAACCCATCCCCCCTCCCCTCCTCCCTCCTCACCTTACCCCCAAGCCACGCCCCTTCTAAACCCATCCCCCCTCCCCTCCTCCCTCCTCACCTTACCCCCAAGCCACGCCCCCTTCTAAACCCATCCCCCCTCCCCTCCTCCCTCCTCACGTTACCTCCAAGCCGCGCCCCCTTCTAAACCCCTCCCCCCTCCCCTCCTCCCTCCTCACCTTACCCCCAAGCCACGCCCCCTTCTAAACCCATCCCCCCTCCCCTCCTCACCTTACCCCCAAGCCACGCCCCTTCTAAACCCATCCCCCCTCCCCTCCTCCCACCTTACCCCCAAGCCACGCCCCCTTCTAAACCCATCCCCCCCCCTCCTCACCTTACCCCCAAGCCACGCCCCTTCTAAACCCATCCCCCCTCCCCTCCTCACCTTACCCCCAAGCCACGCCCCTTCTAAACCCAGAGCACCTGATGAACCAGCCTGGACACACCATATTATTTGAGAACACAGAAATGCTGGACCACACCAACAACCACCATGTCAGACTACACAGAGAAGCCATTGAAATCCACAAGCATGTGGACAATTTCAACAGAAAGGAAGAGACCATGAAAATGAACAAAATCTGGCTACCAGTATTAAAAAAATCTAAAATTACAACAGCAACAACAGAGAGGAAAAACCAGGCACAGATTAACACCTCCCAGCAACAGATTTTCCCAGGCTCAGGCAGGCCTTCAAATGCTAATGAAGGTGATCAGCTAAACATTCACACCTAACTGCAGCAGGGAAGAGCTCCTTGCCCCACCCCAGCCATTCCACAGATATATAAACCCATTTTCCTACTTCCAACAGACCTCACACCTCTGAGGATGCTTGCCATAGATGCAGGCGAAACGTCAGGAGAAATGCCTCTAGAACATGGCTCTATAGCCCAAAAAACCCCACAAGAACCTAGCTTCTCCTTTCATTTCTGGCTTGGGAGCCTGGAATTGGGGGATGGGGTTGTAGTTGAGAGTGGGGTCTGTACTTGAGGGCGAGGCTTGGATGTGAGGGCAGGGCATTAACTTGGGGGCAGGGCGTGACTTGAGGGTGGAGCCTTGAGTTGTGGGCAGGACCTGAACTCATGGGGGTGGGGCAGGGGCCTCGGCCTCGGAGCCTGACCAACTTGTCCTCCCTCCCTCTCTCACCTGAAGTTCGGAGTGCCCTTCCAGAAGATATGTCACCCTCCGCTGCTCGAGTAAGTAGACTCAGGGTAGGCTGTCTTGGGGAAACAGAGTGGGGCGGGGGGCATGTCCTCACAGTTCCCAGTGGTCTCAGTCTCCTCCTCCTCCCTTCCTGGTCTGCTCAGGCTGCGGGCAGCGCATGTCAGGGCGCATCGTGGAGGGTGCGGAGGCCCCGTCCAGCAAGTGGCCCTGGCAGGTCAGCCTCCAGTTCGGCTCCAGCCACATCTGCGGAGGGACCCTCCTTGACCCCCAATGGGTCCTCACCGCCGCCCACTGCTTCTTCATGTAAGTCAGGACGCAAAGGGAACGTGTGTGGTGGTGGTGGGCTATCTCAAGTATGGGGCAACTTGGGCCCTCCCCCCAGATGTTTTGGCCTTCAATTCCTACCATTCTGTACAGCCTCAGACCTCTTCCTTTCCTCCCCCAGCTTTACATGCAGCAGCCTTCACACCGGAGGTTCTCTCACACTGAGGTTTACTTCACAAAAGGAAAGGGCCTGAGGCTGTGCAGAATGGTGGGAGTTGAAGTCCAAAACACTTGGAGAGCCCAAGTTAGCCCAAGCCTGATCTATACCTATCGTTTACCTCCCCTCATTGACCTCTGTGCCCCTTCCCTAGGAATAACGCGAAGATCCTGGACCGGTGGAAGGTGGTGGCGGGGGTCTCGGACCTGAAGCGCCCAGGAGGTGGGTGGGAGGGGGTCCCCGTCAAGGAGGTCATCATCAACGCCAACTACAGCGAGGAGCATGACGACTACGACATCGCCCTCCTCAAGCTGTCACGGCCCCTGACTCTCTCTGGTGAGGAATAATAACACCTTATTTACATTCCGCGCCCCCCCCCCCCCTCGAAGAGACTCAGAACAGATGACAGTATATAAACAGACACGGGTATACATTCAATGCCTCATTGCAATGACAATGAGACACAAACACACAAAGGCAAAGGCTTCTCCTTTCATTTACGGCTCTGGAGGCGGTGATAATAATAATAATAATAATAATAATAATAATAATAATAATAATAATAATAATATATTTCTATTTCACGCTTCTCCCCGAGGGGACTCAGAGCAGATTACAGCATATAAACAGACACAGGAAACATTCGATGCCTCATTGCAATGACATACAATGAGACACAAACACACAAAGGCAAAGGCTTCTCCTTTCATTTATGGCTCTGGAGGTGGTGCTAATAATAATAATATTTTATTTATATTCCACGCTTCTCTCCAAGGGGACTCAGAGCAGGTGACAGCATATAAACAGACACAGGTATACATTCAGTGCCTCGTTGCAATGACATACAATGAGACACAAACACACAAAGGCAAAGGCTTCTCCTTTCATTTACGGCTCTGGAGGCAGTGCTAACAATAATAATAATAATAATAATAATAATAATAATAATAATAATAATACTTTATTTATATTCTGCACTTCTCTCCAAGGGGACTCAGAGCAGATTACAGCATATAAACAGACACAGGAAAACATTCAATGCCTCATTGCAATGACATACAATGAGACGCAAACACTCAAAGGCAAAGGCTTCTCCTTTCATTTATGGCTCTGGAGGCGGTGCTAATAATAATAATTATTATTATAATTATTTATTTATATTCCGCACTTCTCTCCAAGGGGACTCAGAGCAGATTACAGCATATAAACAGACACAGGAAAACATTCAATGCCTCATTGCAATGACATACAATGAGACACAAACACACAAAGGCAAAGGCTTCTCCTTTCATTTACGGCTCTGGAGGTGGTGCTAATAATAATAATAATATTTTATTTATATTCCACACTTCTCCCCAAGGGGACTCAGAGCAGATTACAGCATATAAACAGACACAGGAAAACATTCAATGCCTCATTGCAATGACATACAATGAGACGCAAAAACAAAGGCAAAGGCTTCTCCTTTCATTTACCGCTCTGGAGGCAGTGCTAATAATAATAATAATAATAATAATAATATTTTATTTATATTCCGCACTTCTCCCCAAGGGGACTCAGAGCAGATTACAGGATATAAACAGACACAGGAAAACATTCAGTGCCTCATTGCAATGACATACAATGAGACACAAACACACAAAGGCAAAGGCTTCTCCTTTCATTTACGGCTCTGGAGGTGGTGCTAATAATAATAATATTTTATTTATATTCCGCACTTCTCCCCAAGGGGACTCAGAGCAGATTACAGCATATAAACAGACACAGGCAAACATTCAATGCCTTGTTACAATGACACACAATGAGACTCAAAGACACAAACAAAGGCAAAGGCTTCTCCTTTCATTTCCGGCTTGAGAGGTGGTGTTCATCTCTGGCTTTGGGGGTGGTCCTGTTGTTCCATTTCCAAGCTGAGGAGCTTGTGTTGTCTGTACACACAGAAAATACTGGGAGGGTTTGGTGGGCATTGACCTTGAGTTTGGGAGCTGTAGTTCACCTACATCCAGAGAGCACTGTGGACTCAAACAATGATGGATCTGGACCAAACTTGGCACGAATACTCAATATGCCCAAATGTGAACACTGGTGGAGTTTGGGAAAATAGACCTTGACATTTGGGAGTTATAGTTGCTAGGGCTAGCAACAGGAGCTTACCCTGTCCTGCGGATTCAAACTGCCCGCCTTCAGGTCAGCAGTTCAGCAGCACAAGGGTTGATCCCATTGCACTACCCATGCCCCCTCCCCACATGGCCCCTCCCCAGAGACCCCCAACTCACTCACATTGCCTCCTTCCTTTGTGCAGCCCAGGTGCGCCCTGCCTGCCTCCCCATGTCGGGCCAGAAGTTTGACCCAGGAAGGACCTGCTTCATCACCGGATATGGCAAAGTCAATGAGCACGAAGGTAGGAGTACCCAGGGCAGTGGTTCTCAACCTTCCTAATGCTGTGACCCCTTAATGCAGTTCCCCATGTCATGGTGACCCCCAATCACAACATTATTTTTGTTGCGGCTCCATTACTGTAATTTTCATTCACTGGACCAAATTTGACACGCTCAAGATGCCCAAATTTGAATACTGGTGGGGTTGGGGGAATTTATTTTGTCATTTGGGAGTTGTAGTTGCTGGGATTTATAGTTCATTTAAATTCAAGAGCATTCTGAACTCCACCAATGATGTAATTGAACCAGACTTGGCACACAGAACTCTCATGACTAACAGAAAATGCTGGAAGGGTTTGGTGGGCATTGACCTTGAGTTTGGGAGTTGTAGTTCAGAATGCTCTGAACATCTACATCCGGAGAGCAGTGTGGACTCAATCAATGATGGAGCATTCTGAACTCCACCAATGATGGAATTGGACCAAACTTGGCACATAGGACTCCCATGACCGACAGAAAATACTGGGAGGGTTTGGTGGGCATTGACCTTGAGTTTGGGAGTTGTAGTTCACCTACATCCAGAGAGCAGTGTGGACTCAATCAATGATGGAGCATTCTGAACTCCACCAATGATGGAATTGGACCGAACTTGGCACATAGGACTCCCATGACCGACAGAAAATACTGGGAGGGTTTGGTGGGCATTGGCCTTGAGTTTGGGAGCTGTAGTTCACCTATATCCAGAGAGCACTGTGAACTCAAACAATGATATATCTGGACCAAACTTGGTACGAATACTCAATATGCCCAAATGTGAACACTGGTTGAGTTTGGGGAAAATAGACCTTGACATTTGGGAGTTATAGTTGCTGGAATTTATAGTTCACCTGCAATCCGAGAGCATTCTGAAGCCCACCAATGATACAATTTGGCCAAACTTCTCACACAGAACCCCCATGATCAACAGAAAATACTGTTTTTGATGGTCTTTGGTGACCCCTTTGACACCCCCCCCCCCAGGGTCCTGACCCCCAGGTTGAGAAACACTGACCCAGGGTGTGGGTGGCAGCATCACTTTCCAATCACCCTTCTCCTCTTGCAAAGGTCAGGTGTGGAGGGGCTGGACGTGGAAGCTCTCCTCTATCAAGATGCCCTCAAATACTCATGGGAATCTCTCTGCCCACAGAGAACACAAATCCGAAGCTGCGGGAGGCCGCCGTGGAGATCATTGACTTCCGCCGCTGCAACAAGCCCAATGTCTATGAGGGCTTCCTGACCCCCCGCATGATGTGCGCCGGATACTTGCAGGGGGGCCGGGACTCCTGCCAGGTGGGGCTTGGGGAAGGGGAGGGGGACATAGGGTGTTCTGGGACAAAGTGAGGGACAAAGAGGCCCCCTGGTCAGAGGTCAGTAGCGTCCGGCACCCCCTTCCTTTGTGGGATTTGTGGGGAGGGGTCTCCAATCCAGAGCTTGCCTGGCAACTTCGCACAAAGCTTTGGGAGTGGTTCCTGTGGGTCAACTTGGGCACTCTAGATGTTTTGGACTTCAACTCCCACCATTCCTAACAGCCTCAGGCCCTTTCCTTTAATAATATGGTTGCACTGTTTACAAAAATCAGGTTTCCATAACACAAAGAAACAAATACGTAGTAGTTTTACACTCAACAGCCTTCACACTGGAGCTTTCTCACACCAGTCTTCTCTCACACTGAGGTTTACCCCACAAAAGGAAAGGTCCTGAGGCTGTTAGGAATGGTGGGAGTTGAAGTCCAAAACACCTGAGCTACAGGCCTTTTCCTTTAATAATATGGTTGCACTATTTACAAAAACAAGGTTTCCATAACACAAAGAAACAAATACGTAGTAGCTTTATACACAGCAGCCTTCACACTGGAGCTTTCTCACACAAGGCTTCTCTCACACTGAGGTTTACCCCACAAAAGGAAAGGGCCTGAGGCTGTTAGGAATGGTGGGAGTTGAAGTCCAAAACTTCTGGAGGGCCCAAGTTTGCCCATGCCTGCTGCAGGCCCTACAAGTGGGACAGATAAGATAACCACCCCAAGCCCGTTGTGCCAGTTGGGCAGGTCCTGGGGATGGTGGGAGTTGAAGTCCAAAACACCTGGACGGCCCAAATTGGTCCATGCCTGGGTTCTGGCCCAGCTTACTTGTCTGAACACATCTCCCTCTATGTCCTGCCCCGCAGTTTAAGATCATCCTGGGAGGCCCTACTTTCGCTCCCCCAGCGTTGCAAATGCATCTGGCGGGGATGAGAGACAGGGCCTTCTCGGCTGTGGCCCCCTGCCTATGGAACTCGCTTTCCCAACGAGGGCCCAAGTTTGCCCATGCCTGGCCTATAACATGTCACCAAGTTAGAAAATATACTCAGAGGAGTCTTTTTGTGTGAAAGAAAGGATCAATGTATTGTCGAAGGCTTTCATGGCTGGAATCACTGGGTTGTTGTAGGTTTTTTCGGGCTGTATGGCCATGGTCTAGAGGCATTCTCTCCTGACGTTTCGCCTGCATCTATGGCAAGCATCCTCATAGGTAGTGAGATCTGTTGGAGCTAGGGAAAAGGGTTTATGTATCTGTGGAATGACCAGGGTGAGACAAAGGACTCTTGTCTGCTGGAGCTAGGTGTGAATGTTTCAACTGACCACCTTGATTTGCATACAATGGGCTGACTAGGTTCTTGTGGGTTTTTTGGGCTATATGGCCATGTTCTAGAGGCATTCTCTCCTGACGTTTCGCCTGCATCTATGGCAAGCATCCTCAGAGATAGTGAGGTCTATTGGAGCTAGGGAAAAGGGTTTATGTATCTGTGGAATGACCAGGGTGGGACAAAGGACTCTTGTCTGCTTGAGCTAGGTGTGAATGTTTCAACTGACCACCTTGATTTGCATACAATGGGCTGACTAGGTTCTTGTGGGTTTTTTGGGCTATATGGCCATGTTCTAGAGGCATTCTCTCCTGACGTTTCGCCTGCATCTATGGCAAGCATCCTCAGAGATAGTGAGGTCTGTTGGAACTAGGAAAAGGGTTTATATATCTGTGGAATGACCAGGGTGGGACAAAGGACTCTTGTCTGCTTGAGCTAGGTGTGAATGTTTCAACTGACCACCTTGATTTGCATACAATGGGCTGACTAGATTCTTGTGGGTTTTTTCGGGCTATATGGCCATGTTCTAGAGGCATTTTTCCTGGCGTTTCGCCTGCATCTATGGCAAGCATCCTCAGACCTCACAACCTCTGAGGATGCTTGCCATAGATGCAGGCAAAACATCAGGAGAGAATGCCTCTAGAACATGGCCATATAGCCCGAAAAAACCCACAAGAACCTAGTGATTCCAGCCATGAAAGCCTTCTACAATAAATTGGCACACATAAATGCTGGACCACTCTCACAACCACCATGTCAGACTACACAGAGAAGCCATTGAAATCCACAAGCATGTGGACAATTTCAACAGAAAGGAGGAAACCATGAAAATGAACAAAATCTGGCTACCAGTATTAAAAAACTCTAAAATTGCAACATCACAACAACAGAGAGGAAACAAACAAGGACATCTAATCACCTCTCAACAAAAGTTTGCTCCAGGCACAGTCAGGCCATTATATGCTAATCAAGGTGGTCAGTTGAAACATTCACACCTAGCTCCAGCAGACAAGAGTCCTTTGTCTCACCCTGGTCATTCCACAGATATAAACCCTTTTTCCTAGTTCCAACAGACCTCACTACCTCTGAGGATGCTTGCCATAGATGCAGGTGAAATGTCAGGAGAGAATACTTCTAGACCATGGCCATACAGCTCGAAAAAGCCTCAACAACCCAATGAAAGGATCATTAGAAAGGAAAACCTGGCCGTGCCTCTCAGCCCAGATGCATGGGCATGAAAAGGCCAAGGTGAGGGTTTCCCCCATTGACTCCTCTTTCTCAGGGCGACAGCGGGGGTCCCTTGGTCTGTGAGGACGGCAACCGCTGGTACTTGGCCGGCGTCACCAGTTGGGGGACCGGATGTGGACAGAAGGACAAGCCAGGGGTCTACACGCAAGTCACCAAGATGCTCAGCTGGATTTACAGCAAGATGGAGGTGAGTGTGCACCTGCCTGGGCATTTACCTATGGGAAGGTGTGCAGGGGAAATGGGAGAAAGGGGTGAGAAGTGGGCCTGAGTTGAGCTGGTGCCCACATCTGGCCTGCGCTTGGCCCGTTTCGGCTTCTCTCTTGTTTAGAGTGGTAAACAGATGGCCGCTGTGGCTATCCGGATGAGGAAGAACAAGCTGAAGATCAATCCCGACAAGACAGAGGTCCTCCTGGTCAATCGTAAACCAGACGGGGTATAGGGTGGCAACCTGTGTTGGACGGGGTTACACTCCCCCTGAAGCCACAGGTCCGCAGCTTGGGAGTCCTCTTGGACTCATCACTTACGCTTGAGGCTCAGGCGTTGGCGGTGTCCAGGAGGGCTTTTGCACAACTAAGACTTGTGCTCCAACTGCGACCGTACCTCGCAAAGGTTGATTTGGCCAGGGTGGTCCATGCCTTGGTCACCTCTAGATTGGATTACTGTAATGTGCTCTACGTGGGGCTGCCCTTGAAAACGGCTCGGAAATTCCAAGTGGTCCAACGGGCGGCGGCCAGGATGTTAACTGGTGCTCCTTACAGAGAGAGGTCAATCCTCCTGTTTAAGGAGCTCCACTGGCTGCTGTTTACCTACCGAGCCCAATTCAAGGTGCAGGTGCTTACCTACAAAGCCCTAAACGGTTTGGGACCTGCCTACCTGCATGACCGCATCTCCGTTTATGAACCCACGCGCTCCCTTCGTTCATCCGGAGAGGCCCTGCTCGTGATCCCACCTGCGTCGCAGGCGCGTTTGGTGGTGACGAGGGACAGGGCCTTCTCTGTGGTTGCCCCCCGACTTTGGAACACCCTCCCCAAAGATATTAGACTAGCACCCACGTTGGCAGTCTTTAGGAAGAACTTGAAGACCTGGCTATTCCGATGTGCCTTTCCAGAATAGGATAACCCCAGCACTATGTCCCAGAAGCACTTTAGTAGAGTTTAAGACAGTGGTTCTCAACCTTCCTAATGTCGCAACCCCTTAATACAGTTCCTCATGTTGTGGTGACCCCCAACCATAACCCTAACATTATGAATCGCCATGTAAATAATGATCTGCAGGATGTATTTTCATTCACTGGAGAAAATTTGGCACAAATACCAAACACTGGTATGGTTGGCTGGGGGATTGACTTTGTCATTTGGGAGTTGTAGTTGCTGGGATTTATAGTTAACATGTAAACAAAGAGCATTCTGAACCCCACCAACAATGGAATTGAACCAAAGTTGGCACAGAGAACTCCCATGATCAACAGAAAATACTGGAAGGGTTTGGTGGGCATTGACCTTGAGTTTGGGAGTTGTAGTTCGCCTACATCCAGAGAGCACTGTGGGCTCAAACAATGATGGATCTGGACCAAACTTCACACGGATACTCAATATACACAAATGTGAACACTGGTGGTGCTTGGGGGTTATAGACCTTGACACTTGCGAGTTGTAGTTGTTGGGATTTATAGTTCACCTACAATCAAGGAGTGTTCTGAACCCCACCAATGATAGAATTGGACCAAACTTCCCACACAGAACCCCCATGACCAACAAAAAATACTGTGTTTTCTGATGGTCTTTGGCGACCCCTCTGACACCGCCTCACGACCCCCTCAGGGGTCCCGACCCCCAGGTTGAGAAACACTGGTGTAATGTTTTGTTATTGCTTATGTTTTTAATTTGCTTTGTATCGTGTTGTTATTGTTTGCTGTTGTTGTGTTGAGGCCTTGGCCTTTGTAAGCCGCATGGAGTCCTTCGGGAGATGCTAGCGGGGTACAAATAAAGTTTAATAATAATAATAATAATAATAATAATAAAGTGGGCAGGCCGTAAGCAAGAAAACATTAATTTTTCAGACTTGCCACAGGGCTACTTTAAAAATAGGCTTAATCTATTTAAATACGTGATTGGCCTTTACAGGCACCCGACACGCACCCTCTTGCGCATACGTAACAGCCCCGCTCGCTCCTCCATGCCTCCGAATGCGAAAGAGACTGTGATTATGGTCCAGTGTTGCTTCCTTGTGAGTTCCTCCCACAAGCTAAATCAATCTCTCTGTCTCCTTCTCTCCATCTCCAGAGCCAAAGCCATTGACGAGCGAGTGAAGGAAGGGCCTCATACACACGTGCGCACACATACATGGGAGGGAGGCACATGGGCAAAGCGACATTCCTGTGTGGTCAAAGGGAGCTGCAGTGGAGGCTTGGCTGTGATGCGGAGCTGCAAGAGCTCAGGAACCCATTGCAGTGGCTGCGAGTACCCCAGAAGAAGAGGAGGATGCAGCCTTGTTAGGGGCGCATTGGGGTCCCCTTCCTCTCTTCACGTCCTGTTTGTTTACTCTAGAAGACCCACAGATCCAGATGTTCAAGAGCCCAACACACACAGAGGGCCTCTCTGCTCTGCCCAGCTGTTCAGACACATTTCGCTAATGACTGAGGTGGGCCTTCTTTTCTCCTCCCCTTCCTGGGCATTCGGGGCGCCACCCTCAATGCACTTGAAGGGAAGCAATGCCAGTCCTTCCTGCTCCAACTCAGGTAGACTTCCCTTGGACTTGGAGGTTCTGCAGGCCTGTCCTGGAATATCACTTGCGGGGATTGTCTCTCTTTCTCTCTTCTGCCATGTAGCTTCCAGACCTCCTCTTTCAGCTGGCATGGCACATGGCACATCTTGCCAACACAATGAAGTCTATTAAAAATTAATTTGTTATTTAAGGATGCTTTGTGTCCGGGCAGCCTCCTTCTACCTGTTCTACCTGTTGCAGAAAAGGAGATTCCACTGAACCTTAGGAAGGGGCATGTTTGCAGAGTGGGTTAAATCACCAGCTGCAGAAAAACTTGTCGACCAGAAGGTAGGCAGTTCAAAGCTGAGGGTTGGACTGAGCCCCTGCTGTTAGTCCTAGCTTCTGCCTACCTAGCAGTTCAAATACAAATGTGAGTAGATCAATAGGTACTGCTTTAGCAGGGAGATAAAAGACACCTGTGCAGACATGCCAGCAATACGATCAGGAAGGTGTCCATGGACAACAAGCTCCTCGGCATGGAAAATGGAACAAGAGCACCTCCCCATGGCCGGAGTTGAGCACAACTTCCAAAAATTCTGGAGATGAAAAGGGGGAAGGCCTTTATCTTTGTCTATGTACTGTATGTTTTTGATGTTAATTGTACAATGGCATTGAATGTTTGTCATATATGTATTCTGTAATCTGCTCTGAGTCCCTCGGGGAGATAGAGCAGAAAATAAATAAAGTATATAATTATTATTATTACTATTATTATTAAGCACTTCTTGACTATAAAAAGAGCTGTTCAGCGGTGGAACTCACTGCCTCGGAGTGTAGTGCAGCCTCCCTCTTTGGAGGCTTTTAAATAGAGACTGGGTGGGCATCTGTATTATTATTATTATTATTATTATTATTATTATTATTATTGAGCACTTCTTGACTGTAAGAAGAGCTGTTCAACAGTGGAACTCACTCCCTCGGAGTGTAGTGGAGCCTCGTTCTTTGGAAGCTTTTAAATAGAGACTGGATGGGCATCTGTCAGGAGGGCTTTGATGGTGCTTTGCCTGGCAAAAGGAACAGGTTTGAATTAGATGGCCTTTTGAGCAAAAATTCAATGCTAACACTAAAATCTAAAATATCATACATCAACATTAAAATTAACCAATACATATAGGGTCAATTACATAACAGCCGTTCGCCAAGAATATGCACACACTATCACTATCACAACACTCCCACCCCCTATGATTTACAGTTCTCCAAGGGCACTGGAAGAAAATACGATTTTTGATTTGTTTTGATTTGTTTCATGGCTGGAATCACTGGGTTGCTGTGATTTTTTTTTCTGGCTGTATGGCCATGTTGCAGTAGCATTCTCTCCTGACTTCCTCTAAACAAACCTCTGAGGATGCCAGTCACAGATGCAGGTGAAACGTCAGGAGAGAATGCTACTGGAACGTTGCCATACAGACTCTCCACAGTCTACACACTCAGACTTTCGATGTTCCGAATTCCAAGACGATCAGTCTCCAAATCTCCATTTGGGGATGAAGGAGTCCAGTTGGTCATAGGCAGCAAAGGGATAACCCAGGGTTCCTCACACTTTGCAGAGGGCCAGTTCATGGTCCCTTGGGCTGTTCGGACAGGACAGGCTGGACTATATATTGTTGTTGTTGATCTTCAAGTCAAGAGAGCATGGTGGCGCAATGGGTTAAACCGTTGAACTGTTGAATCTGCTGACTTAAAGGTTACCAGTTCGAAGCAGTGTGTCAGGGCGAGCTCCTGCTGTTAGACCTAGCTCCTGCCAACCTAGCAGTTCGAAAAGATGCAAATATGAGTAGATCAATAGGTACCGCTTCAGCGGGAAGGTCATAAAGGTGCCCATGCAGCCATGCCAGTAATACAACCTGGACGTATCTACGGACAATGGGCTCCTAGGCTTGGAAATGGAACACGAGCACCTCCCCATGACCAGAGTTGAGCGCTGTCTCCAGAAAGCCTTTACCCTAGTTCTGTGTATTTGTGTGTCATTGTGATTCCATTGTATTAAGACACTGAATGTTTGTAATCTGTTCTGAATCCTCTTAGGGAGAGAAGGTGGAGTATAAATAAAGTTTATTACTATTTCAGACTCAGGGTGAGACTAAGGCAACGCTCTCACGGAGTTTTCTGGTCAAGATTGATTCCGATTGGCCTGTTTTCCTCTGAGGCTGAGAGAGTGGGACTTGGCTAAAGCCACCCAGTGGATTTAGGCCAGGCTTGGGCCCACTTGAGCCCTCCCTCCAAGTGTTTTGGACTCCAACTCCCACCATTCCTAACAGCCTCAGGCCCCTTCCTTTCCCCCCTCAGCCGCTTAAGCGGCTGAGGGGGAAAAGGAAAGGGCCTGAGGCTGTTAGGAATGGTGGGAGTTGGAGTCCAAAACACCTGGAGGGCCCAAGTTGGTCCATGCTTGATTTAGAGCCACCTGAGAGTCAAAACATTACGTTGTGCTTTATAAACTCTTCCTGTGTCGTTCCTCCTTTCCTCCCTCCCTTCTTTTCTCTCTTCTTTTCCTTCCTTCTCTGTTTTAATAACTAATTTATATTATATTAATAAATATATGTTCAATTTATTAATATGATAAATTACTGTTTATCTTATTAAATATGTTTATATTAGTGGAATTAATTTTTATATAATAAATATGATGGTTATTTTATTAATCATTAAATAATGTTTCTATTAATTAAGAAGCCGGTTCGTTTTATTATTTCAGAGCGAGATGTCATCCATTTTTTTAGTCACATTACCTTTTAAATTTTTACTAATTTATTTTAACCAATAAGAATCGAAAATGGAGTTTAATAATTTTCCAAAATGTACAGCCTGTTATTTAATTTAATTACAATTTATATCAGGATAGTGCTATGAAAGAAAGGGTTTTATTGTGAATCAAGTACTACGCTTTCTGAATTCCTTCCCCCTCTGTTTCCTTTCTTCCTCCTTTCCTTCCTGTTTCTCTTCCCTCTGTTTCCTTCCTCCCTTCCTTTTTCTCTTCCTTCCCTCCCTGTTTCCTTCCTCCCTCCCTCCCTCCCTTCCTTTCTCCTGTTTCCTTCTTTCCTCCCTTTTTCTCTTCCTTCCCTCTCTTTTTCCTTTCTTCCTCCTTCCCTTCCTGTTTCCTCTTCCTTCCATTTGTTTCCTTCCTTTTTCTTTTCCTTCCCTCTGTTTCCTTCCTCCCTGTTTTCCTTCTCTCTCTGCTTTCCTTCCCTCTCTTGTTTTTTCCGTCCCTCTCTGTTTCTTCTCTTCTTTCCTTCCTTCCCCCTCTGTTTCCTTTCTTCCTACTTTCCTTCCTGTTTCTCTTCCCTCTTTTTCCTTCCCCCCTTCCTTTTTCTCTTCCTTCCCTCCCTGTTTCTTTCCTCCCTCCCTTTCTCTCTTCCTTCCCTCGCTATTTCCTTCTCCCCCCTTTTCTCTTCCTTCCCTCTCTGTTTCCTTCTTTCCTCTCTCCCTCCCTTCCCTCCCTCCTTTCTCTCTTCCTTCCTCTCTTTTTCTTTCTTCCTCCTTTCCTTCCTGTTTCTCTTCCCTCTGTTCCTTCCTCCCTTTCCTTTTTCTCTTCCTTCCCTCTTTTTCCTTCCTTCCCTTCCCTTCCTTTTCTCTTCCTCCCCTTTTCCCTTCTTTTCCTCCCTCCCTCCCTTCCTTCCCTCTCT
This sequence comes from Anolis sagrei ordinatus, assembly GCF_025583915.1. Classification (NCBI taxonomy): domain Eukaryota; kingdom Metazoa; phylum Chordata; class Lepidosauria; order Squamata; family Anolidae; genus Anolis; species Anolis sagrei. The sequence continues at coordinate 44,359,764 of NW_026847882.1, read as the reverse complement.
GTTTCCTACTGACCTTCCTTCCTTTCTTTTCTCTTTCCTCCTCTTTTTTCCGACCTCCTTTTCTTTCTCCCACCTTCCCTCTTCCCGTTTTGGAGGGAGTAGGAAGGGAGTGGGAAAGACCCCCTCCATGTTGGAGATCCTTTGCTGGAGCTCCATGCTCCAGCAAAGGATCACCGCCTTGTCGGGGCGCTGGAGCTTGAGCACCTCAATGATGTCATGAGCGAAACCGTGGAGGGCCACCCAAGACGGGACGGTTGTGGCAGAGAGGTCAGACCAAGCGTGATCCCTGGGGAAGGCAATGGCAAACCACTCCAGTATCCTTGCCAAGAAAACTAAATGGACCAGTACAACCAGAGATATGTCGGTATGCCATTGGAAGATGGGACTCCCAGGTCGGAAGATGGCCAAAATGCTACTGGGGAGGAGCAGAGGATAAGTTCAACTAGCCCCAGATGTGATGACGCAGCTAGCTCAAAGCCGAAAGGAAGGCTAGCGGCCGATGGTACTGGAGGTGAACGACGAATCCGATGCTCTAAAGATCAACACACCATAGGAACCTGGAATGTAAGATCTATGAGCCAGGGCAAATTGGATGTTGTTATTGGTGAGATCGTCAAGACTAAAGATAGACATTCTGGGGGTCAGCGAACTGAAATGGACTGGAATGGGCCACTTCACATCAGATGACCACCAGATCTACTACTGCGGACAAGAGGAACATCGAAGAAATGGAGTAGCCTTCATAATTAATAAGAAATTCGCTAAAGCGGTGCTTGGATACAACCCAAAAAATGACAGAATGATCTCAATTCGAGTGCAAGGAAAGCCTTTCAACATTACAGTGATCCAAATATACGCCCCAACCACAGCTGCTGAAGAAGCAGAAGTAGATCAGTTCTATGAGGATCTGCAGGACCTACTGGATAATACACCAAAAAGAGACATTATTTTCATTACAGGAGACTGGAATGCCAAGGTGGGAAGTCAAATGACAACTGGGATCACAGGCAAGCATGGTCTGGGAGAACAAAATGAAGCGGGACGCAGGCTGATAGAATTTTGCCAGGAAAACTCGCTGTGTATAACGAATACTCTCTTCCAACAACCTAAAAGACGGCTTTACACATGGACCTCACCAGATGGTCAGCACCGAAATCAGATTGACTACATCCTTTGCAGCCAAAGGTGGCGGACATCCATCCAGTCGGTGAAAACAAGACCTGGGGCTGACTGTAGCTCAGATCACGAACTTCTTATTGCCCAATTTAGAATAAAACTAAAGAGATCAGGGAAAATACACAGACCAGTTAGATATAGGGTATAGGGTTACAGCCTGTGCTGGATGGGGTCGCACTCCCCTTGAAGGCGCAGGTTCGCAGCCTGGGTGTGACCCTGGACACATCGCTGAGCCTGGATCCCCAGGTTTCAGCAGTGACCAGGGGAGCTTTTGCACAGCTTCGGCTTGTGCGCCAGCTGCGCCCGTATCTTGGGAAGTCTGACTTGGCCACGGTGGTACACGCTTTGGTCACATCCCGCCTCGACTACTGCAACGCTCTCTACGTGGGGCTGCCCTTGAAGACGGCCCGGAAGCTCCAGCTAGTCCAGCGCGCGGCAGCCATGTTGTTAACCGGAGCGGGACGCAGGGAGCGCACTACGCCCTTGCTGTCCCAGCTCCACTGGCTGCCGATCAGCTACCGAGCCCAATTCAAGGTGCTGGTGCTAACCTACAAAGCCCTAAACGGTTCCGGCCCAAAATACCTTGAGTACCGCATCTCGGCCTACGAGCCCACGAGGACCTTGAGATCATCCGGGGAGGCCCTTCTCTCGGTCCCGCCTGCCTCACAGGCACGCTGGCGGGGACTAGAGAGCGGGCCTTCTCGGTGGTGGCCCCCCGGCTGTGGAACTCCCTCCCTGCTGAAATCAGACAGGCGCCCTCCCTCATGGCCTTCCGTAAGGGCCTGAAAACCTGGCTCTTCGAAAAGGCCTTCAGTTAAGTGCTAGGTTTTGGAACGACCACCGGAATGGATTATGACGACGTGATTGATTATGACCCAAACAAGACGAAGCGGATTTTTAGTTTAATTAGTTGTGTGTTAGTAAGATGTGTGTTATGATCCTGATTCACTGTAACTGTTGTCTTTATGTTCTATGTTCTGTACACCGCCACGAGTCGCCTTCGGGCTGAGAGTGGCGGTTAACAAATGCAAATAATAAATAAATACACAGACCAGATAGATATGATCTCACTAACATTCCTAGCGAATATACAGTGGAAGTGAAGAACAGATTTGAAGGACTAGATTTAGTAAACAGAGTCCCAGAAGAACTATGGACAGAAGTCCGAGACATTGTTCAGGAGTCGGCAACAAAGTACGTCCCAAAGAAAAAGAAAACCAAGAAGGCAAAATGGTTGTCTGCTGAGACACTGGAAGTAGCCCAAGAAAGGAGGAAAGCAAAAGGAAACAGGGATAAGGGGAGATATGCCCAGTTAAATGCGCAATTCCAGAGGTTAGTCAGAAGAGATAAGGAACTATTTTTAAATAAGCAATGCATGGAAGTGGAAGAAGACAACAGAATAGGAAGGACAAGAGACCTCTTCCAGAAAATTAGAAACATTGGAGGTAAATTTCAGGCAAAAATTGGTATGATAAAAACAAAGATGGCAGGAACCTAACAGAAGCTGAAGAGATCAAGAGAAGGTGGCGAGACTATACAGAAGATCTGTATAGGAAGGATAATAATATTGAGGATAGTTTTGACGGTGTGGTGAATGAATTAGAACCAGACATCCTGAGGAGTGAGGTTGAATGGGCCTTAAGAAGCATTGCTAACAACAAGGCAGCAGGAGACGACGGGATCCCAGCTGAACTGTTTAAAATATTAAAAGATGATGCTGTCAAGGTGATGCATGCCATTTGCCAGCAAATATGGAAAACACAAGAATGGCCATCAGACTGGAAAAAATCAACTTATATCCCCATACCAAAAAAGGGAAATGCGAAAGACTGCTCAAACTTCCATACAGTGGCCCTTATTTCTCATGCCAGTAAGGTAATGCTCAAGATCCTGCAAGGAAGACTCCAGCAATACATGGAGCGAGAGTTGCCAGATGTTCAAGCTGGGTTTAGAAAAGGTAGAGGAACGAGAGACCAGATTGCCAATATCCGCTGGATAATGGAGAAAGGCAGGGAGTTTCAGAAAAACATCTACTTCTGCTTCATTGACTACTCTAAAGCCTTTGACTGTGTGGATCATAATAAATTGTGGCAAGTTCTTAGTGGGATGGGCATCCCAAGCCCCCTTCCCTCTCTCCTGAGGAATCTGTACAAGGACCAAGTAGCAACAGTCAGAACTGACCACGGAACAACAGAGTGGTTCAAGATTGGGAAAGGCGTCCGGCAAGGCTGCATCCTCTCACCCAACCTTTTTAACTTGTATGCAGAACACATCATGCGATGTGCGGGGCTGGATGAATGCAAAGCTGGGGTGAAAATTGCTGGAAGAAACATTAACAACCTCAGATATGCAGATGACACCACTCTGATGGCCGAAAGCGAGGAGGAGTTGAGGAGCCTTCTAATCAAGGTGAAAGAAGAAAGCGCAAAAGCCGGGTTGCAGCTAAACATCAAAAAAACCAAGATTATGGCAACAAGAATGATTGACAACTGGAAATAGAGGGAGAAAATGTGGAGGCCGTGACAGACTTTGTATTTCTAGGTGCAAAGATGACTGCAGATGCAGACTGTGGCCAGGAAATCAGAAGACGCTTACTTCTTGGGAGGAGAGCAATGTCCAATCTCGATAAAATAGTAAAGAGCAGAGACATCACACTGGCAACAAAGATCCATTGCCTAGTCAAAGCCATGGTCTTCCCTGTAGTCACCTACGGATGTGAGAGCGGGACCTTAGGGAAGGCTGAGCCAAGGAAGATCGATGCTTTTGAGCTGTGGTGTTGGAGGAAAGTTCTGAGAGTGCCTTGGACTGCGAGAAGATCCAACCAGTCCATCCTCCAGGAAATAAAGCCCGACTGCTCACTGGAGGGAAGGAGACTAGAGGCAAAGATGAAGTACTTTGGCCACATCATGAGGAGACAGGAAAGCCTAGAGAAGACAATTACTGGGGAAAGTGGAAGGCAAAAGGAAGAGGGGCCGACCAAGGGCAAGATGGATGGATGGCATCCTTGAAGTGACTGGACTGACCTTGAAGGAGCTGGGGGTGGTGACGGCTGACAGGGAGCTCTGGCGTGGGATGGTCCATGAGGTCACGAAGAGTCGGAGACGACTGAACCAATGAACAACAACAACATGTTGGAGAAAGAATGGAAGGAGGAGGAAGAGGGGGCTGGAGGGGGTCCCTCTGTTTTTGGGAGAAAGAGAGGAAGGGAGAGCAAGTGAAGAAGAGGGCCAGTCTCTTCCGAGGGGAGCCTGAGCCCCCTTCCATGCAGGCAGATCATCCACAATGTCTGAACTGAGTTATCTGCGTCCACACTGCCACGTAACCCGGTTCAAAGCAGATCGTGTGGGAGTGTATATGCAGCTGTGTGGAAGGGGAGGAGGAGGGAGCTGTCCAGGGTCCTGGATCTCTCTCTGTCTGTCTGTCTGTCTGTCTCTCTCTCTCGGAAGGGTCCGGCTGACCAGAGGAGGGGCTTGGGAAGAGGAGAGGGGGGCTGGAGGGGAGAAGGAGGTCATTTCCCCTTCCTCTGGATAGGCTCCGCCCTACCCCCTCCCCCTCCCCTCCCTGCCGCCCCTCCCTCTCTCTTTTGGAGCCCGAGGGCGAGCCAGGCACGAGGGGACGCCCCACTCAGCCGTCGCGAAGGCAGGAGAGGAGGAAGAGGAGGAGGAGGAGGAAGAAGAGGAGGCGAGGGAGCAGCAGAAGCAGCAACAACACATGTACTTGCTCCATACGTGGCTTTCCGCCTCCTTCGCGCCTCGACGCCTCGCGTGGAAGGAAAGCAGGAAGGAAAGAAGGAAGGAAGGAAAGGAGGAAGGAAGCAGGACAGCACCCCAGGTAGGGAAGGGGAAAGGGAAGGGGAAAGGGAAGGAAGGAAGGAAGGGGAGGAGGGGGTTTCTCTGGGGGCTCATCCGGGGTCGGGGGCTTTGGCTGGACCCTCGCCATCGGGGTTGCCTCTGGGCGTGTGCAGAGCGCCTCCCTCTCGCCTTGGGGCGTGTGTGCGTGTGCGTGTGTGTGTGTGTGTGGACCCTTCCCAACACCCTCCCCAAAAAAACATCCACACACACACACATCTGGGCGCCCGCCCCCCCCTCCCCCCCCCCCCTCCTTCCCCTTCTGTCTGGACTTGTCTTGCCCGTCGTGGCTCGGGATTGGCTCCTTGCCTCGGCGGCGGCTGTTGCTGGGCCAACCACCTGCTCCCGGGTGGGGAGGGGGCTCGCCCTGCGAGGGGAGGGGGCTCCCGTTGCCTAGCGACCGCCTCCCCCTCCCTCCACCCCTCCCTCTTTCCCTCCTCCCTCTGGGAAGGAGATGTTTTGCTTCCTCTCTCTCTCCCTCTCCCTCCCCCGCCCCTTTCCACTTGTGGAGGGGCCCCTCCCTCTCTCTCTCTCTCTATCTGCCTCTCTCTAACCTGTGCCTCCTTCCCTCCCTCCCTCCGCGCTTGGCACTACATATATGATGCTTACCTCTGCCTCTGGGAGGGGGCGCGGAGGAAGAGCGCCATGTCTGCTCTCTCTTTTGGAGGGGGGGGGGGGTTGTTGTTGATGTCCGACCCAAAGAGGAGGAGGGGAAAGTGGAGGAGGGGGATGCTAAGCCTCGCCCCCTCCCCAAAGTGTGTTCTTTGAGAGAGGGGAAGCCACCCAACCCAGGTGTGTCGCTGTCGTCGAAAGGAGACGTGTTTGCAGCCCTGAAAGCACAACAAACCCCGGAAGGAGCGTCAATATTGGCCCAACGGAGGGAGGGAGGGAGGGGGGAAAGGGGGGGGGTGCTCGAGGAACCCGCCCCCTCCCTCTCCCCCCTCCCCGTGACCTACTTTCCTTTGGAAAGCCCATTGGGCATTGCCAGGGAAGCCATGCCGCCCCTCGCTTCTGCCTTGCTCACACCACATTTCTGTTTCCAATCTGCTCGATGGGGAGGAAGCTGGGCTGAAGCTCAGGAGCTCACCCTGACCCGCACGTCTAACTCTCAACCTTTACTCATTGCTGGTGATTTACCTGCTGTGCTAAAGCCTGGCCCATCTGGCTGCTTTCCCACCTGGTAAAAATGGGGTTGGATTGGATGGGCTTTGGGGGGGGGGGGTCTCTTTTCAATTGTATGAGAAGGTGGAGAGGCAACACTAGAGACACCTGAAAGGTGAGGAGCCCCTGGTGGCGCAGTGGGTTAAACCCCTATGCTGGCAGGACTGAAGACTGACAGGTCGCAGGTTCGAATCTGGGGAGAGCGCGGATGAGCTCCCTCTATCAGCTCCAGCTCCTCATGCGGGGACATGAAAGAAGCCTCCCACAAGGATGATAAAAACATCAAAACATCCGGGCATCCCCTGGGCAACGTCCTTGCAGACGGCCAATTCTCTCACACCAGAAGCGACTTGCAGTTTCTCAAGTCGCTCCTGATGCGACAAACAACAACAAACAAACAAACCTGAAAGGCATGGAACATGCCCTTGTTTTCTGCTGCTCCAGAGATCATAACCCGATTCCCTAGATCCAAATTACATAAAAAGGGATCCTACTTAAATATCGACTATAGGACCTGTTAAGGAAACTTCTGCCCAGGAGGCTAGCACGCAATGGAGCCATGGCTTCACACAACCAGAAAGAAAGGAGATTCCACCTGAACATGAGGAAGAGCTGTCCACCAGTGGAATTATCTGCCGTGGAGTGTGGTGGAGGCTCCTTCTTTGGAGGCTTCCCTGTCTGCATGGCAGAGGATGTTCCTTGGACATCTGAATAAGGATTGGAAAGGGAGAAGGCCAGATCATGGAATCCTAGCAAGGTTGGGTGGCTGTCTTAGGGAGGAGAGAGCAAGCTTGTGTTCTGCTGCCCTGGAAACTAGGGCACAATGGAGCCATGGCTTCAAACTACAAGAAAGGAGATTCCACCTGAATATGAGGAAGAACTTCCTGACCGTGAGAGCTGTTCAGCAGTGGAACTCTCTGCCCCGGAGTGTGGTGGAGGCTCTTTCTTTGCAGGCTGGATGGCCATCTGTCGGGGGTGCTTTGAATGTGATTTTCCTGCTTCTTGGCAGAATAGGGTTGGGCTGGAGGGCCCACCAAGTCTTCTCCAACTCTAGGATTCTAGGATTCCATGATCTGGCTTTTCCCCTTTCCAATCTTTATTTAGATGCCCAAGGAACACCCTCCCCACCCCAATACACTAACATCACTAGGAAAGCAAGGGTGGGGCCCCCATGAGACTGGGGCAAATGGTGGGTCCTCCTTCCTCCCAGCCAAAGGAAGATCTGGGTTTGGAACAACCCCTTCCTTGTGTTGTCGAAGGCTTTCATGGCCAGGTTGTGGTGAGTTTTCCAGGCTGTCTGGCCATACAGAGCGTGCAGAGTGCACGCTTCTGGAACATGACCACACAGTCCAGAAAACTCACAGCAACCCAACCCCTTCCTTCCATTGAGTGGCGTTTGGCAACGCAAAGTTCAAAGGTTCGAATCTGGGGAGAGCACGGATGACCTCCCTCTGTCAGCTCTAGCTCCTCATGCAAAGACAGGGGAGAAGCCTCCCACAAGGATGGTCAAACATCAAAACATCCGGGCAATGTCCCCTGGGCAACGTCCTTGCAGGTGGCCAATTCTCTCACACCAGAAGTGACTTGCAGTTCCTAACACCCTTGGACCCCTTAAGAGACTGAGGGGGGAAAGGAAAGGGCCTGACACTGTTAGGAATGGTGGGAGTTGGAGTCCAAAACACTGGAGGGCCAAATTTTGCCCGTGGGTTTGTTTTTTGTGTGTGTCAGGAGCGACTTGAGAAACTGCAAGTTGCTTCTGGTGTGAGAGAATTGGCCATCTGCAAGGACGTTGCCCGGATTTTTTGATGTTTGATCATCCTTGTGGGAGGCTTCTCTCATGTCTCCACATGGAAAGCTAGAGCTGACAGAGGGAGCTCATCCATGCTCTCCCCAGATTCAAACCTCCAACCTGTTGGTCTTCAGTCCTGTCACCCGGGGCTCCTTTTCCAATGGGTGAGTCCTAGCCAGAAGGAAGCAATCAAGCAAACAGGAGCAAGTGGAGATGCTTCCCTGCAGGCCCTACAAGTGGGACAGATAAGATAACCACCCCAAGCCCGTTGTGCCAGTTGGGCAGGTCCTGGGCCTGCCATTCGTCCCTCCCCTTTTGCTGGCATTGCGCCCTGCTTATGGGGCTGCTCCTGAGATGCTCCTTGTTGTTACGATGACAGTGATGGTGTTTATTTACACCCTGCTTTTTCTCTCCGCAATGAGATGCGAAGCTTCCTTCTTACACTAAAAGCATTTCAGTGCCATTTCAAATCTATAAACATTAAAAAAAGGGAGTGTTGCGTGGTTTGTTTCCAGGCTGTATGGCCAACCTGTTCTCGTAGCATTTTCTCCTGACGTTTTGCCTGTATCTGTGACTGGCATCTTATTCACTTATGTATTTATTTAGAGGGCGGATATGGGCAAACCCAGGCCCCCGGGGGTGGGAGGTGGGGGTGGGATGCTGCCCCTTGGGCTCATTTCTCAATCTTCCTCTCTTTCACCATCCTTCCTTCTCTATTTCCTTCCTCCTTCCCTCTCTTCCTTACTTGCCTCTTTCTCCCTCCCTCCTTCCTTTCCGCTCTTTCGTCCTTCCTTCCTTCCTTCCCTCTTCCCTCCCTCCTTCCCTCTCTCCCATTCTCCTTCCTTCCTTCCATCCTTCCTTCCTTTTGTCTTTCCTTCCTTCTCTCTTTCCTCCCTCTCTCTTTCTTCTTTCCTCCATTCCCTTTCCATTTCTTCTCCCTTTCCTACCTCCCTCCTTCTCTTCCTTTCTTCTCCTTTTCCTTCTTCCTTCCCTTCCCCTTCCTTCCTTCCTTCTTTCCTCCTTCCTTCCTTCCTCTTCCTTCTTCCCTTCCCTTCTTCCTTCCCTTCCCTTCCTTCCCCCTTCTCCTTCCTTCCCTCTCTCCCTTCCTTCTTCCTTCTTTCTCCCTCCTTCTTTCTCCCCTTCCTTCCTTCCCCTTTCTCCTTCCTCTCTCTTCCTCCCTTCCTCTTCTTTTCCTTCCTCCCCCCTTCCTTCTCTCTTCCCTCCCCCCTTCCCTCCCTTTCTTCCCCTTATTCCCTTCCACCCTTTCATCCCTTCCTTCTTTCCTTCCTTCCTTCTCTCTTTCTTTCTTCTCTTCCATCCTTCTCTTCCTCCCTTCTTTCTATCCTTCCCTTCCTCCCTTTTGTCCCTCTTTCCCTCTTTCCTCTCTCTCCTTCCCTGTCTCCCTCTTTCTCCTTCTATCCTTCCCTTCCTCTCTTTCGTCCTTCCTTCCTTCTCTCTTTCCTTCTTCCCTTCCATCCTTCTCTTCCTCCCTTCCTTCTATCCTTCCCTTCCTCCCTTTCATCCTTCCTTCCTTCTCTCTTCCCTTCTTCCCTTCCATCCTTCTCTTCCTCCCTTCCTTCTATCCTTCCTGTCCTCCCTTTCATCCTTCCTTCCTTTTCTCTTTCCTTCTCTCCCTTCCATCACTGGGCTGCCAGTCCTCTTAGCAGGGAGTTCTAGCATGCGAACCCCAAGTTAAAAAGTTTGCCCAGGCCTGAGTTACAGTACGTCTGCCCCACATTGCAGACTCAAGGTGGCTTACAACATCAAAACATTCAAATTCCAACAGTTAATATTTGTAAACAGCAATAAAATAAAATCTTCAGAGGATCATAAGATGCCAGTAGCCATAGATTTAGGTGAAATGTCAGGAGAGAATGCTGCTGGAACACATTGACCAGACAGCCCAAAAAACTCACAGCAACCTGGTGATTCAGGCTGTGAAAGCCTTCAACAATCCAGCCCAACTTTGCCTTGGGGATGCTTCACTCTCAGGCAGGGAGGAGGAGAGGGGCATCCAGAGTTCCCTGCACACCAGAATCCTGCGTGATCCTAAAGCGAAGTGACACTTCTGCCTGCGTTCACACATGCGCCCTCTTTCCTCCTGCGGGGAGGGGGCTGCGTGGTGCGGGCCAGACTGAAGGGCACCCGGCTGCCTGCTTGCCGTGAGTCTAACCAGCTCTGATCTCTGGAGGAGGAAGCCCTTGGGGGCCCTGGGAGGGAGGGAGGGAGGGAAGGAAGGAGGACTGAGAGCTGGGCCTGGCACAGGCAGGCAGTGAGTGGCATTTGGGCCACCATCACAGCCACTGGACTGGGCCGTGCCACAAACGGAGGGGTCCCTATCACTGAGGAGGGGTCCTTCCCATTTGTCTAGACTCAGCAGAGAGGAAACAACCAGGCACATCTTAAAATCACCTCTCAACAAAAGATTGCTCCAGGCACTGCCAGGCCATTAAATGCTAATCAAGGTGGTCAGTTGAAACATTCACACCTAGCTCCAGCAGACAATAGTCCTTTGTCCCACCCTGGTCATTCCACAGATATATAAACCCATTTTCCTAGTTCCAACAGACCTCACTACCTCTGAGGATGCTTGCCATAGATGCAGGCGAAACGTCAGGAGAAATGCCTCTAGAACATGGCCCTATAGCCTGAAAAAACCCACAAGAACCTAGTGATTCCAGCCATGAAAGCCTTCGACAATACATTGCCTAGACTCTGCTGATAAGTATCCAAGGGACGAAAGGGGAAACCATTTCCCTTTTAAGCCATTTGGGTTTTATCGAAGCACAAATGGACACGAACTTGGGAATCACCTTTTCAAACTATGTCTCCCAACCCCCTTAGTGTTGTGATCGCGACAGTCAAAGGCTTCTGTAGTGCCACACCTTGGCACCAATCTCATAGCAAGACATGCTGTGGACTCCTGTGAGTTTTCCAGCTGTGTGGCTATGTCCCAGAAGCACTCTCTCCTGACGTTTTCCCCACATCTATGGCAGGCATCCTCAGAGGTTGTGAGGTCTCACCTTGGCATCATGTTGGGGTTGCAACAGGCAAAGACTTATGTAGTGCCACACCTTGGCACCAGTCTCTTAGCAAGACATGCTGTGGGCTGCTGTGAGTTTTGCAGGCTGTGTGGCTATGTTCCAGAAGCACTCTCTCCTGACGTTTTCCCCACTTCTATGACAGGCATCCTCAGAGGTTGTGAGGTCTCACCTTAGCATCATGTTGGGGTTGCAACAGTCAAAGGCTTCGGTAGTGCCACACCTTGGCACCAATCTCTTAGCAAGACATGCTGTGGACTGCTGTGAGTTTTCCAGGCTGTGTGGCTATGTTCCAGAAGCACTCTCTCCTGACGTTTCCCCTACATCTATGGCAGGCATTCTCAGAGGTTGTGCGGTCTCAACTTAGCATCATGTTGGGGTTGCAACAGTCAAAAGCTTCTGTAGTGCCACACCTTGGCACCAATCTCTTAGCAAGACATGCTGTGCACTGCTGTGAGTTTTCCAGGCTGTGTGGCTATGTTCCAGAAGCACTCTCTCCTGACGTTTCCCCTACATCTATGGCAGGCATTCTCAGAGGTTGTGCGGTCTCAACTTAGCATCATGTTGGGGTTGCAACAGTCAAAGGCTTCGGTAGTGCCACACCTTGGCACCAATCTCTTAGCAAGACATGCTGTGGACTGCTGTGAGTTTTCCAGACTGTGTGGCTATGTTCCAGAAGCACTCTCTCCTGACGTTTCCCCTACATCTATGGCAGGCATTCTCAGAGGTTGTGCGGTCTCAACTTAGCATCATGTTGGGGTTGCAACAGTCAAAGGCTTCTGTAGTGCCACACCTTGGCACCAATCTCTTAGCAAGACATGCTGTGGACTGCTGTGAGTTTTCCAGGTTGTGTGGCTATGTTCCAGAAGCACTCTCTCCTGACATTTCCGCCACATCTATGACAGGCATTCTCAGAGGTTGTGCGGTCTCAACTTAGCATCATGTTCGGGTTGCAACAGTCAAAGGCTTTTGTAGTGCCACACCTTGGCACCAATCTCTTAGCAAGACATGCTGTGGACTGCTGTGAGTTTTCCAGGTTGTGTGGCTATGTTCCAGAAGCACTCTCTCCTGACGTTTCCGCCACATCTATGACAGGCATCCTCAGAGGTTGTGAGGTCTCACCTTGGCATCATGTTGGGGTTGCAACAGGCAAAGACTTATGTAGTGCCACACCTTGGCACCAGTCTCTTAGCAAGACATGCTGTGGGCTGCTGTGAGTTTTGCAGGCTGTGTGGCTATGTTCCAGAAGCACTCTCTCCTGACGTTTTCCCCACTTCTATGACAGGCATCCTCAGAGGTTGTGAGGTCTCACCTTAGCATCATGTTGGGGTTGCAACAGGAAAAGGCTTATGTAGTGCCACACCTTGGCACCAATCTCTTAGCAAGACATACTGTGGACTGCTGTGAGTTTTCCAGGCTGTGTGGCTATGTTCCAGAAGCACTCTCTCCTGACGTTTCCCCCACATCTATGACAGGCATCCTCAGAGGTTGTGAGGTTTCAGGCCTCTTCCTTTTAGCTTAAGCAGATGAGGGGGAAAAAAGAGGTGCAAGAGGCCTCACAACCTCTGAAGATGCTTGCCATAGATGTGGGTGAAACATCAGGAGAGAATGCTTCTGGAACATGGCCAGGCAGCTTGGAAAACTCCCAGAAACCCAGTGATTCTGGCCATGAAAGCCTTCCACAACATGGGAAAAGAGGGGCCTGAGGCCTCACAACCTCTGAAGATGCTTGCCATAGATGTGGGTGAAACATCAGGAGAGAATGCTTCTGGAACATGGCCAGACAGCTTGGAAAACTCCCAGAAACCCAGTGATTCCGGCCATGAAAGCCTTCGACAACATACAAAACATGCTGTGTTCACAGTGAGCTCTGCAGAAAGTGCTTGCACTGTGCGCCACGGGAAAGCCTTCCAAATATTGATTTGTTGTCATTTCTTCTTGGCAAGGGCGAGACATCATGAGTGGGAAAAGCTTCAAGAAGCCCTGAAGCCACCCACTTCTTATCCGGACCAAGAAGCCATGCCATGGCTAAAGCAGCTTTTCAATGGGAAGCCATTTGGCTTGTCTTCACAGGCTTCCAGCAAAGGAGAGCCTTCCACATCTGTTCCTCATCTGGAGCTGGAATCTTGGGGTTGGGAATGGGTTGGTCTCAGGACAAAGACCCCTCTCGTGGGGCTGGGCTTCCAGGCTCTGAGTGATATGCTTGCCCACTTCTGGACACCTTCTTGCTTCTCAGAAGCTTCCTTAACAGGTCTTATAGTCGATATTTGGGTAGAATCCCTTTTTGTGTGATTTGGATCTAGGGAATCAGGTTATAATCTCTGGAGTGACCAAAAACAAGGGCATCTTCCATGCCTTTCAAGTACTGAAAACTGTCTGTAGTGTTGCCTCTCCATCTTCTCATACAGTTGGGAAGAGACCCCTCCCCACAAAGCCCATCCAGTCCAACCCCATTTTTCCAGGGAATCATAGAATCCTAGAATCAAAGAGTTGGAAGAGACCTCATGGGCCATCCAGTCCAACCCCATTCTGCCAAGAAGCAGGAATATTGCATTCAAATCACCCCTGACAGATGGCCATCCAGCCTCTGTTTCAAAGCTTACAAAGAAGGAGCCTCCACCACACTCCGGGGCAGAGAGTTCCACTGCTGAACGGCTCTCACAGTCAGGAAGTTCTTCTTCATGTTCAGGTGGAATCTCCTCTCTTGTAGTTTGAAGCCATTGTTCCGCGTCCTAGTCTCCATGGAAGCAGTAAACAAGCTTGCTCCCTCCTCCCTGTGGCTTCCTCTCACATATTTATACATGGCTATCATATCTCCTCTCAGCCTTCTCTTCTTCAGGCTAAACATGCCCAGCTCCTTAAGCCGCTCCTCATAGGGCTTGTTCTCCAGATCTTTGATCATTTTAGTTGCCCTCCTCTGGACACATTCCAGCTTCCAGGGAAGGAGACTGTTGCACTCCAGAACAGGAAATAGCCCCTCTGACTATAAACACACCACACATTGAGTGAAGGAACAATCCTTTTTATTAAAGCTTAGCAAAAAAGCCAGTAGAAATAAATGCTTGTAAAGATCGATAAGATTCCGAAAAGCAATAAGGCATTCAAAGGCAGCGAGATAAAACAGTGTCCAAATGTAGCAATCAAAAGCAATGTCCAAAAAGCATGAAAATACAATCCAAGGCAATGATTACCCAGACAGGAATCAAACAAGAAGCAAGAACCGACCAGACGCTACTAGTCAACTTGAAAGGCTAGAAGAATCCATGAAGATGAGGCCACTTGAACAGGAATTCCATGAAACTTGTACTTGGTTTCCAAACCAAGTAATATATAATACTAATATTGTGCTATTTATTTATTTACAACATTTATATGCCGCCCTTCTCACCCCGAAGGGGACTCAGAGCAGCTTACAAGGTATATATTACATACAATATATTATATTATTAGCATAGTACAATATCAACATTAAACATTGCTATATTGCACCATCCCACTATATCGTAATATTATTAGTAATATTACAAGTAATGTAAATATATAATTATAATATCATATTATTATTATCATGTTGCAATATAGAATCATAGACTCAAAGAGTTGGAAGAGACCTCATGGGCCATCCAGTCCAACCCCATTCTGCCAAGAAGCAGGAATATTGCATTCAAATCACCCCTGACAGATGGCCATCCAGCCTCTGTTTCAAAGCTTACAAAGAAGGAGCCTCCACCACACTCCGAGGCAGAGAGTTCCACTGCTGAATGGCTCTCACGGTCAGGAAGTTCTTCCTCATGTTCAGATGGAATCTCCTTGTATTTAAATATTACTTGTAAGCTGCTCCCCTTCGGAGTGAGGTGGGCAGCATATAAATGTCGTAAATAAATAGGTACTGCATTAAATACCATAAATAAATAAATAAATAAATAAATAAATAAATAAATAAATAAATAGGTGGCGCAGTGGTTTAAAGCACTGAGCTGCTGAGCTTGTTGATTGAAAGGTTGCAGGTTCGATTCCGGGGAGCGGCGTGAGCTTCCGCTGTCAGCCCTAGCTTCTGCCAACCTAGCAGTTCGAAAACATGCAAATGTGAGTAGATCAATAGGTACCGCTCCGGCGGGAAGGTAATGGCGCTCCATGCAGTCATGCTGGCCACATGACCTTGGAGTTGTCTACGGACAACGCTGGCTCTTCGGCTTAGAAATGGAGATGAGCACCACACCCCAGAGTCAGACATGACTGGACTTAATGTCAGGGGGCTACCTTTACCTACCTAAACAGAAATAGAGGTTTTCTCCCAACCCAAAGCAGATTGAGGGGAGCCAGGATTCTGCTTCTGGCCTTGCTACCTTTCCCCTTTCTCCCACCAATGTGAATGAAGGGGAAGGGGTTTCCTTGAGGAGGAGGAGGCACAAGCCAAACCCCAACAGACCTGCTCTTCCTCGCCTTGGTTGGCCACCTATGAGCAACTGCCAAAGGGGAGTGTCCGTGCAAGGCCGGAAAATCCATTTTCTGACCAATGCTTGAGGAAAAGGCATTCGCCGGAGATGGATATTTGTTTTTCCAATTATATCACAAAATCCCTCTTGTCTGATTAAAATCCAATACTAAGTACATTGTTCTCTGGCCTGGTGAGGGAATGCTGCGGGAGACAAGGGAGATGTGATTAGGAGGGATCCAGGGCACATCTGGCTCCTGCCCTCCTTGCGGGTGGAGTGGCCGCTCGCACGGAGGCAGGCGGGGCTGGGAAGAGGGCTCTGGTGCCAATCCCTTTGCCCATCTCTCTCTGCTTTCCCTCCTTGCCCTTCTCCCCCCTGGGTGGGACCTGTTGGCAGCATCCCCCTTCAAACGTGCCCCACAGGGCAGAGCGCTTTGGATGGATTCCATGGGGTGTAACCGGCGTCCATGCTGCTTAAGACTGCTTTGCACCCTTCTCACATCATTTGGCCTGGAGCCCACATCATCTGCGGCCCATCAAGTTGCCTTTCATGCCAGCCCTGTGAAGCCATGTTGTTGCATAGCATAGGCCTGCAGAGCTGGATTTCCAGACGCACAAGACAGCATAGCCATTTGTTAAGATTTACAGGACTTGTAGGCTAAAGAACTCTCCCCAGTTTGGACCCCCCACAGCCAAATCCAGCAGTTCGCTTCTTACCCAGGACCTCTCTGCAGAGCCATTGAGAGGCACTCATTAGGGGAAAGGACACATGGCTTCCTCAATGCCATCTCAGGCTTCGGTCTGATGTCCAGTGCTTGGACATCAGTCCCAACCCACTGACTATCTGTGGACACACTGTGTTGTCAAAGCCTTTCATGGCCAGAATAGCTGGGTTGCTGTGTGTTTTTTGGGCTGTCTGGCCATGTTTCAGATGCATTCGCTCCTGATGTTTCTGAGGGTCCCAACTCTAGGATTCTATTATGTATCCATCTTTCCATCTATCTATTTAACTATCTATCTACCTACCTACTCACGTATCTATCTACCAACCTACCTAGTCACCTATCTGTCTGTCTGTCTAGTCATCTATCTAGTATCTGTCCTATCTACTTATCTACCTACCTACCTACCTGTTCGTCTGTCCATCTATCTATCTATCTATCTATCTATCTATCTATCTATCTATCTATCTATCTATATCTTCCAACCTACCTGTCTCTCCGTCCGCCTGTGCGTCCAACCATCCATCCATCCATCTACCTATCTGTCCGTCCGTCCGTCCGTCCGTCCGTCCATCTATCCATCCATCCATCTATCTATCTATCTATCTATCTACCTACCTACCTACCTACACACCCACCCACCCACCCATCTAGCCAGCCAGCCATCTATCTATCTATCTATCTATCCATCCATCCATCCATCCATCCATCCATCCATCCATCCATCCATCCTTCCATCTAGCCAGCCAGCCATCCATCCATCCATCCATCCATCCATCCATCTAGCCAGTCATCTAGCCATCCATCCATTCATCCATCCATCCATCTATCTGGGTTGTTGTAGGTCTTTCGGGCTGTCTGGCTATGTTCTAGAAGCATTCTCTCCTGACATTTCTTCCACATCTATAGCAGGCATCCTCAGAGATTGTGAGGTCTGTTGGAAACTAGGCAAATGAGGTTTATATATCTGTAGAATGATGTCCAGGGTGGGAGAAAGAACTCCTGTCGGCTTGAGGCAAGTCTGAATGCTGCGATTAGTTACCCTGATTATTATTATTATTATTATTATTATTATTATTTACTGTATTTATACCCCGCTCTTCTCAACCCTGAAGGGGACCCAGAGCGGCATTTAATGGCCTTGTAGCTTCAAAGCCTGGCTGGTTGCTGCCTGGGGGAATCCTTTGTTGGGAGGTGTTAGCTGGCCCTGATTGATTCTTGTCTGGAATTCCCCTGCTTTTTGAGTGTTCCTCTTTATTTACAGTCCTGATTTTAGAGTTTGTTTTAATACTGCTGGCCAGAAACCAGGTAGAAGAAACTATGGAAAGGAACAAAACCTGGGCTCGATGTGGTCTCAGCTCCTTCCCATCTCTATCACGGTGCCATGCAAGGTTCAGTGTGGCCAGCAAGCGGACACGCCTTAGGCTCCATGTTTGATGCCAGGCGAAGGGGCGGGGGTGGCGTGTGGAGACTGGCAGCCTCTCCCCCGCCTGTCAGTGGCTGGCACAACAAAATGGGGGTTTGCTGCCTCACTTTCTCTCTCAGCAGGAGAAGGGGGGTCTCCATGAGGCCCTGGGTTGGTGGGTTGAGGGAGACCCCTCCTCAAAGGTAGGGAGCATCCTTATGTATTTTTGAGTGGAGCAGGAAAGGGGACGAGCCCCCTCCCCAGCAAATGCCTGGGCCTCTCGACTGCCCCCTCCCCACACTTCAGCAGGATGGGGGAGGGAGGCTAAGAGACGGAGACCCACATGTTTGTCTCCACTCAGCAAAGGAGTGGAAGGCAGAGCGGGGAGCGCAAGAGTGGGAGGCAGCTTGTGTATCCCTGAGTGCGTGTGTGAGTGAGTGAGTGAGTGAGTGAGTGAGTGGGAGGGAGGGAGCATGCGCAAAGGCTCCTATCTTGCAAAAAGAGGGAGGAACCCCCTCCTCCCAGCCCAGGCTGCCCCTCAAAGCCCCCCTCTTCCCTCCCCAGCTATTTCAGATTGGGAGGGGTCCTGAGAACCCCCATCCCCACAGAGAGAATGGAGAAGGGCTGATTCAGGAGCAGAAGGGCGTAAACATCATCATATTTGGATGTGTTTATTTGGGTCCTGCCTCTCTTTCCGGCTTGGCACGGTCAAGCACATCTTGCTCTTGTGGGACCGGCGGCTCAGCTGAGCATGGCCACTGGAAGATGAGTGCCGCCTCCTGCCCAAATGCCCCCAGTTTTGACTGTGACCCAGGTGTAGCCTGTGGCACCTGCGCCTGCTTCTAAGCTGGGTCCTGAGCAGCCTGCATTAGGAGGCTAGCATGGAAGGACCCCATCCTGGTCCTTCCGAAGGGGCATCGAGGAGGAAAGAGTCCCTGCATGGCCAGCTTGCTTGGCTTCTTCTCTGCCAGTGTGAGCCCGTGTCCTGGCTGCCTTTGCTCTGTCCCAGTCCTGCCACTGGTAGCACTGGTGCAGGGCCGTCGCAAAAGGCCCCTTTGATGGACAACTGAGGCAGGGGCAGGTTGGCCCACTCATAGAATCATAGTTGGAAGGGACCACATGCGCCATCCAGTCCAATTCCATTCTGCCCAGAAGCAGGACAATCGTGTTCAAAGCACCCCTGACAGATGGCCATCCAGCCTCTGTTTAAAAGCCTCCATAGGATCAATAGTCTCTAGACCTAGGAAAGTCATGCTCCCCATGCTCTATTCCGCCTTGGTTAGACCACACCTGGAATATTGTGTCCAATTCTGGGCACCACAATTCAAGAGAGATGTTGACCCTAAGCTGGAATGTGTCCAGAGGAGGGTGACTAAAATGATCAAGGGTCTGGAGAACAAGCCCTGTGAGGAGCGGTTTAAGGAGCTGGGCATGTTTAGCCTGAAGAAGAGAAGGCTGAGAGGAGACATGATAGCCATGTATAAATCTGTGAGAGGAAGCCACAGGGAGGAGGAGGGAGCAAGCTTATTTCTTGCTTCCATGGAGATTAGGACGAGGAACAATGGCTTCAAACTACAAGAAAGGAGATTCCATCTGAACATAAGGAAGAACTTCCTGACTGTGAGAGCCATTCAGCAGTGGAACTCTCTGCCCCGGAGTGTGGTGGAGGCTCCTTCTTTGGAAGCTTTTAAACAGAGGCTGGATGGCCATCTGTCAGGGGTGATTTGAATGCAATATTCCTGCTTCTTGGCAGAATGGGGTTGGACTGGATTATGGCCCATGAGGTCTCTTCCAACTCTTTGATTCTATGATTCTATAGAAGGAGCCTCCACCACACTCTGGGGCAGAGAGTTCCACTGCTGAACAGCTCTCACAGTCAGGAAGATCATCCTTGGAATCTCCTTTCTTGTAGTTTGAAGCCATGGCTCCATTGCGTCCTAGTCTCCAGGGCAGCAGAAAACAATTTATTTATTTTATTTACACCATTTCTACCTGAGGGGGGGGGGACGGGGGACTCAGGGCGGCTAACACAGGCAGCAATTCGATGCCACAATTATCAGTAACACAATGTAAAATCATAATATATAGCAGATTAAAAACAGTAACATTGTATTGTCGAAGGCCTCTAGAACATGGCCATATAGCCTGAAAAAACCTACAACAACCCAACAGTAACATTAATTATAATTACATAATCGCATAGCCATATAGTCACATAGTTACAAAATCACATAGTCAAATAGCCGTTCCCAATTGTTGTAACAGTCCTGCGGTCCGTGTTCAGTGTCTAAAGTGCTGCTGTGCCCACTAGCCAAAGGCCTGGTTCCACAAACACGATTTTAGTTTTTTTCTAAAAAAAAATTAGGGAGGACCCTGATCTGATCTTGCTGGGGAGTGAATTCCACAAGAGGGGGGCCACCACTGAGAAGGCCCTGTCGCTCATCCCCACCAGACACGTTTGCGAAGCTGGTGGGACCGAGAGCAGGGCCTCCCCAGTAGATCTTAAATTACGAGGTGGAATGTAGAGGGAGATACAAGCTTGCTCTCTCCTCCTTATGACTTCCCCTCACATATTTATACATGGCCCTCATCATGTCTCCTTTCAGCCTTCTCTTCTTTAGGCTAAACATTTATTATTTACAATTTATTTACAACAAATACCAGTTTTTAAATACTGGTAATAAAAGGAACATGAAAGGCACTGCAGACTCCTTCAACCAGAGAAGTCAGCCATAGCAGAGCACCTGAGGAACCAACCTAGACACAGCAGATTATCTGAGAACACAGATAACACAAAAAAGGAGCCTCCACCACACTCCGGGGCAGAGAGTTCCACTGCTGAACGGCTCTCACAGTCAGGAAGTTCTTCCTCATGTTCAGATGGCATCTCCTCTCTTGTAGTTTTACACTCCAATCAAGTGTAAAATTACTTGAGGACACAGAAATGCTGGACCACTCTGACAACTATCATGTCAGACTACACAGAGAAGCCACTGAAATCCACAAGAAGCAGGTGGACAATTTCCACAGAAAGGAGGAAACTGTGAAAATGAACAAAATCTGGCTACCAGTATTTAAAAAACTCTAAAATTACAACAGCACAACAACAGAGAGGAAATAAACAAGGACATCTAATCACCTCTCAACAAAAGTTTTCTCCAGGCACTGTCAGGCCATTATATGCTAACCAAGGTGGTCAGTTAAAACGTTCACACCTAGTTCCAGCAGACAAGAGTTCTTTGCCCCACCCTGGTCATTCCACAGATATATAAACCCTTTTTCCTACTTCCAACAGACCTCACTACCTGTGAGGATGCTTGCCATAGATGCAGGCGAAACGTCAGGAGAGAATACCTCTAGACCATGGCCATATAGCCCAAAAAACCTACAACAACCCAGTGATTCCAGCCATGAAAGCCTTCGACAATACATTATTATTATTATTATTATTATTATCATCATCATCATCAGAAGCCCCTGGCAGAGTCCAAGGTAGAGTCTGTCTCCCTCCCTCGCACACTCATGCTCCCTTGCGCCTCTGCATCTGCACACAAACACACTTACAGTGACCCATGCCTCCTGTTTTATTCCTTCCTTCCAGCGAACATGGAAAGGACCCTCGTCTTCCTTTGGTCCCTGCTGGTCCCAGTGATGCTGGCGGATGGTACGTAGCCTCTTCCCCATCGGTTCTGAGTTGGGATATGGGAGGGGGATGCAGGCCCTGTCCTTCTTGGGGAGGGGGGCATTTATACTGGTGGCCCTTCTGTGGCCACTCCATCCTGGGGTGGTCCTTCTGAGGCAGGCATCGGCAAACTTGGGCCTTTCAGGTGTTTTGGACTTCAACTCTCACAATTCCTAACAGTCTCAGGCCCTTTTCTTCCTCCCCACCCCAGCCCTTTAGAGTCAGTGGGCCAAAGTTAGTACATACTTACTTACTTAGGCGATCCCTCGTAGTCCGAGGATGATGGTCCTCCAAGTTCGGTGTCCTGGGGGTGGGTTCGTAGGTGGCTGTGGAGCCCTATTCTTGCCCTGCATCTTCTCCCACAGTGAGGGCATCTGTTTCCAGGTGGGAGGCGGTCTTGGTTGGGGTTGGCTTGACGCGCCTTCCTCTTGGCACGTTTCTCTCTTTCACCCTCCATTCGTGCCTCTTCAAATTCTGCAGCACTGCTGGTCGCAGCTGACCTCCAGCAGGAGCGGTCAAGGGCCAGGGCTTCCCAGTTCTCAGTGTCTATGCCAGAGTTTTTAAGGTTGGCTTTGAGCCCATCTTTCAATCTCTTTTCCTGCCCACCAACATTCCGTTTTCCGTTCTTGAGTTCAGAGTAGAGCAACCGCTTTGGGAGACAGTGGTCAGGCATCCGGACAACGTGGCCAGTCCAGTGGAGTTGATGGCGGAGGACCATTGCTTTGATGCTGGTGGTCTTTGCTTCTTCCAGCACGCTGATGTTTGTCCGCCTGTCTTCCCAAGAGATTTGCAGGATTTTCCGGAGGCAGTGCTGATGGAATCGTTCCAGGAGTTGCATGTGACGTCCGTAGTCTATCCACGTCTTACAGGCATAGAGCAGGGTTGGGAGGACAATAGCTTTATAGACAAACACCTTGGTCTCCCTACGGATGTCCCGGTCTTCAAACACTCTCTGCTTCATTCAGGAAAATGCTGCACTCGCAGAGCTCAGGCAGTGTTGTATTTCGGTGTCGCTGTTGACTTTGGTGGAGAGTGGCTGCCAAGGGAGTGGAAATGATCAACATTTCTAATGTTACACCATTAAGCTGTATCGCTGGCATAGGAGAGGGTTGGCTAGTGACTACTGGAACAGCACTTTGGTTTTCTCGATGTTCAATGACAGGCCAAAGCTAGTGTCAACCTGAGGAGTGTGAGGTAAACCTCAGTGTGAGAGACGCCTTGTGCGAGAAAGCTTCAGTGTAAAGGATGCTGTGTGTAAAGCTACTATGCATTTGTTTATTTGTGAAATGGAAACCTTATCTTTGTAAATAATGCAACCATATTATTAAAGGAAAGGGCCTGAGGCTGTTAGGAATGATGGGAGTTGAAGTCCAAAACACCTGGAGGACCTAAGTTTGCTCATGCCTCTTCTGAGGGTTTTCCGGGCCTCCCTTTCCTCTCTTCTCTACCTTGGCAGTCAAAAGAGGGGCTAAGCTTTGTTGTCTTGGCCACATAAGGAGACTCCCAAGGCTGTCAAATCATGCATTTAGCCCCCTCCTATTGTTCCGAAGCCCCAACCGTTCTCATGCTGGAATGACCTGATTCTGCTCTGTCCCTCTCTTTGCTCTTTCCAGTCACTGACCAAGAAAAGGAGAAGGACCCCTTCACCTATGGTGAGCCTCTGCTGCCCACTGGGGGGAAGGGGCATGGTGTGTCTGGGCCTGGAGGGGCTCCCTGCCCACCCTCACCCCTCACCCTTCTCTTTCTCAGACTACCAGACCCTCCGGATCGGTGGCCTGGTCTTTGCCGTGGTCTTCTTCACCGTCGGGATTCTGCTCATCCTGAGTAAGAGAGCCCGGTGCTGGGAAAGGGGGCGCTTTGGATGGAGGTGGGGCTGCAAGCATGGACACTTGTGGCCTCAATGGGGGAGACCTATTGCCCACTATCTAGGGGCAGCCTTTGCCCAAATTGGGGCGAGGGGAGCAAGAAGTCGCCGACCTGGGGGTTCATTGCTTTCATGCTTTCTTTTCCAGGCAGGCGGTGTAAGTGCAGCTTCAACCAAAAGCCAAGGTGAGTGGGGCGGGGTCGGGTGGGGTGGCCTCACTTATTTATTTATTTATTTATTTATTTATTTACAGTATTTATATTCCGCCCTTCTCACCCCTCAGGGGACTCAGGGCGGATCACAATGCACATCTACATGGCAAACTTTCAATGCCATAGACACACAATGTATATAGGCAGACACACAGAGGCTATTTAACATTCCAGCTTCATGAGGGTATCCTGGCCACCAGGGGAGCAGTCGCTTCACTGTCCATTTGGAAGTACTTCCTCATTCTTTGCACACTTGCTGGAGATTTTATGGCATCGTAAATTAGTTAAATTAGCCTCCCCGCATAAGCGTTACCTAAATTTCCTCTTTTGGGCTGCAAAGGTCGACAGCAAGCTACACAAATGGTCGGAAGCTCACTCTGACCCGGGCTGGCTTTGAACTCATGACCTTTCGGTCAGTAGTGATCTTAATGCAGCTGACTCCCAACCAGCTGCGCCACAGTCCCAGCGCACTTGGACTCCACTTGGACTCCACCTTCCCTTCATGACCATTGTCCAGGGTGCGGAAGGGCCAATAGCCTGCTGTCCAGTTACTGGGGGAGTGGGTCTGCAAAAGTATAATCCCCTCCCCCGGTGGCACAATGGGTTAAACCGCTGAGCTGCTGAACTTGCAGGTTTGAATCCGGAAAGCGGGATGAGCTCCTGCTGTTAGCCCCAGCTTCTGCCAACCTAGCAGTCCGAAAATATGCAAATTTGAGAAGATCAATAGACACCACTCTATCAGGAAGGTAACGGTGTTCCATGCAGTGCCACATGTTTTAGAATTACCAAGTTGGCAGAAGCTGGAGCTAACAGCAGGAGCTCATTCTGCTCTCCAGATTTCGGTCAGCAAATTCAGCATCTCAGTGGTTTAACCCACTGCGCCACCAGGGGGCAACTGATAAATAATAATAATAATAATAATAATAATAATAATAATAATAATAACATTTCATTTATATTCCGCCCTTCTCCCGACGGGGACTCAGAGTGGATTACAGTATAGAAGCAGACACAGGCAAACATTCAATGCCTTGTTACGATGAAATACCATGAGACACAAAGGCAAAGGCAAAGGCAAAGGCTTCTCCTTTCATTTCCGGCTGTGATGGCATGTTATCATTGATCCCCCTCCCAACACTATAGCCTTATTGTTCTCTTTTCCCTCTACTTTTCTACACTGATATGAGTTCGAAAGGACACTGGCCTCTTCCACACAGCTGCATAAAATCCACATTGAACTGGATTACATGGCAGTGTGGACTCAGACATTCCAGTTCAAAGCAGATATTGTGGATTATCTGCCTTGATATTCTGGGTTATATGACTTCGTGGTGCAGCGGGCTTAAACCCCAGTGGCACAACAGGTTAAACCACTGAGCTGCGAAACTTGCTGACCAACAGGTCGGCGATTTGAATCTGGGGAGCCCCAGCTTCTGCTAACTTAGCAGTTCGATAAGTTCGATGTGCCCAGTGTGGAACACATCTCACCACACTAAAACAGTGGATGTGGCTCTTAATGAGACATGCCACATTATCACGGGGTGTCTGTGCCCTACACCACTGGAGAAATTACACTGTTTAGCCGGCATTGCACCACCTGACATCCGCAGCCAGTAGTGAAAGGACCAAGGCAGAGACATCTCCAGCTCATCCCTTGTTTGGGTATCAGCTAGCACGTCAATGACTTAAATCTAGAAATAGTTTTCTAAGATCTACAGAGACACTTGCTGGAACACCTCAGCAAGCGAGAGTCCAAAAATGGCAGGCTCAAACCCAGCACCTCAATCCATGGGTGATACCAGATGAGAGACTCCCCCCTGGGCACACAGAAGACTGGGCGACTTGGAAGGCGCTGAACAGACTGCGCTCTGGCACCACGAGATGCAGAGCCAACCTCAAGAAATGGGGCCACAAAGTGGAGTCCACGACATGTGAGTGCAGAGAAGAGCAAACAACTGACCACCTGCTGCAATGCAATTCTGCCACAGGCACCATGGAGGACCTTCTTGCAGCAACACCAGAAGCACTCCAAGTGGCCAGATACTGGTCAAAGGACATCTAATCAACTACCAAACTCACACATTTTGTATTATGTATTTTGTATTTTAGTATTTTGCCTGTTTGTTTGCTTTGTTCTGTTAGAAATGTAATATAATTAACTGGTTGCTGATGACTCGATAAATAAATAGTTCGATAACATTCAAATGTGAGTGATCAAGAGGTACCGCTTATGCAGGAAGGTAATGGCGCTCCATGCAGTCCACATGACCTTGGAGGTGTCTAGGGACAACGCCAGCTCTTTGGCTTAGAAATGGAGATGAGCACCAGAGTCGGACACGACTGAACTTAATGTCATAGAATCATAGAATCAAAGAGTTGGAAGAGACCTGGCCATCCAGTCCAACCCCCTGCCAAGAAGCAGGAATATTGCATTCAAATCACCCCTGACAGATGGCCATCCAGCCTCTGCTTAAAAGCCTCCAAAGAAGGAGCCTCCACCACACTCCGGGGCAGAGAGTTCCACTGCTGAACGGCTCTCACAGTCAGGAAGTTCTTCCTCATGTTCAGATGGAATCTCCTCTCTTGTAGTTTGAAGCCATTGTTAAGCGTCCTAGTCTCCAGGGAAGCAGAAAACAAGCTTGCTCCCTCCTCCCTGTGGCTTCCTCTCACATATTTATACATGGCTATCATATCTCCTCTCAGCCTTCTCTTCTTCAGGCTAAACATGCCAAGCTCCTTAAGCCACTCCTCATAGGGCTTGTTCTCCAGACCCTTTATCATTTTAGTCGCCCTCCTCTGGACACATTCCAGCTTGTCAATATCTCTCTTGAATTGTGGTGCCCAGAATTGGACACAATATTCCAGATGTTGTCTAACCAAAACAGAATAGAGGGGTAGCATTACTTCCTTAGATCTAGACACTAGGCTCCTATTGATGCAGGCCAAAATCCCATTGGCTTTTTTTGCCGCCACATCACATTGTTGGCTCGTGTTTAACTTGTTGTTCACGAGGACTCCAAGATCTTTTTCACACGTCCTGCTCTCGAGCCAGGCATTGTCCCCCATTCTGTATCTTTGCATTTCATTTTTCCCAGAGGAAACCTTTACCTTTACCTAGTCCACCTTTTCTTATGACCTGGGGTCTCTCCCTCTCTCTCTTTCTCTGTGCAGGGCTCCTGGAGATGCAGAGGCACCTGGGGAAAATCTGATTGCCTCCAATGGTAAGAGGGAGGGGAACAGGGCAGGGAGGGCTTATCCCTCAGGAATGAACCCCTCCCCATGAATTGGAGAGGTCTGAGGCTTCAAGGATGGAGGGTGGGCAGCGCTGGCATGCACAGCTGTTCCTCATTCATCTTGTCTTTGCAGCCACCGGAGCACAAAAAGCCGAGAACTGAACACAAGCCATGAGGTGAGCTGACCCCCCCCCCCCCCCCCCACTGCCTCCTTCCTTGGTGGGACGGGGCAGCCTTGCCAACGCCTGTGTCGGACTTAGCATTTGTGGCAATGGGCCTACACTTGGGGTCCCCTGCCCCTTGTGGGTGGAGGGGGAAGGCCTTACTTTGGACCATTGGGGTTTCTAATTGCAGGGAGCCCCCCCCCCCATAACAGCCTCTGCTCCCCTCCTCTCTCTATCCAGACCCAGAGACCCAGCGACGGACTCACGGACCCCTCGCCCCCGATGCCCCTCCGCGTGGAGGAGAGTGGTGCTGCGGAGGCGCAGGGGGGGCGGACCGCTCCCTGCCTCGCATCGCCCCTCTCTCTCAGTGTGCCCCCTCCCCACGGAACAGCGCCCCCTCCTCTCCCCTCCCTCCCCATGCCAGTGCTATCCGCCCTGTGATGTTCATCCGTGGTGATTGTGGCCTCCACTTTGCTGTCGTCGTGTGAGTCTGTCGCTCCTTGCCAGCCTTGTGCCCTTGTGACATGGTGGTGGTGCGCTGCCCTTGGAGGAGAGGAGGGAGGGAGGGAGGGAGGGAGGGAGGGAGGGAGGGAGGGAGGGAGGGAGGGAGGGAGGAAGGAAGGAAGGAAGGAAGGAAGGAAGGAAGGAAGGAAGGAAGGAAGGAGGGAAGGAAGGAAGGGCAAAGGGTTTCTCCAGAAGAAGGGAGGGTGTTCTGGAACCTCCGCCTGGGGTCTCATCCTTTGCAAGGCCCAGCACAGAGACCCTTCGCACCCAAATGGGGGTCTCTTCCTTTCTGGCTCAAGACAGATCTGGGAAGCAGAAGACCCTCCCTCACTGAAGGTGTTCAGGTGGGTCTGGTGTCCCCAGCCCCATGCTCTTCACATCCGTCTATTGGCAATATTGTCCTGCTTTGCAGAGTGTTTTCCCAGAGTGCTTTGCAAAACCTCCACGAGAACAGAGAAGACACTATGGTTGGCACGGGCCAACTTGGGCCCTCCAAGTGTTTTAGATTTCAAATCCCACAATTCCTAACAGCCTCAGGCCCTTTCCTTTCATAATATGGTTGCACTATTTACAATAATAAGGTATCCATAAACGAAATAAACAAATACATAGTAGTTTTCCACACAGCAGCTTTCACACTAGAGCTTTCTCACTGGGGGCTTCTCTCACACTGAGGTTTACCTCTCACTCCTCATTCCTAACATCCTCAGGCCCTTTCCTTTTATTATTATTTGCATTTGTTAACCGCCACTCTCAGCCCGAAGGCGACTCGTGGCTTTCCTTTAATAATATGGTTGCACTATTTACAATAATAAGGTTTTCATAAACGAAATAAACACATACATAGTACTTTTCCACACAGAGCTTTCTCACTGGGGGCTTCTCTCACACTGAGGTTTACCTCTCACTCCCCAGGATGAAAGTAGTAGACTTCAACTCCCACCATTCCTAACAGCCTCAGGCCCTTTCCTTTCATAATATGGTTGCACTACTTACAATAATAAGGTTTCCATAAACGAAATAAACACATACATAATACTTTTCCACACAGCAGCCTTCACACTAGAGCTTTCTCACTGGGGGCTTCTTTCACACTGAGGTTTGCCTCTCACTCCTCAGGATGAAAGTTTTAGACTTCAACTCCCACCATTCCTAACAGCCTCAGGCCCTTTCCTTTAATTAATTAATTAATTAATTAATTTACTTTATTTGTATACCGCTGTTCTCAGCCCTTAGGTGACTCACAGCGGTTAACAACAAGAACAGCAAAAATTCAATGCTACCCTAACACAGTATAAAAGACAGTTAACATCATAACATATTATAGAAAAGTATACAATTAACAACAATATACAATTAACACCAATAGCCATTCACTAGCGTCTCATCACTAAAAACATGATCCAGATCCGTCATCCATTGTTCCATTCCTATGTTCATTACATTCATTGCACTATTTGAATGCCTGCTCAAACAACCAGGTTTTCACGTTTTTAGACAATACCATTAATGATGGAGCTAGTCTAATGTCCGTGGGAAGGGCATTCCACAGCCGTGGGGCCACCACTGAGAAGGCCGTATCTCTCATCCCCGCCAGTCCCCGCCATAATATGGTTGCACTATTTACAATAATAAGGTTTCCATAAACAAAATAAACACATACATAGTACTTTTCCACCCAGCAGCCTTCACACTAGAGCTTTCTCGTTAGGGGCTTCTTTCACACTGAGGTTTACCTCTCACTCCTCAGGATGAATGTTCAACTCCCACCATTCCTAACAGCCTCAGGCCCTTTCCTTTCATAATATGGTTGCACTATTTACAAAAATAAGGTTTCTATAACACAAAGAAACAAATACATAGTCGCTTTCCAGCCTATACACTGGAGCTTTCTCACACAAGGCTTCTCTCACACTGAGGTTTACCTCTCATTTCCCAAGATGACACTAGCTTTTGCTCGCTGACTCTAACAGGCTTTAGCCTACTGACTCTTTTCAGTTAAGCTTAAATGGCTGAGGGGGGAAAGGAATGGTGGGGTTTGAAGTCCAAAACACCTAGCGGGAGGACCCAAGTTTGCCCATACCTGCCCTATGGTGAAGGAAGGAAAGAAAGAAAGAAAGAAAGAAGGAAGGAAGGAAGGAAGGAAGGAAGGAAGGAAGGAAGGAAGGAAGGAAGGAAGGAAGGAAGGCAGTCCTAGCCTCTGCTTTGGGGGTAGGCTGTGCTGGGCAAATCCCAGGGCACCATTTCTCCAGTGGCTTCCAGGTGCCACCCCTCCTTCCCTCAAAGGCGCAGCTGCCCCCAAGCTTTGGCTTTGTGCCCCCTCCCTTTCACGCCCCACGTCGCCTCGTGGCCTGTCTGTCATGTGCCCCTCGTCGTCGTCGTGTGCCGTTGGTGAGCAGCCGTTCCGGGGCCAGCCGTGCAAATGTCGTGACCCTGACCTCTGGCCCTCTTCCGAAGACCCTTCCCTTGTGGTCGAGGACCTCTGCAGTATTCTTATTATTATTCTTATTATTCTTCTTAATTATTATTATTTGTCTGTGTTGTGTCTCACAACCCGAGAAGGGAACAAAGAGAACATGGAATAAAATCTTGTTTCTATTTCAAGGGCTCCTCTGCCTCTTTCTTGGGGGGGGGGATGTTGGCGGAGGGCGGAGAAGGGGGAATCTGAGGGCCCACCCCAAGCGAGGCCCCGCCTCTTTGGAGGGCATCCATGTGGCTCTTGGGAGGCTGCCCAGAAGAGGCCTCGGAGGGCTTTAATTGGCTGTCCGAACAAGACTAATGGGCCGGAGCCACAGGGTCAGCGCCGGACCTGGCTCACGTTGGGTGGAGGAAGGAGGGGGGTTGAAGGTGAAGTTGCCCCATTGGCCCCTAGAAAAGAGAAGAAGTTGTCTTGCCAAATGAAAGGGAGGCTCTGTTTTTTAGATGCAGGATTTCTGCAACTAAGCAGGGCAGCCAAATGTTGGACTCCGGATTGTGAATCTTCCAAAGGAACATTAGACGTGGCTGTACAGGACCATTCCTCTACTTTACTCTGAAACATCTATAACAGTGGTTCTCAACCTTCCTTAACACAGTTCCTTATGTTGTGGTGACCCCCAACCATAAAATTATTTTCATTCCTACTTCAGAACTGTAATTTTGCTACTGTTATGAATCGTTCACTGGACCAAATTTGGCACAAATACCCAATACACCCAAATTTGAATGCTGGTGGGGTGGGGTGGGGGGTGTTTTTGTCATTTGGGAGTTGTAGTTGCTGGGATTTATAGTACACCTATAACTCTGAACTCCACCAATGATGAAATTGAACCAAATGAACCAAACTTAGCACAAAGAACTGCCATGAAATTACTGGAGGGGTTTGGTGGGCATTGACCTAGGGTTTTGGAGTTGTAGTTCACCTACATCCAGAGAGAACCGTGGACTCAAACCATGATGGATCTGAACCAAAGTTGGCACGAATACACAATATGCCCAAATGTGATCACTGGCAGAGTTTGGGGAAAACAGAGCTTGACATTTGGGAGTTGTAGTTGCTGGGATTTATAGTTCACCTACAATGAAAGAGAATTCTGAACCCCATGAACGATAAAATTGGGCCAAACTTCCTACACAGAACCCCCATCAACAACGGAAAATACTGTGTTTTCTGATGGTCTTTGGCGACCCCTCTGACACCCCCTTGCGACCCCCCCCCCAGGGGTCCTGACCCCCAGGTTGAGAAACCCAGATCTATAACAACTAGGAGCAACTCTGCAGAGATTCGATCTGATACCTTTTCCACTCTTACCTGGCTACAACCCACTTGCTGTGGTGTCAGGAGAAATATCATAAATCTCACCCAGAGCTTGGAAAGTTACTTGTTTGAATGCAAAAGTAACATTTCCAAATGGATCTCACTGGAACGGGGAAAACTTGGAGGTTTTGACATCTGCTGAAAACTAGGAAAATGGGGCTTACATACCTGTGGAATAATGTCCAGGGTGGGAGAAAGAACTCTTGCCTGTTTGAGGCAGGTGTGAATGTCGTTAAGAACTTAGGTGTCGTTTTGGATTCGCAGCTGACAATGGAAGCTCAGGTCGCTGCTGCCAGCAAACAGGCCTTTTTCCATCTACAACAGTGGTTCTCAACCTTCCGAATGCCGCGACCCCTTAATACAGTTCCTCATGTTGTGTTGACCCCCCCAACCATAAAATTACTTTCGTTGCTACTTCATAACTGTAATTTTGCTACTGTTATGAATCATAATATAAATATCTGATATGCAGGATCTATTTTCATTCACTGGACCAAAGTGGGTCCAGTGAAGGATACGCCCAAATCTGAATATCTGATACGCCCAAATCTGAATACTGCTGGGGTTGGGGGGGGGGGAGGTGATTGAGTTTGTCATTTGGGAGTTGTAGTTGCTGGGATTTGTAGTTCACCTACAATCAAAGAGCATTCTGAACTCCACCAACGATGGAATTGAACCAAACTTGGCATAGATGACTCCTGTGACCAACAGAAAATACTGAGAGGGTTTGGTGGGCATTGACCTTGAGTTTGGGAGTTGTAGTTCACCTACATCCAGAGATCACTTTGGATTCAAACAATGACGAATCTGGACCAAACTTGGCTCAATATGCCCAAATGTGAACACGGGTGGAGTTTGGGGAAAATAGACCTTGACCTTTGGGAGTTGTAGTTACTAGGATTTATAGTTCACCTATAATCAAAGAGTATTCTGAACTCCAACAATAGAATTGGGCCAAACTTCCCACACAGATCCTCCATAATCAACAGAAAGTACTGTGTTTTCTGGTGGTCTTTGGCGACCCCTCTGACACCCCCTCGTGACCCCTCCAGGGGTCCCGACCTCCAGGTTGAGAAACACTGATCTACGACAAGCGAGGCAATTGGCGTTCTACCTGTCGGATGAGGCTCTGGCAACAGTCATCCATGCCACGGTCACATCTAGGCTGGACTACCGTAACACCTTGTATGTTGGCCTTCCTATGTCTACGACCCAAAAGCTCTGTATTGTTCAAAATGCTGCAGCCAGGTTACTCACAAAATCGCCTATGAAATGCCATAGAACACCAGTGCTGCGACATTTATATTGGCTTCCAATTGATTATCGTGGTCTGTATAAGATGCTAGTCCTGACCTTTAAAACTTTGTATGGCCAGGGTCGGTCCTATCTTAGAGACCGTCTCTCCTTCTTCCATCACCAGAGGTCGCCACGTCCTTCCCAACACGACTTACTCTAGATACTGGGTCCTAGAGAAGTGCATTTGGAAAGTACCAGACGCAGATGGGCTTTTTCTATTTCTGCCCCTGCCTTATGGAATTCCTTGCCTCCCTATATGAGAGCCATGTGCGACTTAGGGCCTTTTACTCTAGCACTTAAGACCTAGCTTTTTACTAGAGCATTTGATCTATGGGTTGTTGTAGGTTTTTCCGGGCTATATGGCCATGTTCTGGAGGTAATTTTTCTCCTGACGTTTCGCCTGCATCTATGGCAAGCATCCTCAGAGGTAGTGAGGTCCATTGGAATTAGGAATATGGGTTTATATATCTGTGGAATGACTCTCACAACCACCATGTTAGACTACACAGAGAAGCCATTGAAATCCACAAGCATGTGGACAATTTCAACAGAAAGGAAGAAACCATGAACATGAACAAAATCTGGCTACCAGTATTAAAGGACTCAAAAATCACAACAGCAAAACAACAGAGGGGAAACAAACAGGCACATGAAATCACTCTCAACAAAAGATTCCCCCCAGGCACTTCCAAGCCATTGAATGCTAATCAAGGTGATCAGCTGAAACAGTCACACTTAGCTCCAGCAGAGAAGAGTCCTTTGTCTCACCATGGTCATTCCACAGATATATAAACCCATTTTTCCTACTTCCAACAGACCTCATTACCTCTGAGGATGCTTGCCATAGATGCAGGCGAAACGTCAGGAGAAAAATTGCCTCCAGAACATGGCCATATAGCCCGGAAAAAAACTACAACAACCCAGTGATTCCGGCCATGAAAGCCTTCGACAATACATTTGATTTATGTTAATTTATTAATATCTGTTTGTATGTATTTTATTCTGTACAGTTTTGCTATGTAAATCGCCTAGAGCATCTCAGATGGAGGGCGATTAATAAGTAATTAAAGATGATGATGATGATGATGATGATGATGATGATGATGAATGTTACAATTGGCCACCTTGATTAGCATTTAAAGGCCTAGCAGTTTCTTACTGCCTGGGGGAATCCTTTGTTGGGAGGGGATTAGCTGGCCCCGATTGTTTCTTGTCTGGAATTCCCCTGTTTTTGAGTGTTGTTCAACAACACTCCCACCTCCCAACAAAGGATTCCCCCAGGCAGGAAGCAGCCAGGCTTTGAAGTTGCAAGGACATTAAAAGCCAGTCTCCACACGCTACCCCCACCTGGCATCCAACATGGAGCCCGAGACGTGTCCACTTGCTGGCCACACTGAATCTTGCATAGCACCGCGATAGAGATGGGAAGGCGCTGAGACCACATAGAGCTCAGATTTTGTTCATTTTCATAGTTTCTTCTACCTGGTTTCTGGCTACCAGTATTAAAACAAACTCTAAGATAAGGACAGTAAATAAAGAGGCACACTCAAAAAGCAAGGGGATTCCAGACAAGAATCAATCAGGGCCAGCTAACACCCAGGGACGGCTCAACCATTACGCAAAGTAAGCCTTTGCAGTAGAGTTGATTTTGCCCAGGGGTGCTCTTGAGGCGCTCTTGGGGGAAAATAGATCTTGACATATGCGAGTTGTAGTTACTGGGATGTATAGTTCACCTAAAATCAAAGAGCATTCTGAACTCCACCAATGATGGAATTGAACCAAATATGGCACACAGAACTCCCATGACGAACAGAAAATATATATCAGTGATTGGTTGGGGGAGGGGGCAAAATACTGTTTACTTACCATTAAAAATTACCTAGGGCCACCTCTGCTAACACCTCCCAACAAAGGATTCCCCCAGGCAGCAACCAGCTAGGCTTTGAAGCTGTAAGGCCATTAAATGCTAATCAAGGTGTCCAATTGCAGCATTCACACTTGCCTCAAATCAACAGGAATTCTTTCTCTCACCATGGACATCATTCCACGGATATATAAACCTCACTTGCCTAGTT
Organism: Anolis sagrei ordinatus; assembly: GCF_025583915.1. NCBI lineage: Eukaryota > Metazoa > Chordata > Lepidosauria > Squamata > Anolidae > Anolis > Anolis sagrei. The sequence continues at coordinate 44,325,361 of NW_026847882.1, read as the reverse complement.
TGCATCAGACGTCACAACCTCTGAGGATGCCTGTCATAGATGAAACGTCAGGAGAGAATGCTTCTGGAACATGGCCAGGCAGCCGGGAAAACTCACAACAACCAGTAATGCCTTTGGCAATGCTCCCAATAATGCTGCTGAGAGCCCTGGAGAACAGCAGCACGGGTCCGTGTTGAAACTCCAACGTGTGCGGTTCAAAGCATTTCCAAAGGGCTCTTGTTTACATCTGGAGACCTGCTGGGCATCCTGGTGCCCCTGGTGACTATCACTGGAGGGCTTCGATCTAGCCCAGTGTTTCTCAACCTGGGGGTCGGGACCCCTAAGGGGGTCACGAGTGGGTGTCAGAGGGGTCGCCAAGGACCATCAAAAAACACATTATTTTCTGTTGCTCATGGGGATTCTGTGTGGGAAGTTTGGCCCAGTTCTATTGTTGGTGATGTTCAGAATGCTCTTTGGTTGTAGGTGAACTATAAATCCAAGCAACTACGTACAAGCCCCCAGTGGTGCATTGGGTTAAAGCACTGAGCTGCTGAACTTGTTGACCAAAAGGTTGCAGGTTCAAATCCGGGTAGCGGTGTGAGCTCCCACTGTCAGCCTGCACTCCTGCCAACCTAGCAGTTTGAAAACACTCAAATGTGAGTAGAACAATCTGGCAGGAAGGTAACGGCGCTCCATGCAGTCATGCTGGCCACATTACCTGGGAGGTGTCTACGGATAATGCTGGCTCTCCGGCTTAGAAATGGAGATGAGCACTACACCCCAGAGTTGGACACGATGTCAGGGGAGAACCTTTACCTTTACAACTCACAAATGTCAAGGTCTATTTTCCCCAGAGTCCAGCAGTGTTCACATTTGGGCATATTGAGTTTCCGTGCCAAGTTTGGTCCAGATCCATCATTGCATGAGTCCACAGTGCTCTCTGGATGTAGGTCAACTACAACTCCCAAACTCAAGGTCAATGCCCACCAAACCCTCCCAGAATTTTCTGTTGGTCTTGGGAGTTGTGTGTGCCAAGTTCAGTTCAAATCAATTGCTGGTGGAGTTCAGAATGGTCTTTGATTGTAGGTGAACTATAAATCCCAGCAACTACAACTCCCAAATGACAAAATCAATCCTCCCCCCAACCCCACCAGTATTCACATTTGGGTATATTGGGTATCTGTGCCAAATTTGTTCCAGTGAATGGAAATACATCCTGAATATTGGATATTTACATTACGATTTATAAGAGTAGCAAAATGACAGTTATGAAGTAGCAACAAAAATAATGTGATGGTTGGGGGTCACCACAACATGAGGAACTGGATTAAGGGGTCACGGCATTAGCAAGGTTGAGAACCACTGATCTAGCCCCTGGCCTGATTGAGAAGTGGGAGCCTAGGCCAAGGCCACCCCTCAAGGCCCTTCATCACATTCCAAGCCTCCTCCCTACTTAGCCAATGGACAGAGTACGTGGTTTGAGCCAGAAACAAAGCCAACCTGCAGGAATCTCAGCCAGACAGGGATCACATGAAGGGACAACTTGTTGCTCTCTCCTAGCGATGACAATGGTGCACCTTCGAAGATGTGGTTTCTACCTGTAGGGCCTTTGTTGTTGTTGTTGTTTATTTGTTCAGTCGCTTCCGACTCTTTGTGACCTCCTGGACCAGCCCATGCCAGAGCTCCCTGTCGGCCGTCACCACCCCCAGCTCCTTCAGAGTCCAGCCAGTCCCTTCAAGGAGACCATCCGCCTTGCCCTTGGTTGGCCCCTCTTCCTTTTTCCTTCCATTTTCCCCAGCATCATTCCCTTCTCCAAGCTTTCCTTTCTTCTCATGATGTGGGCCCATGCCAGAACTCCCTGTTGGCCGTCACCACCCCCAGCTCCTTCAGAGTCAAGCCAGTCCCTTCAAGGACACCATCCATCTGCCTTGCCCTTGGTTGGCCCCTCTTCCTTTTTCCTTCCATTTTCCCCAGCATCATTCCCTTCTCCAAGCTTTCCTTTCTTCTCATGATGTGGGCCCACGCCAGAACTCCCTGTCGGCCGTCACCACCCCCAGCTCCTTTAGAGTCAAGCCAGTCCCTTCAAGGACACCATCCATCCATCTTGCCCTTGGTCGGCCCCTCTTCCTTTTTCCTTCCATTTTCCCCAGCATCATTCCCTTCTCCAAGCTTTCCTTTCTTCTCATGATATGGGCCCACGCCAGAACTCCCTGTCAGCCGTCACCACCCCCAGCTCCTTTAGAGTCAAGCCAGTCCCTTCAAGGACACCATCCATCCATCTTGCCCTTGGTCGGCCCCTCTTCCTTTTTCCTTCCATTTTCCCCAGCATCATTCCCTTCTCCAAGCTTTCCTTTCTTCTCATGATATGGGCCCACGCCAGAACTCCCTGTCAGCCGTCACCACCCCCAGCTCCTTTAGAGTCAAGCCAGTCCCTTCAAGGACACCATCCATCCATCTTGCCCTTGGTCGGCCCTTTTTCCTTCCATTTTCCCCAGCATCATTCCCTTCTCCAGGCTTTCCTGTCTTCTCATGATGTGGCCAAAGGACTTCATCTTGGCCTCTAATAGTTATTATTATTATTATTATTATTATTATTATTTATTTCGGTTGCTTCTACCCCGCCCTTCTCACCCCGGGGGGGGGGGGGGACTCAGGGCGGCTTACAAAAGCGAGGCACAATTCGATGCCCGCATCACATAACAGCAAAAGACAATAACATCAGTTAACGAAGACAGCAATTCTAGTAATAACAACAATTAACAGAAACAATAATTATTATAGGCAAAAACAACCATGAAACCAATAAAAGCAATAAAACCAATACAGCGTTTCACAGTCTCATAAATTCCAATTCCACAATTGTCAGTCCTTTCAGTCCTATCCATCTGGTTTCCATATCTAATTGTCAGGTTGCCCAAAGGCCTGGTCCCACAACCACGTCTTTACCTTCCTCCTGAAGGTGAGGAGGGATGTTGATGCCCTGATTTCCCCCGGGAGTGAGTTCCACAGGTGAGGGGCCACCACTGAGAAGGCCCTGCTCCTCGTCCCCACCAGCCTCACTTGTGATAGCGGTGGGGTCGAGAGCAGGGCCTCCCCAGATGATCTCAAATTCCAGGGTGGGACGTAGAGGGAGATATGTTCGGACAGATACGCTGGACTGGAACCGTAAAGGGTTTTGTAGGTCAAAACCAGCACCTTGAATTGTGCTCAGAACTGAACCGGCAGCCATATTCTTCCCTCCAGTGAGAAGTCGGGCTTTCTTTCCTGGAGGATGGACTGGTTGGATCTTCTGGCGGTCCAAGGCACTCTCAGGATTTTTCTCCAGCACCACAGATCAAAAACATCTGCCTTTACCTTTGCGAATACAGTCACCTGGCATCCCAGACCTGGCCCCACCTGTGGGCCCGCTTCCCACCTGGCCTCACCTGGAAAGTCTTCCCAGAGAGAGGGAGGGAGGGGTGTTCCCTCGCCCCCTTGGTCCCCCCATTGGGTGAAAAGGGGGAGGGAGGAGGAGGGTCCCAGGTGAGCCCCCCCCCCTCTTTCTCCCTCCCTCCCTCCCTCCATCCAAGCCTGTCCCGCCCTTGGGGGCTGAAGGAGAGGGAGCGGGCCGCCTCCTCCTCGCCTTGTGACCGGGCTAAAGATTACAGCGGGGCGGTTAATGTTTAATGGGGGGCCCTCCCTCCCTCCCTCCTTCCCTCCTTCCCTCCTTCCCCCCTCCCCTCAGAAGAACTGCCCTCCCGCTCTCTCCATCCCGAAGGACATTGAGAGAAAGAGAGGCAGAGAGAGAGGACAAGAAGGAGAAGAGGCGCAACAAGCAGAGATGGCAGACGGTGAGAAGACCCCCCCCCCTCAATAGGAGGGCATCCCGGGAAAGGGGGGGGGGGAGCCCAGAGAGGGAGCGGGAAGGGAAGGGGGTGTGGGTCTCCCCTTCCTTCCTTGACCCCCTTTCTTTCTCTACATTCTTCTTTGCAGAAAAGTTTCCCCAGGAGGAGGTGGACCGCTTCTCTTATGGTGAGGAGGGGGGAGAGGGGAGGGGGCTTCTCGCGTGCCCTCGAACACTCACTCACTTTCTCACTCACGCTCACTCACGTTCTCTCATACTCACTCACTCACTCACTCATGCCTACACACGCTCACAGGCCCACGCAACTCTCACACACTCACTCTCCCACTCATTCACACTCTCTCACACACTCACACACTCTCTCACACACTCTCACGTTCTCTCTCACACAGTCATGCTCACTCACACTCTCACACACTCATGCTTTCTCGCTCTCACTCACACTCTCTCATACACTCATGCTCTCTCATTCTCATTCACTCACACTCACTCTAGCAATCTCTCACACACTCATGCTCTCTCATTCACTTTCACTCTAATACCCACTCTCACACTCTCATGCTCACTCATACCCTCACTCACTCAAACACTCATGCTCACACTCACACTCTCTCACACACTCATGCTTTCTCACTCTCACTCACTCAGTCTCTCACACACTCATGCTCTCTCACTCTCATTCACTCACACTCACTCTCACTCATGTTCACTCACACTCTTACTCTCACTCACTCACGCTCTCACTCACTCACACTCTCTCAAGCACTCATGCTCACTCTCATTCACACAGTTTCTATTACATACTTTCCATCTCACTCGCTCACAGTCACTCACCCTGGCCCACACAAACTCTCACTTACTCTCACTCACACACCCACACCCACTTTCTCACACACTCATTCTCACTTACTCACACTCTCACACTCACGCATGCCCACATTCACTCTCACACACTTACTCAGACTTACACACTCACTCATGTCCACTCAAGTACACTCTGACCCCAGTCCTTTTTGCGTGGCTTCCAAACCAGAGAGCCCTGCAGAGTTGGGCCTGTGCTATGTCCTTCCCTCCTGATGAAAAATCACAATGCTTGGCCGGCCAAAGGACCCCCCCCCCCCACACCCCCTCCAGTCTGTTGCCGTTCCTCAGCAAAATACTCCTTGGAAGCCCTGTTGCCAACAGATTGCGCAGTTGAGATTGAGACCCATGATTTGCCACCTGAGATGCCAAGGAGGGGGGGAAGCCAAGGGGGGGGGGCTGTTGGGGCACCCTAGGCCTTCGTCCCCACTCCCTAACCTTCCTGTGGGGGAACTAACCTCTTTTCCCATTCCTTTTCCACCCCCCCCCCCCCCCCAGTCTGTTGCCGTTCCTCAGCAAAATACTCCTTGGAAGTCCTGTTGCCAACAGATTGCGCAGTTGAGATTGAGACCCATGATTTGCCACCTGAGATGCCAAGGAGGGGGGGGGGGGAGGAAGCCAAAACAAAAGGGGGGGCTGTTGGGGCACCCTAGGCCTTTCTCCCTCCCTCCCCAACCTTCCTGTGGGGGGAACTAACCCCTCTCCCTGTTCCTTTTCCTTTTGAGATTATGAGACCATCCGTCGCGGAGGTCTGATTTTTGCCGTGGTTGCATTCATGATCGGACTGGTCATCATCCTCAGTAAGTGTTTTGGTTCTTGGGGGGGGGGGCACAACTATTGGGAGACTCTCAAAGTGCAAGAGAGAGAGAGGGTGCTTCCCTCCTCTGTGGGAAACACCTGGCCTTGAGGAATGGCAGGTGGGTGCTCGTCCTTCCCAGTAAAATTCCACCTTGGAGGCTGGGCTGAGGGGCACAATGGGGTCCTTGTCTGGAAGTGGCACTCCCCATCCCCTTGAAATGGGACCCTGCCCTCCCCTTCGGTCCCCTTGAGCTGCCATGGCCTGCCCACCTCACCAGCTGCCACCCAGGTGAGATGCGAGGAGGTGCGTGGCTCTGGACCACTTGCAGTGCCCTTGCAATTTCACCTTCCAGCCTCAGGCATTATTTTCCTCCCTCCCTCTTTTCTGCCCCCTTTTTTTGGGGGGGGGGGGTAGAGTGGCTGCCTTCCTTGCCTGGCTCCATTCCAGCTTCGGTGGGGAAATTCCAGCCTTTCTTCCCAATGGCCCAGTGGAACTTTCCACGCTGGGTTGGGCCAACGACATCGATCCCTATCCTGCCAGGGACCTCTTGCCAGGTTTCCTTGCCTTTGATTTGCAGGGGAAGGGAGTCCCATCGCTGGGCCTTGAGGTGTGCGCCCCCTCCCTCGCCGTCAGGAATAAACCACCCCACCCCTTGCCGTCTGGCAGGATTTTCTTTTTATCTCTATGGAAAGTTCCAGCTCCAATTCAGAAGCAGCAACTACAACACCAAGCCCACTTTTGCAAGAGAATTGGGAAACTTTGGGGTGATTTTGCTTTGCAGGGAGGAGTAGAATAGCAAATGTATTACAATTACACTCTGTTCCTAGGCAATAAATGTCATTTCTTAATTGCTTCTATCATAAAAAAAACATAGGAAAAGTTTATTAAACTCCCAAAAAATTGTTTTTGCAGGAGGCACATCCTGCAGCACATTTTGTGATAGTTTTCAATGGATTTCTGATAGAGCAGGCATGGGCCAACTTGGGCCTTCCGGGTGTTTTGGACTTCAATTCCCACAATTCCTTACAGCCTCAAGCCCATTCTTTTTCCCCTTCAGCCAGGCATGTAGCCAGGAAGGGGGGGCAGCTCTAGGGGCTTCAGCCCCTCACTCCCGAAATTCTCATGGTGGTCCACGAGAAGGCCTTACTGGTGCAATATTTCATAGAATCATAGAATCCAACTCTGGGACCTCCTGGGCCATCCAGTCCAACCCCATTCTGCCAAGAAGCAGGAACATTGCATTCAAATCACCCCTGACAGATGGCCATCCAGCCTCTGTTTAAAAGCTTCCAAAGAAGGAGCCTCCACCACACTCCGGGGCAGAGAGTTCCACTGCTGAACGGCTCTCACAGTCAGGAAGTTCTTCCTTATGTTCAGATGGAATCTCCTCTCTTGTAGTTTGAAGCCATTGTTCCATTGCGTCCTAGTCTCCGGGGAAGCAGAAAACAAGCTTGCTCCCTCCTCCTCCCTGTGGCTTCCTCTCACATATTTATATATGGCTATCATATCTCCTCTCAGCCTTCTCTTCTTCAGGCTAGACATGCCCAGCTCCTTAAGCCGCTCCTCATAGGGCTTGTTCTCCAGAACCTTGATCATTTTAGTCGTCCTCCTCTAGACACATTCCAGCTTGTCAATATCTCTCTTGAATTGTGGTGCCCAGAATTGGACACAATATTTCAGGTGTGGTCTAACCAAAGCGGAATAGAGCATGGGGGGCAGGACTTCCCTAGATCTAGACACTGTGGTCCTATTGATGCAGGCCAAAATCCCATTGGCTTTTTTTGCCGCCACATCACATTGTTGGCTCATGTTTAACTTTAAACTGTTACGTATATTCATATCATGATCTGATCACCATACTCAATATATCCCATATGCATGGGGGTATTGGGGTAACACGATACAAAAGGTTTGCTAGGGTAGACCCTCTTTCACTCAGACTTAGCCCCCCTCGAATCAAACTCATCTCCCCCCCCCCCAAAAAAAATCAAAATCCTGGCTACAGGCCTGCCTTCAGCCACTTATGGTTAACTGAAAAGAGTTAGTAGGCCGAAGCCTGTTAGAGTCAGTGGGCCAAAGCTACTGTCATCCTGAGGAGTGTGAGGTAAACCTCCGTGTGAGAGAAGCCTCGTGTGAGAAAGCTCAAGTGTGAAGGCTGCTGCGTGTAAAGCTACTATGTATTTGTTTCTTTGTGTTATGGAAACCTTATTTTTGTAAATACTTCACTTCACTTAGGCGATCCCTCATTTTCCGAGGATGATTGTCTTCCAATATTTTGTGGGTCCGTATGTGGCTGTGGAGCCCTATTCTTGACCTGCATCTTCTTCCGCAGTGTGGGCATTGGTTTCCAAGTGGAAGGTGGTCTCGGTCAGGGTTGGCTTGACATGCCTTCCTCTTGGCACGTTTCTCCCTTTCGCCCTCCATTCGTGCCTCCTCAAATTCTGCAGCACTGCTGCTCACAGCTGACCTCCAGCAGGAGTGCTCAAGAGCCAGGGCTTCCCAGTTCTCAGTGTCTATGCCAGAGTTTTTAAGGTTGGCTTTGAGCCCATCTTTAAATTTCTTTTCCTGCCCACCAACATTCAGTTTTCCATTCTTGAGTTCAGAGTAGAGCAATTGCTTTGGGAGACGGTGGTCGGGCATCCGGACAATGTGGCCGGTCCAGCAGAGTTGGTGGCGGAGGACCATCACTTCAATGCTGGTGGTCTTTGCTTCTTCCAGCATGCTGACGTTTGTCCGCCTGTCTTCCCAAGAGATATGCAGGATTTTCCAGAGGCAGTGCTGATGGAATCGTTCCAGGAGTTGCATCTGACGTCTGTAGACAGTCCACGTCTCACAGGCATATAGCAGGGTTGGGAGGACAATAGCTCTATAAACAAGCACCTTGGTATCCCTACGGATGTCCCAGTCCTCAAACACTCTCTGCTTCATTCGGAAAAATTCTGCGCTCGCAGAGCTCAGGCAGTGTTGTATTTCGGTGTCAATGTTGACTTTGGTGGAGAGGTGGCTGCTAAGGGAGCGGAAATGATCAACATTTTCTAATGTTACACCATTAAGCTGTATCACTGGCATTGGAGAGGGGATGACTGGTGTCTGCTGGAACAGCACCTTGGTTTTTTCGATGTTCAATGACAGGCCGAGCTTCTCATATGCTTCTGCAAAGGTGTTTAGAGTGGCTTGTAGATCTTCTTCTGAATGCGCACAGATGACGTTGTCCTCAGCATACTGGAGTTCTATAACAGATGTTGTTGTAACCTTGGTTTTGACTTTCAGTCTGCTGAGGTTGAATAGCCTGCCATCTGTCTGATAGATGATTCCCACTCCGGTGGGAAGCTTCCCATCAATATTCCCATTATTTGTAAATAATGCAACCATATTATTAAAGGGCCTGAGGCTGTTAGGAATTGTGGGAGTTGAAGTCCAAAACACCTGGAGGGCCGGAGTTTGCCCATGCCTGGTCTAAGGGAAAGTGAGGCTGACCTTAAGGAGAGTAAGTGGCCAATGGAAACATCAGTGGAAGGGACCCCCAAACGCTCTGGACTGTGAGACTGTACGGTGATCCTTTTTTTGGGGGGGGGGGGGCTTTGATGGTGTTCTTCCTGCCTGGCAGAAAGAATGGGGTAGGACTGGATGGCCTTATGGGATCCCTTCCAACTCTAGTATTTGGTGCTTTTATGATTCTCTGACTCCTGTCTCCGGTTCCAGGTCGGCGTTTCCGCTGCGGACAGAAGAGGAGGCAGCGGTGGGTGTCATATCCCCCTTTTTTCCTGTGTGTAAGAAGAGGGTGAGGGATGGGACATTTAAGGGAAATTAACTCTGGGGGGGGTGGTTTCCTCCCCTTTCTCCCTCTTTTCCAGGAAAACGGAGGATGAAGAGGAAGCCTGAGTTGCAGGTAAGAAAGGTCTGAGAAAGGGTTGGGGCGAGGGGGGGGTCCCAAAAAAAGATGGGGGGCTTCCCACTGCCTCAACACACACTCCCTATGGATTTCCTCCCATGCCACTGGAGGGGGAAAGCCAAGGGGAGGGGGCGGGTGTCATGGTTTTGTGAAGACTTTAAAGGAAAATGGGTTCCCTGGGATACAAAGACAAGTATTTAGTTCAATGTATCACTATGAACTCAAAGCTAGGTAGTAGTTATACAAACACAAATAAAGCCATTGCAATACAATAAAACACAAGACGGTTACATTCCCAGTAAGAAGAATTCCCTTATTATTCTTATGAAAGATGAATGAACTGGAATGTGTCCAGAGGAGGGTGACTAACATGATCTGGGGTCTGGAGCACAAGCCCTATGAGGAGTGGCTTAAAGAGCTGTGCATGTTTAGCGTGAAGAAGAGAAGACTGAAAGGAGACATGATGAGAGCCAAGGATCAAGATGTGAGAGGAAGTCATAGGGAGGAGGGAGCAAGCTTTTTTTCTGCTGCCCTGGAGACTAGGACACAATGGAAGAATGGCTTCAAATTACAAGAGAGGAGATTCCATGTGAACATTAGGAAGAACTTCCTGACTGTGAGAGCTGTTCAACAGTGGAACTCTCTGCTCTGGAGTGTGGGTGAGGCTCCTTCTTTGGAGGCTTTGAAGCAGAGCGTGGAGGGCCATCTGTCAGGAGTGCTTTGAATGCGAACTTCCTGACTGTGAGAGCTGTTCAACAGTGGAACTCTCTGCTCTGTAGTGTGGGTGAGGCTCCTTCTTTGGAGGCTTTGAAGCAGAGGGAGGATGGCCATCTGTCAGGAGTGCTTTGAATGCAAACTTCCTGACTGTGAGAGCTGTTCAACAGTGGAACTCTCTGCCCCGGAATGTGGAGGAGGCTCTTCTATGGAGGCTTTTAAACAGAGGCTGGATGGCCATCTGTCAGGGGTGATTTGAATGCAATATTCCTGCTTCTTGGCAGAATGAGGTTGGACTGGATGGCCCACGAGGTCTCTTCCAACTCTATGATTCTATGATCCTCTTCTCATACACAGCCATTGTTCTTATTTCTTTACTAAAGATGAGTAGACTCCAAATCCACAACCGGTTTCGACTTTAGAGTCTTCATCACGTGGTTGGGTACTTCTCATAAAACTCAACAATTGGGAAATGTAGTCTATTGGGTTGTTGTAGGTTTTTTGGGCTATATGGCCATGTTCTAGAAGCAATCTCTCCTGACGTTTCACCTGCATCTATGGCAGGCATCCTCAGAGGTTGTGAGGTCTGAAGATGCCTGCCATAGATGCAGGTAAAACGTCAGGAGAGAATGCTTCTAGAACATGGCTATATAGTCCAGAAAACGTACAACAACCCAGTGATTCCAGCCATGAAATCCTTCGACAATACAATGTATATTATTTGTGTTGTTTTTCTGATAGATGACGTTGTAAGAGTGGATAGTTGTCTTTGTAGTGGCTTGTGAAGAGCCCAGTGGGCCCACCCTTTCCCTCTTTCCCCCTTTGCAGGACCCCCCTCTTCCAGACGTTCTGGCCTCGGACCGGATGGACACTTCACCCCTTCTGCTGCTGGAGAAGCTCCTCTTTGGGCCAATGGCTCCTCTGTTTTAATAAAAAACGCCTCCACCAAAGGAAGCTGGAGTTTGTTGTGGTCACTTGCGAAGGACAAGGCTGCTCCTTGTGCTCCTTCCCTGCATCCCGCTCAAGCCAGATCCATCCTGTGCAGTGAGGAGCAGTGGTGTGTCCTCCAACCCCGTGTGTGTGTGTGTGTGTGTGTGTGTGTGTGTGGTGTGTGTGTGTGTGTGGTGTGTGTGTCCTTCTTCATTACTTTGTTTACAAAACACATAGTCCCTCTCTTTGGGCATCAGCTCCAATGCCAAGCTCAGAAGGGGAAAGGTCTCTCAAAGGTCCTACCGAGGAGCCCTCTAGTGGACAGGAGCGCTCTCTGCAGACTCCTCACCTGTGGAGTGAGGGAGGGAGGGGCTCACCTGGAGGAAGGGAGGGAAGCCCACCTCCTAACCCCCTTCCTCTTGCTGTCAATGGAGAGTCACCTTTCAGTCCTTCTTTGGGCTGGGCCGGATCTCCAAAGCAGTTGCCTGCTGGTGGACAGGAGCGCTCCTTGCAGACTCCTCACCTGTGGGGTGGGGTGAGGGAGGGGCTCACCTGGAGGGAGGGAGGGAAGCCCGCCTCCCAACCCCCTTCCTCTTGCTGTCAGTGGAGAGTCACCTTTCAGTCCCTCCTTGGGCTGGGCTGGACCTCTGGTGGACAGGAGCGCTCCTTGCAGACACCTGTGGGGTGGGGGTGAGGGATGGGCTCACCTGGAGGGAGAAAGGGAGGGAAGCCCTGCCTCCCAACCCTCTTCTTCTTGCTGTCAATGGAGAGTCACCTTTCAGTCCCTCCTTGCAGTGGGCCGGACCTCCAAAGCACTTGCCTTCCAGTGGACAGGAGCGCTCCTTGCAGACTCCTCACCTGTGGGGTGAGGGAGGCAGGGGCTCACCTGGAGGGAGGAAGGGAGGGAAGCCCACCTCCCAATCTCCTTCTTGCTGTCAATGGAGAGTCACCTTTCTGTCCCTCCCTGGGCTGGGCCTCCAAAGGACTTGCTTGCTTTGCCTTGGAGGGAGAGCGTACTCACCTGGCTGGAGGATGTGGCAATGTTTACCAGGTAGAGAGAGGCAGGGAAGGCAAGCCACCGCCAGAGGGCAGCCTGCGCCCACCTTTGGACCCGGCTGGATGGAAAGCACAGGCAGGGCTTTGCAGGAAGGAAGGAAAGAAAGAAGGAAAGTAGTAAAGGAAGAAATGTACCTTCCATCCTTGAAGAGCCCCCTCCTCTGTGGCCAAAAGGGGTCACCTGTCGGATGCCCCACAATGACCCGGCCTTCTCACCTGTCCTGACACACGCCATGGCTCTTTAGCTCCTCTGTTCACACCGGCGTGTCGATGGAAGCCCTGGCATTGGCTTCCAATGCGCTTTATTTATGATTTACTTCTAGCATTTCTACCCCATCCTTCTCAACCCCTCGAAGGGGGACTTAACCTTGGCAACAATTAGATGCCGTTACATATAACAAATACAATACAACAACAATTAAAACAATAAATAGAGCATTAATTAAAACCATGAAAACAGTAATTTCAGCTGTATCACCATTCCAATCGAATTCACGTCCAAAGTGCTATTCAGCCTGCTGTGCTGTCCAAAAGCTTGCTCCCAGAACCACAATTTTAATTTCTTCCTAAAAGACAGGAGGGATGAGACCAATCTAATCTCGTTTGGAAGCGAGTTCCATAGGTGGGGGGCCACAGCTGAAAAGGCCCTGTCTCTCGTCCCCGCCAGATGCATTTGCGACGCTGGTGGGAGTGAAAGCAGGGCCTCCCCAGATGATCTTAAACTGCAGGATGGGACGTAGAGGGAGATGCCTTTGGACAAGTAAGCTGGGCCAGAACCCAGACATGGGCCAACTTGGACCCTCCAGGTGTTTTGGACTTCAACTCCCACCATTCCTAGGGCCTGCCCAACTGGCACAACGGGCCTGGGATGGATATTTTATCTGTCCAACTTGTATGGCCTGCAGCAGGCATGGGCTAACTTGGGCCCTCCATGTGTTTTGGACTTCAACTCCCACCATTCCTAACAGCCGCAGGCTCCTTCCTTTTGTGAGGTAAACCTCAGTGTGAGAGAAGCCTCATGTGAGAAAGCTCCAGTGTGAAGGCTGCTGTGTGTAAAGCTACTATGTATTTGTTTATTTGTGTTATGAAAACCTTATTTTTGTAAGTAGAGCAACCATATTATTAAAGGAAAAGGCCTGTTGTTCAGGTGTTTTGGACTTCAACTCCCACCATTCCTAACAGCCTCAGGCTCCTTCCTTTTGTGAGGTAAACCTCAGTGTGAGAGAAGTCTCCTTTGAGAAAGATCCAGTGTGAAGACTACTGTGTGCAAAGCTACTATGTATTTGTTTATTTGTTTTCTGAAAATGTTATTTTTGTAAATAGTGCAACCATATTATTAAAGGAAAAGGCCTGAGGTTGTTAGGAGTGGTGGGAGTTGAAGTCCAAAACAACCGGACGGCCCAAGTTTGAGCACATCTGCTCTAACGAATATCTCCCTTTAGCACAGGTGTGACAAGACTACTGCCTGACCAGGCATGGGCCAACTTGGGCCCTCCAGGTGTTTTGGACTCCAACTCCCACCATTCCTAACAGCCGGTAGGCTGTTAGGAATGGTGGGAGTTGGAGTCCAAAACACCTGGAGGGCCCAAGTTGGCCCATGCCTGCTCTAAACTCCTCCATTTGTTTCCAAATTCCTTTTTGTCCACTTTATTTCCATTTGTTGTTGTTGTTTCCTTGAATATTGGGGAACAAAGACTTGGTAACACAACGCAGAGAACATCAAGGTGGTGAAGATGAGTGGAAAGGGCAAAGGAGAGACAAGGGACTTGTGGGGAGTAGGGAGGTGGCCTTACCTGCCCAACGGCACACCTTTGCCTTTCCATTCAGGGCCAGAGACTTTGGGCATTCATTTGCATCAATAGGATTTATTTATTTATCGTGTCCTCAGCAACCAGACATTTGTATTATATTTTTAACAAAAACAAACAAACAAACAAACAAACAAACAAATCACAGAATTTGCAAGCTTGGTAGTTGATTAGATGTCCTTTGACCAGTCTCTGTCCCCTTGGAGTGCCTCTGGTGTTGCCGCAAGAAGGTCCTCCCTTGTGCATGTGGCAGGGCTCAGGGTGCATTGCAGCAGGTGGTCAGTGGTTTGTTCTTCTCCGCACTCGCATGTTGTGGATTCAACTTTGTGGCCCCATTTCTTGAGGTTGGCTCTGCATCTCGTGGTGCCAGAGCGTAGTCTGTTCAGCGCCTTCCAAGTCGCCCAGTCTTCTGCGTGCCCAGGAGGGAGTCTCTCATTTAGTATCAGCCATTGGTTGAGGTTCTGGGTTTGAGCCTGCCACTTTTGGACTCTCGCTTGCTGGGGTGTTCCAGCGAGTGTCTCTGTAGATAGGATGTTGTGCGGTGATTCCAGTCATGAAAGCCTTTAACAATACACTTTCACAGCAATGTTTGCACTCACACTTTCCCACCTTGTTTTAAAACCAGGTAATATAGTACTTCATAGTTTTAGCACACATGTGCAGACATGTGCCTTTCCTCTCAAGAACAGAGAAGCATCCTGAGCTCTGAAGATCACCTGGGAAGGAATCCCACTGGAGCATTGCAGCACACCCACATACCTGGGGGTCACCCTGGACCGTGTTCTTACCTACAAGAAGCACTGCCTGAACATCAAGCAAAAAGTGGATGCCAGAAACAATATCATACGAAAGCTGACTGGCACAACCTGGGGATCACAACCAGATACAGTGAAGACATCTGCCCTTGCGCTGTGCTACTCTGCTGCTGAGTATCCATGCCCGGTGTGGAACACATCTCACCATGCTAAAACAGTGGATGTGGCTCTTAATGAGACATGCCGCATTATCACGGGGTGTCGCACCCTACACCACTGGAGAAATTACACTGCTTAGCCGGTATTGCACCATATGACATCCGCCAGGAAGTAGTAGCCAATAGTGAAAGGACCAAGGCAGTGACATCTCCAGCTCATCCTCTGTTTGGACATAAATCCAGACATAGTTTTCTTAGATCTACAGAGACACTCGCTGGAACACCTCAGCAAGCGAGAGTCCAAAAGTGGCAGGCTCAAACCCAGAACCTCAACCAATGGCTGATACCAGATGAGAGACTCCCCCCGGGCACACAGAAGACTGGGCAACTTGGAAGGCGCTGAATAGACTGCGCTCTGGCACCACGAGATGCAGAGCCAACCTTCAGAAATGGGGCTACAAAGTGGAATCTACGACATGCAAGTGTGGAGAAGAACAAACCACTGACCACCTGCTGCAATGCACCCTGAGCCCTGCCACATGCACCATGGAGGACCTTCTTGCGGCAACACCAGAGGCACTCCATGGGGCCAGATACTGGTCAAAGGACATTTAACCAACTACCAAACTCACACATTTTGTATTTTCTCTGTTTGTTTGCTTTGTTCTGTTAGAAATGTAATATAATTGACTGGCTGCCCTGACACAAGAAATAAAAATAGTTTTAGCATGCATAAGATTGATTTACAGTATCTTGTATCTTTCCAATTGATAAAAAGGTAAAGGTTTCCCCTTGATGTTAACTCTAGTTGTGTCCAACTCTGTGAGGTGGTGCTCATCTCCATTTCTAATAAATAATAATAATAGTAATAATAATAATAATCATCTTCTTCTTTATTTATACCCCGCTACCATCTCCCCAATGGGGACTCGGAGGAGATTCCATCTGAACACGAGGAAGAACTTCCTGACTGTGAGAGGCGTTCAGCAGTGGAACTCTCTGCCCCGGAGTGTGGTGGAGGTTCCTTCTTTGGAAGCTTTTAAACAGAGGCTGGATGGCCATCTGTCAGGGGTGATTTGAATGCAATATTCCTGCTTCTAGGCAGAATGGGGTTGGACTGGATGGCCCATGAGGTCTCTTCCAACTCTAGGATTCTAGGATTCTACATGGGGCCAAGCCCGGACAACATGTTACAGCAAAATAAAACCAAAATATAAACAACAAGCAATATAATCCAAATTATATAGAAGAAAAATAAAAAGTATAAACACAGTAACAAAATAACATTCCAATAAACACAATCGCAATAGCAGTGGGCAGGCCACATGTGCAGGATAAAATGATTAAAAGACTCTAATGAGATAAAAATAGGAGCCAGCTTTGTCCACAGACACCTCCAAAGTCATGTGACTAGCATAACAGCATGGTGCACGTTACCTTCCCGCTGAAATGGTACCTATTGATCTATTCATATTTGCATGTTTTAGAACTGCTAGGTTGGCAGAAGCTGGGGCTAACAGTGGGAGCTCACTCTGCTCTCCAGATTTGAACCGCCAACCTTTCGGTCAGCAAGTTCAGCAGCTCAGTGGTTTAACTCACTGCACCACCAGGGGGCAACTGATAAATAATAATAATAATAACTGGGTTGTTGTAGTTTTTTCGGGCTATATGGCCATGGTCTAGAGGCATTCTCTCCTGACGTTTCGCCTACATCTATGGCAAGCATCCTCAGAGGTAGTGAGGGATCCTCTCACTTCTGCAGGAGTCTACCGTGTACCATGCAGCTGTGGATAAGTCTCCATAGGGACCACCAAACGCAGTAGCGTTGTCCAAACACGAATCAAGGGACATGAAAGGCACGGCAGACTACTTCAACCAGAGAAGTCAGCCATAGCAGAGCACCTGAGGAACCAGCCTGGACACAGCATTTTATTTGAGAACACAGAAGTTCTGGACCACACCAACAACCACCATGTCAGACTACACAGAGAAGCCATTGAAATCCACAAGAAGCATGTGGACAATTACAACAGAAAGGAGGAAACCATGAAAATGAACAAAATCTGGTTACCAGTATTAAAAAAACTCTAAAATTACAACAGCACAACAACAGAGAGGAAACAATCAGGGACATCTAATCACCTCTCAACAAAAGATTGCTCTAGGCACTGTCAGGCCATTATATGCTAATCAAGATGGTCAGTTGAAACATTCACACCTAGCTCCAATAGACAAGAGTCCTTTGTCCCACCCTGGTCCTTCCACAGATATATAAATCCATTTTTCCTAGTTCCAACAGACCTCACTACCTCTGAGGATGCTTGCCATAGATGCAGGTGAAACGTCAGGAGAAATGCCTCTAGAACATGGCCATATAGCCCGAAAAAACCCACAAGAACTGAATTCAATGCCTTGTTACGATGAAATACAATGAGACACAAACACAGAGACAAAGGCAAAAGCTTCTTCTTTCATTTCTGGCTGTGATGGCATGTTATCATTGATCCCCCTCCCAACACTATAGCCTTATTGTTCTCTTTTTCCTCTATTTTTCTACACCGATATGAGATCGAAAGGACACTGGCCTCTTCTACACAGCTGCATAAAATCCACATTGAACCGGATTATATGGCAGTGTGGACTCAGACATTCCAGTTCAAAGCAGATATTGTGGATTATCTGCCTTGATATTTTGGGTTATATGACTATGTGGTGCAGAGGGTGAGTATGCATGCCCAGTGTGGAACACATCTCACCACGCTAAAACAGTGGATGTGGCTCTTAATGAGACATGCCACATTATCACGGGGTGTCTGCACCCTACACCACTGGAGAAATTACACTGCTTAGCCGGTATTACACCACCTGACATCCGCCGGGAAGTAGCAGCCAGTAGCGAAAGGACCAAGGCAGAGACATCTCCAGCTCACCCCCTGTTTGGGTATCAGTCAGCACGTCAACGACTCAAGTCTAGTTTTCTAAGATCTAAAGAGACACTCGCTGAAACACCTCAGCAAGCAAGAGTCCAAAAGTGGCAGGCTCAAACCCAGAACCTCAATCAATGGCTGAGACCAAATGAGAGACTCCCCCCCGGGCACACAGAGGACCGGGCGACTTGGAAGGCGCTGAACAGACTGCGCTCGGGCACCACGAGATGCAGAGCCAACCTCAAGAAATGGGGCCACAAAGTGGAATCCACAACATGCGAGTGCGGAGAAGAGCAAACCACTGACCACCTGCTGCAATGCATCCTGAGCCCTGCCACATGCACAAGGGAGGACCTTCACTGTTATTTATTTGTCGTGTCAGGGCAACACCAGAGGCACTCCAAGTGGCCAGATACTGGTCAAAGGACATCTAATCAACTACCAAACCCACAAATTTTGTATTTTGTATGTTTGTTTGCTTTGTTCTGTTAGAAATGTTATATACTTGAATGGTTGCCCTGACACGACAAATAAATAACAGTGGGTTAAACCACTGAGCTGCTGAACTTGCTGACCAAAAGGTCGGCGATTTGAATCTGGGGGGGTGGAGTGAGCTCCCACTGTTAGCCCCAGCTTCTGCCAACTTAGCAGTTTGATAACATTGAAATGTGAGTCGATCAACAGGTACTGTTTATGCGGGAAGGTAATGGCGCTCCATGCAGTCCACATGACTTTGGAGATGTCTACGAACAATGCCGGCTCTACGGCTTCAAAATGAAGGTGAGCCCCACTCCCCAGAGTCAGACACGACTAGACTTAACGTCAGGGGAAACCTTTACCTTTACCGGGTTAAACCCCGATGGCACAGAGGGTTGAACCACTGAGCTGCTGAACTTGCTTCTGCCAACTTAGCAGTTTGATAACATTGAAATTTATTTGTCGTGTCAGAGCAACCAGTCCATTATATTACATTTCTAACACAACAAAGCAAACAAACAGACAAATACAAAACTTGTGAGTTTGGTAGTTGATTAAATGTCCTTTGACCAGTATCTGGCCACTTGGAGTGCCTCTGGTGTTGCCGCAAGAAGGTCCTCCATTGTGCATGTGGCAGGGCTCAGGTTGCATTGCAGCAGGTGGTCAGTGGTTTGCTCTTCTCCACACTCGCATGTCGGGGATTCCACTTTGTGGCCCCATTTCTTAAGGTTGGCTCTGCATCGCGTGGTGCCAGAGCGCAGTCTGTTCAGTGCCTTCCAAGTTGCCCAGTCTTCTGTGTGCCCAGGGGGAGTCTCTCATTTGGTATCAGCCATTGATTGAGGTTCTGGGTTTGAGCCTGCCACTTTTGGACTCTCGCTTGCTGAGGTGTTCCAGCGAGTGTCTCTGTAGATCTTAGAAAACTATTTCTTAGATTTAAGTCGTTGACGTGCTGGCTGATACCCAAACAGGGGATGAGCTGGAGATGTCTCTGCCTTGGTCCTTTCACTATTGGCTGCTACTTCCCGGCGGGTGTCAGGTGGTGCAATACCGGCTAAGCAGTGTAATTTCTCCAGTGGTGTAGGGCGCAGACACCCCGTGATAATGCGGCATGTCTCATTAAGAGCCACATCCACTGTTTTAGCGTGGTGAGATGTGTTCCACACTGGGCATGCATACTCAGCAGCAGAGTAGCACGGCGCAAGGGCAGATGTCTTCACTATATCTGGTTGTGATCCCCAGGTTGTGCCAGTCAGCTTTCGTATGATATTGTTTCTAGCACCCACTTTTTGCTTGATGTTCAGGCAGTGCTTCTTGTACGTCAGGGCACGGTCCAGAGTGACTCCCAAGTATTTGGATGCGCTGCAATGCTCCAGTGGGATTCCTTCCCAGATAATCCTTAGAGTTCAGGATGCTTGTCTGTTCTTAAGGTGAAAAGCACATGTCTGTGTAGATCAACAAGTACTGTTTATGCGGGATGGTAAGGGCTCTCCATGCAGTCCACATGACTTTGGAGATGTCTACAAACAATGCAGGCTCTTCAGCTTCGAAATGGAGGTGAGCACCTGGACGCAACTGGACTTAATGTCAGGGGAAACCTTTACCTTTACTATGGCTATGTGGAAGGGCCCTTTCAAACCCTTTGACGCCGGCTTCTGCCAAGGCAAAGGTGTCCTTCTCGGCTGGGCTTTGCCACTCCACTGGCGTGGACGAAATGCGGTCACAGCGCCAGGCTTGCAGGAGCGTGGAGACGGCAGCTGCGATGATGATGATGATGCCGTGGGCTTCGGACCCTGGAGAAGCAAGGAGTGGGTCACCCTAGGAGCCCCCTCCCCAGCCCTTTCCTCTGCAAAGAAGCCCCTAAGAAGCTTAAGAGGGGCGACTTCCAGGTGATCCGCCTTGCTATTGTTCCAGGGCTTTGGCACGAGACAGTGGCGTCTGCGGCGCTTTGGGGGAGGCCGTGCCCCCGTCCCGTTCAGCCGCCAGGCTTTGGCAAACACGGGAATAATTGGTCATTTTCGAGCGTATTCCTCCCGACTTCCGTAAATTAAATGCAGCTTTTTGTTTTTCTTGGAAGAAAATAATTAATCCCCTGCCCTCCTGAGGAGAGACCATCTGCCCCGGCCTCCTGCCTCTGCCGAGTGGAAGAAAGAAGGACAGAGCGAGGGAACGAAGGAGCAGGAGCCAAGGAAGGAGTGCGTGTGCCACAGACCTCTGGGGAGGGAGGGAGGCCAGAGAGCCAGGCCTCCCCATCTCCAAAGTGTATGGCAAGCAGCCATCTCTCCCACCAAAGTGGACAGCGGCCGCACGGCTGTGGCAGCACCAACATTGGAGCCATGTTTCGCTCTCTGCGCATGCCAGTCTATTGTGTGCATGTGCTCCATTTCACACAGAAACACGCACCTCACGTGCCCCCAAGCTCTCTTTCGGACCAGGAAGCCCACCCCCTGCCCCATTACCAGTCACAATTCATAGGGGCTGAATTTTACTTTATTCTCAGAAGCACAATGGCTCTGAGCCCAAATTCTGCTCTCCAGAACATGGTTGACCATGAGAACTGGCAGAGCTGTCATGCACTGGCCTGAGCAAAGGGGTGGAAGGGATGGATGCATGGATGCATGGATGGATGCATGGAGGGGGAGGTGAGGCCTTCTGCTGCTGGGAGGAGCTCAGAGCTAGGAAAGGGTCTTTTCCAAGCCTGTGATTCTCTGTCTCCAAGGGATTCTTGGGGCTTTCTTGTTGTTTTTCCATTTTCAAGTCAACTCTGTGCCCATCTCTCTTCAAAAAAGGCCTTCCTTCTTTCTCTCCTTCCTTCCTTCCTTCCTTCCTTCCTTCCTTCCTTCCTTCCTTCCTTCCTTCCTTCCTTCTTCCTTCCTTCCTTCCTTCCTTCCTTCCTTCCTTCCTTCCTTCCTTCCTTCTTCCCGATGCTCCCTTCTTTCCTTTCTTTCCTCCTCTCCTCTCCTTCCTTCCTTCCTTCCTTCCTTCCTTCCTTCCTTCCTTCCTTCCTTCCTTCCTTCCTTCCTTCCTCCCTCCTTCTTTCTCTCCTTCCTTCCTTCTCTTCTTCTTTCCTTTCTTCTTTCTCTCATTCCTCCCTTCTCTCCTTCCTCTTTCTCCTTCCTTCTCCTGCCTTCCTTTTCCTTCTCTCTCTCTCCTTCCTTCCATCCATCCTTCCTTCCTTCTCTCTTTCCTTCCTTCCTTTTCCTTCTCTCTCTCTCTCCTTCTTTCTCTCTCTCTCCTTTCCTTTCTTCCTTCTTTCTCTGTCCTTCCTTCTCTCCTTCCTTCGTTCTTTCTCACCTCTCTCCTTCTCCTTCTCCTTCTCCTTCTCCTTCTCTCTTTCTGGGAAAAATCCACTTCTTCCCATGGGCTCAATCAATTCTCCCCAGTCGATTCTCCCCATAGAGAAAGCAAGCATCCAGCAGCGGCTCGTGTGGCTGCTCAAGAGTGTGGGTGTTGTAGTTCAGCCTTTGATTGTGCCTGTCCCTGATCTGTCTGGGGATTCTGGGCCTGTTGGTCATTCTGATGGCACTGGGGATTCCGGGTCTGCAAGCCAGCAAGAGATTTTAAGCCCTGAAAAGCAGTCTGTCAGAAGGCCACATTCCTGAAAGGGGGTTTGCTAGGGAAGCAAAGTCAGGGGCAGATCTGAGCTCAGAGGATGAAAATAAAAGTCCAGGTGGACAGTGTAATGAGGGGTTAGATAAGAGATTTATGTTCCGTCAACATAGAGGGAATGTACAAGGTCAAGATGCCTATTGAAAAGAAACATTTATCAGGTTCCCAGGGGAGAAAGGAAGAGCAATGGGTTCAACCCTTGTGCTGGCAGGACAGGTCGGAGGTTCGAATCTGGGGATAGCATGGATGAGCTCCCTCTGTCAGCTCTAGTTCCCCATGCGGTGACATGAGAAAAGCCTAAGAGAGATGGTAAAAACATCAAAACATCCGGGTGTCCTCTGGGCAACATCCTTACAGACGGCCAATTCTCTCACACCAGAAGCAACGACCACACAAAAAAAGTGGGGGGGGGGGGGGGGAGAGAAGGCATGATTTTCTCTCTATATTAGGTAAATTAAAAACATTGGTGTTGAGTAAAGATCTAGGGCAGCGTTTCTCAACCTGGGGGTCGGGACCCCTGGGGGGGTCACAAGGGAAGTGTTAGAGGGGTTGCCAAAGACCATACGAAAGCAAAGTATTTTCTGTTGGTTGTGGGGATTCTGTGGGGGAAGTTTGGCCCAATTCTATCATTGCTGGGGTTCTGAATGCTCTTTGATTCTAGGTGAACTATACATCCCAACTACGACTCCCAAATGTCAAGGTCCCTTTCCCACAAACTCCACCAGTATTCACCTTTGGGCATATTGAGGATCCATGCCAGATCCATCATTGTTTGAGTCCACACTGCTCTCTGGATGTAGGTGAACTACAACTCCCAAACTCAAGGTCAAACCCTTCCAGTATTTTCTATTGGCCATGGGAGTTCTGTGTGCCAAGTTTGGTTCAATTCCATCATTGGTGCAGTTCGGAATGTTCTTTGATTGTAGGCAAACTACAAATCCCAGCAACCACAACTCTCAGATGGCAAAAATCAACCCCCCCCCCCAACCCCACCAGTATTCAAATTTGGGGGAATTAGGAATTTGTGCCAAATTTGTTACAGTGTATGAGAATATCCTGCATATCAGATATTTACATTACGATTCATAACAGGAGCAAAATGAGAGTTATGAAGTAGCAATGGAAATAATGTTATGGTTGGGGGTCACCACAACATGAGGAAGCGTATTAAGGGGTTGCGACATTGGGAAGGTTGAGAACCACTGACCTAGGGTCAAGTCAAGGGATTTCTAGTTCCATGTTTTCTTTTGTTCATGTCTCATTTTTCCAAGTTTTGAGGACTGTTCCTGATTTTCATGTTTTGGATTTATTCTGCTTTTGTATTCCTGGTTTTTCGATGCTACTCATGTACTTTGATTTCCCTGGATTATTCCTGATATTTGGACTTGGGTATTTTTTATACTATTTTGCTGACTTGCTTCTCATATATAGTGTTCAATAAACCACTTTACTATTTTACCTTGGACTGGAGTGTGAGTGTGTGTTAAGTACAGAGGTGGTTCTCAGCCTCGGAGTGGAACAGAGGGGTGGAAACGAGAGAGCTGTGACTGTACAAATCACAGGGTGACCCACTCTGGGGCAACCACGTTCTCACTCTCTCTCTCTGGCTATCCTACCACAGAGGGTAGTTAAACCACTGAACTGCTGAACTTGCTGACTGAAAGGTCGGCAGTTCGAATCAGGGGAGCGGGGTGAGCTCCTACTGTTAGCCCCAGCTTCTGCAAACCTAACAGTTTGGAAACATGCAAATGTGAGTAGATCTATAGGTAACGGCACTCCATGGAGTCATGGCAGTTCGAATCTGGGGATTGGGGTGAGCTCCTGCTGTTAGCCCCAGCTTCTGCCAACCTAGCTGTTCGAAAACATGCAATTGTGAGTAACTCAATAGGCAACGGCACTCCATACAGTCATGGCAGTACAAATCTGGGGAGTGGGGCGAGCCCCAGTTTCAGCCAATCTAGCAGTTCAAAAAAAATGCAAATGTGAATAGATCAATAGGTAACGGCACTCCATGGAATCAAGGCAGTTTAAATCTTGGGAGTGGGGTGAGCTCCCACTGTTAGCCCCCACTTCTGTCAACCTAGCAGTTCGGAAACATGCAAATGTGAGTACATCAATAGGTAACGGCACTCCATGGAGTCATGGTAGTTTGAATCTGCGGAGCGGGGTGAGCTCCCGCTATTAGTCCCAGCTGCTGCCAACCTAGCAGTTTGAAAACATGCAAATGTGAGTAGATCAATAGGTAACGGCACTCCATGCAGTCATGGCAGTTCAAATCTGGGGAGTGGGGTGAGCTCCTGCTGTTAGCCCCAGCTTCTTCCAACCTAGCAGTTCGGAGACATGCAAATGTGAGTACATCAATAGGACATCAATAGGTAACGGCACCATGGAATCATGGTAGTTTGAATCTGGGGAGCAGGGTGAGCTCCTGCTGTTAGCCCCAGCTTCTGCCAACCTAGCAGTTTGAAAACATGCAAATGTGAGTAGATCTGTAGGTAATGGCATTTCATGCAGTCATGGCAGTTTGAATCTGGGGAGCGTGGTGAGCTCCTGTTGTTAGCCCCAGCTTCTGCCAACCTAGCAGTTCGGAAACATGCAAATGTGAGTAGATCAAAAGGTAACAGCACTCCATGCAGTCATGGCAGTTCGAATCTGGGGAGCGGGGTGAGCTCCCGCTGTTAGCCCCAGCTTCTGCCAACCTAGCAGTTCTAAAACATGCAAATGTGAGTAGATCTATAGGTAATAGCATTCCATGCAGTCATGGCAGTTCAAATCTGGGGAGGGGGTGAGCTCCCATTGTTAGCCCCAGCTTCTGCCAACCTAGCAGTTCGGAAACATGCAAATGTGAGTAGATCAAAAGGTAACAGCACTCCATGCAGTCATGGCACTTCAAATCTGGGGAGCGGGATGAGCTCCAGCTGTTAGCCCCAGCTTCTGCCAACCTAGCAGTTTGGAAACATGCAAATATGAGTAGATCTATAGGTAACGGTATTCCATGCAGTCATCGCAGTTCGAATCTGGGGAGCGGGGTGAGCTCCTGCTGTTAGCCCCAGCTTCTGCCAACCTAGCAGTTTGAAAGCATGCAAATGTGAATAGATCAATAGGCAATGGCACTCCATGGAGTCATGACAGTTCGAATCTTGGTAGCAGGGTGAGCTCCTGCTGTTAGCCCCCGCTTCTGCCAACCTAGCAGTTTGGCTCTTCGGTTTAAAAATGGAGATAAGCACCAACCCCCAGAGACAGACATGACTGGACTTAATGTCAGACGAAAACCTTTACCTTAGAGAAGGAAAAGCCATGCTTGGAGGAAAAACAGGCTATGGAAACAATGGGAGCCAACCAAACAAATGTGTGGCCAAGGGGAAGGCCAAGACTACTTGGCTCCTGAGCCAGCGAGGCAGTGTCTCGTCCAGGCCCAGCCAGGTGTGTCCTCCCCGAAGGGCCGTGCGACCCACCCGCGAGGCCCACCACCACCTCCGCACCAGGCGGGCCAGGCAGCGCAGCCACACGCCTGCCTGCGAGGAGCCCAGCTGTCTGTGTTTTTAATTAGCGGATCTCCTGGAACCGCAGGACCCCTGGGGCCGGTGGCAGGCGGCATGTGACTGGGATGCTGCTGCTGCAACAACCGCTCTGTTTCCAAGTGCCGCTCCAAGCCCTGGCCATTGGAGGGTCCGACTTCTAACCCAAAGCAGCCCCTCCACATGCCCCTTGATTTTGGGAGGGCGGAGTACCCCTGGATCCCCTTAAGCAGAGTAGGGAAAGCTGCCTCCCCCATCGCCCTGGGCCATCAGAGAAGCCTGTCGCACGGCTGCAAGACACAGCTCGCTTCTTTCCCACTGATGGGTTTGCAATTTGCTTCCCTCGGAGAGCTGCAGTCCTTCTCATTTGAATGGCGGCATCGTCGGCTGCTGCCATTTTGCCTAGGAAGGTAGTGCGTCGTTTATTATAAAGCAATGCAGGAGGACAGGGAGCTTGCAAAGAAGCTGCGTGAAAAAAGCCAACGGGATTTTGGCCTGCATCAAGAGGAGCCTAGTGTCTAGACCCAGTCATGCTCCCCATGCTCTAGACCACACCTGGAATACTGTGTCCAATTCTGGGCATCACAATTGAAGGGAGATGTTGACAAGCTGGAATGTGTGCAGAGGAGGGCGACTAAAATAATCAAGGGTTTGGAGAACAAGCCCCATGAGGAGCGGCTTAA
This sequence comes from Anolis sagrei ordinatus, assembly GCF_025583915.1. Taxonomy (NCBI): domain Eukaryota; kingdom Metazoa; phylum Chordata; class Lepidosauria; order Squamata; family Anolidae; genus Anolis; species Anolis sagrei. The sequence continues at coordinate 44,299,354 of NW_026847882.1, read as the reverse complement.
AGACCTGGGCATGTTTAGGCTGCAGAAGAGAAGGCTGAGAGGAGACATGATACACACGATGCCTTTGATCTTCCAGAGAGGCCCTGCTCTCGATCCCACCAGCATCGCAGGTGCGTTTGGTGGGAACGAGGGAGAGGGCCTTTTCGGTGGTGGCTCCTCGACTGGAACTCACTCCCTAAAGACATCAGACAGGCCCCAACTCTGGCAGTCTTCAGGAGGAGCTTGAAGACGTGGTTGTTCCAGTGTGCCTTTCCAGAGTAATGAATCCCATAGCGCTTTGTCCTCCAAAGCACTTTACATTTCCCTGAGTCTGCTTGCATGCCCTCCACAAACACTAGTATCACCTTTCTCTTATGGCCCAGCATTATTTCCAATGTTAACTCTACATTTGGCCTTCCCACTGTTTTAATTATGTGTTGCTTTTTTAATAATATTGTGTATTTTATTGTCTGTGTTTTTTTAATTGCTTGTATCAATGTTTTATTGCTTTTGTTGTTGTGTTGGGCTCGGCCTCATGTAAGCCGCACCGAGTCCCTTGGGGAGATGGTAAAGGTAGTCCCCTGACATTAAGTCCAGTCATGTCTGACTCTGGGGTGTGGTGCTCATCTCCATTTCTAAGCCGAAGAGCCAGCGTTGTTCGTAGACACCTCCAAGGTCATGTGGCCGGCATGACTGCATGGAGCGCCGTTACCTTCCCGCCGGAGCGGTACCTATTGATCTACTCACATTTGCATGTTTTCGAACTGCCTGGTTGGCAGAAGCTAGGGCTGACAGCGGAAGCTTACGCCGCTCCCCGGAATCGAACCTGCGACCTTTCGATCAACAAGCTCAGCAGCTCAGTGCTTTAACCCACTGCGCCACCGGGGTATATATAGTATACTAGCTGTTAATAAAGTTAATAATAATAATAATAATAATAATAATAATAATAATAATAGCCATGTATAAATATGTGAAAGGAAGTCACAGGGAGAAGGGAGCAAGCTTGTTTTCTGGAGATTAGGACTCAGAACAATGGCTTCAAACTACAAGAAGGGAGATTCCACCTGAGCATGAGGAAAAACTTCCTGACTGTGAGAGCTGTTCAGCAGTGGAACTCTCTGCCCTGGAGTGTGGTGGAGGCTCCTTCTAGGGAGGCTGTTAAACAGAGGCTGGATGGCCATCTGTTGGGGGGTGCTTTGGATGTGATTTTCCTGCTTCTTGGCAGAATGGGGTTGGACTGGATGGCCCAGGAGGTCTCTTTCAAATCCCTGGAAGAGAGGAGAACTTCCCGCAGGAAGTAGGAGGTCAAGGGAGAAAAGGACCCTCCAGCCCAGAAGGATTCCCCCTCCATAAATTGCCCCACAGCTCCTCCTTGGGGGTCTCTCCTGACAAGCGCAAGAGGGCAGGGGTCGGGCAGGAGAGCCTCCCCCAGAGAGTCATTAGCCCAGAACTGACCAGCGTATGTATCCCTGTTCTCCTCCCGTTAACCGCAGAACACTTTGTGCCCAATTATAGTAAATCAAAGATGAGTTTGTTAAGGGCGGCGGAGGCTGCTGCCCTGGGGAAAGGGACCAACGCAACACAAATCAAGGCACAAAAGGCCCTTTCTGGCCACCGCTTCACAAGCGGGAAAGGCCGCTCCTGCCTCAGGCCAAAGAACGTCCGCTTGGGGTTCTGCCCCTCGGCCTCTGGAGCCAGGAGTGACCATCTCTGCCACGGTAAGCAAGTGGAGAGGCGCCCTTCAGCCAAGCCATGCCTGTCTGGATGAGGAAGAACAAGCTGAAGATCAATCCCGACAAGACCGAGGTCCTCCTGGTCGATCGTAAAACGGATCAGGGTATAGGGTGGCAACCTGTGCTGGACGGGGTTACACTCCCCCTGAAGTTCTAGGTTTGGGGGTCCTCCTCGACTCATCACTTACGCTTGAAGCTCAGGCGTCGCTGGTGGCCGGGAGGGCCTTTGCACAATTAAGACTCATAGAATCATAGAACCAAAGAGTTGGAAGAGACCTCCTGGGCCATCCAGTCCAGCCCCCTTCTGCCAAGAAGCAGGAATATTGCATTCAAATCACCCCTGACAGATGGCCATCCAGCCTCTGTTTAAAAGCTTCCAAAGAAGGAGCCTCCACCACACTCCGGGGCAGAGAGTTCCACTGCTGAACGGCTCTCACAGTCAGGAAGTTCTTCCTCATGTTCAGATGGAATCTCCTCTCTTGTAGTTTGAAGCCATTGTTCCCTTGCGTCCTAGTCTCCAGGGAAGCAGAAAACAAGCTTGCTCCCTCCTCCTCCCTGTGGCTTCCTCTCACATATTTATACATGGCAATCATATCCCCTCTCAGCCTTCTCTTCTTCAGGCTAAACATGCCCAGCTCCTTAAGCCGCTCCTCATAGGGCTTGTTCTCCAGACCCTTGATCATTTTAGTCGCCCTCCTCTGGACACATTCCAGCTTGTCAATATCTCTCTTGAACTGTGGTGCCCAGAACTGGACACAATATTCCAGATGTGGTCTAACCAAATCATGCGCCAACTGCTAGTGTACCTCGTGAAGGCAGATCTGGCCAAAGTGGTCCATACCTTAGTCACGTCTAGACTGGATTACTGCAATGCGCTCTACGTGGGGCTGCCCTTGAAAACGGCCCAGAAATTTCAATTGGTTCAATGGGCGGTGCCAGGTTGTTAACTGGTGCTCCTTACAGGGAGAGGTCAACCCTCCTGTTTAAGGAGTTCCACTGGTTGCCATTCATTTTCCGGTCCCAATTCAAGGTGCAAGTGCTTACCTACAAAGCGCTAAACGGTTTGGGACCTGCCTACCTGCGTGACCGCATCTCTGTGTACGAATCCACATGATCTCTTCGTTCATCTGGAGAGGGTCTGCTCACGATCCCACCTACATCGCAAGCGCAATTAGTGGGGACGAGGGATAGGGCTTTCTCGGTGGTGGCCCCCCGACTCTGGAACTCACTCCCTAAGGACATCAGGCAGGCCCCGTCACTAGCAATCTTTAGGAGGAGCTTGAAAACGTGGCTGTTCCAGTGTGCCTTCCCACAATAAGGAAGCTCCTAGCATTATGTCCCAACGCACTTTATCAGAGATCTAAGATATCAAAGTGCTGGTTTTGGCCTTTAAAGCCCTAAACGGTTCTGGCCCAACGTATCTATCCGAACGTATCTCAGCCTATCAGACCACCAGGACCCTTAGATCTTCTGGAGAGTCCCTGCTCTCTATCCCACCGGCTTCCCAAGTGCGGCTGGTGGGAACGAGAGACAGGGCCTTTTCTGTGGTGGCCCCTCGGCTTTGGAACACCCTCCCTATAGAGATATGATCAGCCTCTTCGCTGATGGTGTTTCGGAAGAGATTAAAAACATGGTTGTGTAAACAAGCATTCGGTTAGTTTGTTATCACCGAATTTTATGGACTAAGGACTGGTTAATTATGGATGACGAATTCTGGACTGTGATTTTAGTGACGAGATACATGGTATTATTATTGGTGGCCCAATAATTTGTATTGTCTATGTGTTGTTGTTTTAAATTGTATATTGTTTTTAATTGTTGTAAACCGCAATGAGTCGCCGACTTAGGCTGAGATATTAGCGGTATACAAGTGTATAAAATAAATAAATAAATAAATAAATAAATAAATAAATCTGCATGCCCATCCCCCTCCTAACACTCCACCTGGTCACGCCCAGCACTTTTTAACTTTAATTATTACATTTGGCCCTGCCATTGATTTTAATTGCGTCATTGTGTGTTGTTAATGTTATTGCTTTGTTTTTTGAGTTACTTTGCTGTTGTTATTGTTTTTACTGTTGTATTTGGGCTCGGCCTCTTGTAAGCCGCACTGAGTCCTTCGGGAGATGGTAGCTGGGTACAAATAAAGGTTATTATTATTATTATTATTATTATTATTATTATGGGCACACCTTCTCCTCCCTCCTTCAGGGGTCCAGCTTCTTCTTTCCAAAGAGCAGGCACAATGCCCAAATGACCACATGGAAGCCATTGATTGGGGGCCGGCCGCAGCCACATGCCCAGCCAGGAGCTCAACTTCCAACCTTTTCCACGTGAGAGCCTTCACGGTCATGACACCTTCTCTTTCCGCCTCTTGCTGGTGGTGGTTTGGAGTCTGATTTACTTCTGGTTGTTTATCCAGCGTCATTTTATACCAGCCTGCTGTGGTTTTACTTTTCATCTCCATGCTGCCCTGACTTTGATTTTGGCACCGAGAGGCAGGCCACATGGAGGCCAATTGACCCATAAATAGGGGAGTGGGCAGTGGGCCAGCACAGGAGGCTCCCTACGAGACCTCCACCTTTGCATGCCGGACTTACAGATAGTTGGGAGCTACCCTCTGTTTGCCTGTTTGTCCAGAGAGCCCTCCGCCTGGGTCATGGACACTCCTCTCTGGGGTTGCATGCCACAGGGAGACCACTTTCGCTTTCCTTTCTCACTGGCCTCCATTGAGTAAGAGTCCTGGGCAAGGATCTTCCTGCCTCCCTGGTACTAGGAAGAACTCTTATTCCCTTTCACCTCAACTCAAGAAGCTGAATTTGTGTAGAATAATTATGCATAAGCTGTGAGTAAACATCTTTTCTACTTTCTACATTTGTTTGCTAGGCTTGGTCTGCAGAGGGGGGTGGCCTGGCCCTTCTGTTCTTCACTTTGCCCTTAGCATGCATATGTGCACATGTGTGTGTGCATGTATGCATATGCATATATATGTGTGTGTGTTTACCTATCTGTCTGCCTGTCTATCTATTTATCTAGCCATCTGTCTGTCTGTCTGTCTATCAATCAATCAATTAAAAGTCCAGGTGGACAGTTTAATGAGGGGTTAGAAAGGAGATTTACATTCCGTCAACATAGGGATCCCCAATCAATCAATCAATCAATCAATCAGTCATAGGGGGTTGGAATGGTTGGCTTCTGGGGGTCCCAACTCTAGGATTCTATCTATCTGTCATCTACCTACCTACCTAGCCACCTATCCGTCTATCTAGCCATCTATCTAACCATATATTTATCTGTCTGTCTAGCCATCTATCTAGCTAGCCATCTATCTAGCTAGCCATCTATCTAGCTAGCCATCTATCTATCTAGCCATCTATCTATCTAGCCATCTATCTATCTAGCCATCTATCTATCTAGCCATCTATCTATCTAGCCATCTATCTATCTAGCCATCTATCTATCTATCTATCTATCTATCTATCTATCTATCTATCTATCTATCTATCTATCTATCGAGCTATCTATTGAGCCAGTCATCTAGCCATCTATCCATCCAGCCATCTATCTAGTCATCCATCCAGCCATCCATCCATCCGTCTGTCTAGTCAGCTATCGATCTAGCCATCCATCCGTCCATCCGTCCGTCTAGTCATCCATCCACCCATCCAGCTAGCTATCTAGCTATCAAGCCATCTATCTATCCATCTATCCATCCAGCCATCTATCTAGCCCATCCATCCGTCTGTCTAGTCATCCATCCATCCATCCATCCATCTATCTATCTACCAAGCTATCTATCGAGCCATCTATTTAGCCATCTAGCCATCCATCCATCTAGTCATCCAGCCATCCATCTATCTGTCTAGTAATCTATCTATCTATCTATCTATCTATCTATCTATCTATCTATCTATCTATCTATCCATCTATCCAGCTATCCAGCTATCCAGCTATCTACCTACCTACCTGCCTGCCTAGTCATCCATCCATCCATCCATCCATCCATCCATCCATCCATCCATCCATCCATCCATCCATCTATCTATCTATCTGATCTATCTGAGCTTTGGATCTCCTAGGGAAGGGCTAACACCCCCGTGGTGTTTCCTTTGCTGCTTGGGCCCCTGTCCAGAAGATTTCACCTCACTTTCTGTTCCCTGTGAGAACTGGATTTTGGAAAATGTGGCTTATAATAATATATGAAATAATAATAATAATAATAATAATTGTATTTCTTACCTGCCTCTCCTCATGGCTTGAGGTGGGTGACAACATTGCTAAAACACACAATCAAAACACACAATCACTCTGTAAAATACACATATGAAAACGTATTTCGATATAATACATACTAAAATGCACCAAACAAAAATTAGATGTAGAATTGAAGTTTAACACTCGTCATTAGAACTATTGGGGAAAAAAATGTCCTTGTGGAAAGGACTGGGGCTAAAGCTTCAGTGGAGACCCCATAGTGTGCCCTGCAGGAGGCGGCCATGATGGGCTCACCTGGGGCATCAGAGGTGAGACACCCCCCCCATTCCCTTCCATGGGGTGGGAGAGAGGGGGGAGGGATTCCTCTCAGGTTGCCAGGCCTGACCCAGTAATCTTCTCAGGCCAAATCTTTCCTGTCGCATCAAGAGATTGGCAGCGTCAGGACACTCCGGCACAGAGGCAAGGCGGTGGGGACGGTGTCTCTTTCTCTACAGGCCAAAGAAGAGGGGGGGGGGGGAAGGGGGGGGGTGCAACATGTCATATTTGGGTCTCCTTCAGGAGAGATAAAGCGGGATATAAATAAACATAGTAATAGTAACAACAACAACAACAACATTCCAAGTCCACAATCAGATCAGACCAATGGGTTGGAGTTCTCTAGGGACCTAAAGCACAGCTGTGGAGGGGGCAGTGGAGGCAGTTGGAGGAGAGGGGAGCACAAGGCACGGAAGCAGCCCCCCCTTCTCAATTTACACACACACACACACACACACACACACACACACACAAACTTGGACACTTAAGTTTGGGCCCCTGAAAGGTGCATCCGCCAAGAGGAAAGCCTCTGTTCCCCCCTTAAGCCCCCATAGAGGCTCAGAAGTTGGGCCAGGAATGGCCTTAAGGAGGAGAGGGAGGGGTCCCCAAAGAGATTGAAGCTCTTTCCTGGATTTCCTTGCAGAGAGGGGCCTAGGGTCCAGTTTAGGGGTGAGGTGTTCACCACGGTGTCCCACCGCCCTCCCTCCCTCTCTTTCTTTCCTTCCTTCCCTCCCTCTTTCTCTCTTTCCTTCCTTCTCTGCTTCCTTCCTTTTTCTTCTCCTTCTCCTTCCATCCTTCTCTCTTCACTTGTTTCATTCTTTCCTTCCTTCTTCCTTTCCTTCCTTCTTTCTCTCCTTCATTATCGCCTTCTGTCTTTCCTTTCTTCCTTCTTCTCCTCCTTCTTCCTCTTCTTCTTTCCTTTCCTTTCCTTTTCTTTCTTCTTTCCTTCCTCTCCTTCTCTCCCTCCTTCTTTCTCCCTTCCTTCCTTCATTTTTTCTTCCTCCCTCCCTTTCTTCTCTGTCCTTCCTTCTCTCCATCCTTCGTTTCCTCTTTCTTTCCTTCTCTCCTTCCTTCCATACTTCCTCCCTTCCTTCCACCCTAGTTCTCTCCTTCCTTCCTTCTCTCCCTTCCTTCCTTCTTTCCTTCCCTCCATCCCTCCTCCCTTTTCTTTCTCCTTCTCTTCCTTCCCTTCTCTCCTTCCTTTCCTTCTCTCCTTCCTTCCTTCCTTCCTTCCTTCCTTCCTTCCTTCCTTTCTCCTTCCTTCTTTCCTTCCTTCCTTTCCTCCCTTCTTTCCTTTCTTCCTTACTCCCTCCCTCCTTTCATTCTCTCCTTCCCTTCTTTCCCTCCATCCTTCCTTTCCGCTTTCCTTCCTTATCCTTCCTCCCTCCCTCCTTTCCTCTTTCTTCTCTCCATCCATCCATCCTTCTTCCTCCTCTCCTTCCTTCCACCCTTCCTCCCTTCTCCCCGTCCTCCCTTCTCCCCTTCCTTCCTTTCCTCTTTCTTTCCTTCTCTCCATCCATCCTTCCTCCCTTCTCTCCTCCCTTCCTTTCTTCTTTCCTTCCTTCCATCCTTTTCTCCTTCCTTCCTTCCACCCTCCTTTCCTTCTCTCCTTCCTTCCTTCCTTCTTTCCTCTTTCTTTCCTTCTCTCTCATCTTCCTTCCTCCTTTCTCTCCTTCCTTCCTTTCCTTCTTTCCTTCCTTCTCCCCCTCTCTCTCCTTCCTTCCTTCCTTCTCTCCTTCCTTCCTTCTCCTCCTTCCTCCTTCTTCTTTCCTTCTCACCTTCTTCCTTTTTCTTTCCTCTCTCCCTCCTTCCTCCTTCTTCCTTTCCCTCCCCTCCCTTCCTTCTTCTCTTCTTCCTCTTTCTTTCCTTCTCTCCATCCATCCATCCTTCCTCCCTTCTCTCCTTCCTTCCTTTCTTGTTTCCTCCTTTCCTTCCTTCCATCCTTCCTCCCTTTTCTCCTCCCTCTCTCCTTTCCTTCTCTCTTTCCTCCCTCCCTTCCTTCTCCCCTCCCTTCCTTTCCTCTTCCTTTCCTTCTCTCCATCCATCCTTCCTCCTCTCCTTCCTCCCTTTCTTCTTTCCTCCTTTCCTTCCCTCCTCCCTCCTTTCTCTCCTTCCTATCTCCCTTCCCTTCCTTCCAAGAAGTTGCTCCTCTCTCTCTTTCCCTCTCTCTGGGGATATAAGTCGGTGGGCGTGTCCTGAGGTGGGGGGGGCGTGTCCAGGGCCCAGGTGGCTCCCGGGGTGGGGCGCGGCCAGGTGCGTGGCGTCCACTCCACTCGAAGAGAGAAGTCCTGTGCTAGCGGGGGGGAGGGGGGCGGCGTGGGAGTGGGAGGGGGGCTTGTGCTGCCTCTCTCTCCCTCTCCCTCCCTCTCTCTCTCCTCCCCCTCCTCCCCCCTCCCTTTAGTCCTGTGGGCGGGGAAGAGTTCTCCCGCCCCTCCCTCCCTCCCTCCTTCTGCCTTCCCTTCTCCCTCTCTCTCTTTCTCTCTGTGTGCCGCGCTCCCTTCTTCTTCTTCTTTCCGCTGGCGCCGGGGCCGGGGCGGAGGGTGGCGACGGGGGCTGTGGGGTGCCGGGGCGCGGGAGGGGGGCAGCGGGGCCCGGCGGGGGGCTGGTCCGGCGGGGGAAGCTGGCGAGGGCTCCCGGGAGACAGCAGAAGCGGCGGAGGAGCAGGAGGGAGCGGAGGCGGAGGCAGGGCGCCGTCCCCGGGCTGGATGGCATGAGGCGGCTGCCCGCCCCGTCCCACGACCGACCCCCGGACCAGGAGGCGCCCAAGAAGACCCCCACTCAGGAGGAGAAGGAGGAGAGGAGGACCCCCCGACGACGCCCTCTCTTCCCCCCGCTGCCTCTCCTCTTCCTTCTCGCTACCTGGACCGCCGCAGGTAAGGCAGAGATGGGGCTCTTGAGGGACTCCAACTCCCACCATTCCGAACAGCCTCAGGCCCCTTCCTTTTCCCCCCCAGCCGCTTAAGCGGGGCCTGAGGCTGTTCGGAATGGTGGGAGTCCATAAACACCTGGAAGGAGAGGTACACCTGCCCAATATAGGTAGAGAAGACCTTTCCTTGATCCAGTCCTTCCTTCTCTTCCTTCTGTCCACTCTAACTGTACCATCCCGTCCAGAAGTAACTTTCCAATGAGTCAAAGGGGTTCGCTTCTCATTCCAGGTGAACAGACCCCCCCCCCCCATTTCTATCCTCCCTTTCTCTCCCATTTCCCACCCCCCCCCAACCCCAATATGCTGTGTTTGTGGCTGCCATTGCTCTCTCCTCGCCTGATTTGCCTGCATTTGCATCTCTTCTCCCAAGCAGAAGGGAGGGAGGGAAGGAAGGAGGGAGGGAGGGAGGGAGGGGGAGATGTGTGCTGCTGGGTGGGCACACCACAACTGCCTCCCCCCTCCCCTCAATCCCAGAAAATCATCCTCATTAGTATATACAGAGTATATTTGGCACACGGTTTTGTTTTGTCCAGATGCTTGTTAGGTGGTGTTTCTGTCAATGCATAGGGACATTGGGGGAAGCATCAATACATTGATTATTATACTATAATATAATAATACTTATATATAATTATATAATATAATATTGTTATACGATTATATACTTATTATTATATATGATATTATTATACTATTATAAACTTATTGTATATATAATATTATAATATTATATTATTATATATTTACTATTATATATAATTATATAATATTATAATATTATTATACTATTATATACTTATTATTATATATAATATTATAATATTATATTATTATATATTTACTATTATATATAATTATATAATATTATAATATTATTATACTATTATATAGTTACTATTATATATAATATTATAATATTATATTATTATATATTTACTATTATATATAATTATATAATATTATACTATTATTATACTATTATATACTTATTATTATATATAATATTATGATATTATTATGCTATTATATTAATATATATAATTATATAATATTATATTATTATTATACTATTATTATTATTATTATAGCCCCATCTGCTCTGTCCAAAGGAGTTGAATATAATATTATAAAATTATTATACTATTATATACTTATTATTATATATAATATTATGATATTATTATACTATATTATTATACATAATTTTATAATTTTATAATATGTTATTAATATTATTATTATTATAGTCCCGTCTGCTCTGTCCAAAGGCGTGGATAATTATCCAATATTATTATATTATTATATATAATAATATATTATAATATTATTATACTATTTTATTATTATTATATATTATAATATTATATTATAATATTATTATACTATTATATAATAATAATTATAATTATTATTATAGCTCCGTCTGCTCTGGAGTGGTACTATATTATTATTATTATTATTATTATAGCCCCGTCTGTTCTGTCCAAAGGAGTGGATAATTATATAATATTATATTATTAAAATATTATTTTATTATAATATTATATTATTATAATATAATATAATATTATAATATATAATATTATAATATCACTATACTATTTTATTATTATAATAATATATAATATTATTATTATATTATTATATTGTTATACGATTATATAATAATAATAATAATAATAATAATAATAATTATTATTATTATTATAGCCCCATCTGCTCTGTCCAAAGGAGTGGAGAACCCCCCCTTCCAAAAAAAAGAGAAGTATATGCATTTAAATACTCCGCCATGTATATTTTGCACACTCTCTTTTATCTGGCGGTGTTTTGCATAGATGCCTGTGATCAGATGTTGTTTCTGTTGGTGCCAATGGCTAGGAACATGGATTGGTCAAAGCATTGATTATAATCCTAGTAGGAATACTCCACCATGTATATTCTGCACACTGTTTTATCCTGCTTGCATCTTGATTTGAGAGTGTTTTGCATAGATGTTTGCAAGATGTTGTTTCTGTCGGTGTCAATGCATACCTAGGACCATGGATTGGTCGGAGCATGAATACATTGATTGATTGTAGTACTCGTAAGAAACTAGGAATAGCCTTGTCCGCACTGTGCGAAGGAGTCCAGAACCCACCCCTACCCACCCAAAAAGAGAGAGAGAAAGAGCCTCCCTTGTGCCACTGCAAGGGAAAAGCCAATGTTTCTACCGGTGTCGATGCATATGACCATTGGTCGAAGCATGAATATATTGATTGATTGTAGTACTTGTAGGGAACTAGGATTAGCCCTGTCCACACTGTCCAAAGGAGTCAAGAACCCACCCCTACCCACCCAAAAAGAGAGAAAGCTTCTCTTGTGCCACCCGAAAAGAGAGAGAGAAAGAGCCTCTCTTGTGCCACTGTAAGGGATAAGCCAGTGTTTCTATCGGTGTCAATGCATATGACCATTGGTCGAAGCATGAATATATTGATTGATTGTAGTACTCAAAGGGAACTAGGAATAGCCCTGTCCACACTGTCCAAAGGAGTCAAGAACCCACCCCTACCCACCCAAAACGAGAGAAAGCCTCTCTTGTGCCACCGCAAGGGAGATGCCAGTGTTTCTATCGGTGTCCATTCATATGACCATTGGTGGGAGCATGAATACATTGATTGATTGTAGTACTAGTAATAAACTAGGATCAGCCTTGTCCGCACTGTCCAAAGGAGTCAAGAACCCACCCCTTCTCACCCAAAGAGAGAGAGAGAGAGAGAGAGCCTTCCTTGTGCCACCCAAAAAGAGGGAGAGAAAGAGCCTCTCTTGTGCCACCGCAAACAAGAAGTCAATGTTTCTATCGGTGTCAATGCATATGACCATTGGTGGGAGCATGAATGCATTGATTGATTGTCGTACTCATGGGAAACTAGCACTAGCCTTGTCCACTTTGTCCAAAGGAGTCGAGGAACCCCTCGTCCCCACTCCAAAGAGAGAGAGAGCTCCCCTCACGCCGCCTCCGCCTCTTTTTGGGAAGCCATGATTTGGGTGTTTGATGATTGGAAAGATCTCTCTCTCTCTGTCTCTCTCTCTTTCTCTCCCTTCCCATCGCCGCCTCTTTGTTAGAAAGTGTTGAAATGGAGCGCGAGGCACAAAGTGGAAGGGGCTGGGGGCTTTCCTCTCAAGGGAAGCGGGTCTTGGTGCCCAAAAGACCACCGTCTGAAGGGAAGAAAGGAAGGAAGGAGATGGAGAGATGGCAAAGAGGGGGCTCAGTCGGAGGCGGAAAGTTTGAGGAAAGGTCTCCCCCTCCGGCCAATGGCCAGCCTAAAGGCAATAGGAGGCTGGGCAAGGAGGGGAGGGGTCTCCCTTTTGAAAGAGGGGGGGAGGTGTTGCTTTCACCAGCCAGGTCACACAGGTGTCTATTATTGTTATTATTATGATTGTGACGGTCAAGACTCTTCTTTCCAAGAGGAGGAGTGGCTCTGCTGACCTCTCCAGAAATAATGCCACAGGCTGCTTTTGGCTTTGGAGAGGGGGCTTCCCGAGTCCCCTTTCCTCTCCCCCCCATAATAATATCTCTGCCTCATTGTCGTCTTTCATTCCAGCAGTGCCTTCTTCTGGTGCCCTCAAACCCATCTCTCAGCTCCCCCTTCCCTTCCATTTTGCTGTGTTTTGTTTGTCTGGGGAAGGGTCCTCGCAGATAGAGAGGACCCTTTGCCTTGTTCCAAGTGCCACCGCACCACCGACCACAGAGTGGCAGATTGGGAGGGGGGGGGTTCTTTGCCCATCTCTGCTTGCCATCTGGGCCAGAAGGCGCCATGGTGCCCAGGCATTGGGGGCGATGTGCCGCCATGTTTTCCCCCCGCTTGGTGGGCACAGCCTCAGGCAGGTGTCTTGGCAGCATTCCCCCCCCCCATCTCCCAATGCCCCTCTTTCTTCGAGGGGGTGGGTGAGGCTCCCCGGCAGCGGGGCAGCTGGCTCTACGAAACCGTGCTGTGCTGGCGGTTCTGGCTCTGCCTGGCTCTGATCCTCCCAACATGGCGGCCCATGCGCTCTGCAATGTGCAATGGGGAGGTGGCGAGGCATCCCTCCCTCCTGCACGCAGCGCAGACCGGGCACCGATGCCCCTCATGCCCGAGCCATGGCTTCCACATTCGAAGCACCCACCGGAAAGACGGAAGGGGGGAAAAAGGAAGAGATTTCCTTGCTTCCAAACCAAAGTGTATTGGAATCTGCTGGATTTCCTTGTTTTTCATTTTCCTGGACTTTCCCTCCCTGTCCTTCCCGGTCCATTTGTGGCGAGTGGGAAGAACCTTTCTTTTCCCCCCAATTCTCCCCACAAAACAGCACACCCTTTCCTCTCCTTTTGTGTATGTGGTTCCATGGCCTTTGCGGCTGTGCTGCACAACATGCCATGGCGGCGATGCCCACCTCCCCCCCCACCACCATTTGCTTCCTCTGCTGAAGCCTTGCCTCAGGCGTGTGTGCTGCCTGGTCTGCGCAAAAAGGCCTGGGGGGTCCCTCTGCCTTGCTCCTGATAGACGTGGGCAAAGCCCTCAAAGGGAATGCTTCCAAGGGGGTGGGGTGGTGGAGGAAGCAATTCCGCCATCAAGGGATGTCAATCTAAAAGTGTGCCAATCGGACGTTGCCCAAGACAGAGCAGCCCTCTTGGCCTGTGTTTAGTGGGACTGGGACTGAGGTCCATCATGTGGCACCTGCAATATGTCAGGCAAACCAAGGGAAAATGGCCTTTGAGCTTACCTTGATGGAGGTAGAGCAGGTCCGCCTTCCTCCCTTCCTCCTATGTGACCCCTGAGCTGTGCCTTGACAATCCTTAAGAGGCTGTTTTTCACTGAGGGAGGCTTCCCTTGCACCCTCAAGGAAGTTCCCTCACTCACATTTGTCCCTTACTCACCTCAGCTTGGCTCTTAGGGCCTTGGCTTCTCCATCACTGTAACCTCTTGGCCACTTTCAACTGGACAGCCCAGGTGTCCTCTTTGGTAACCTGGGCAGCTGTGGAGGCAAAGGATTCCCCTTAAGCCTTGTGATGAATGAGAAGCCAGAGTTCAAGGAATATGGTTCCTCTCTGTCAGGTCGACAATGTGTCTCTCATGGCCTCCTGTGTGGCCTGTGTCCCAGCAAGCTTTGAGGAAGTCCAGCTACCTAGTAGCCTTAAGGACCCTTCTGGCACAGGCTAGTCCCTTGGAGACTGTGGCTCTCAGGGCCTCCTGTGTGGCCATTGTCCCAGCAAGCTTTGAGGAAGCCCAGCTACCTAGTAGCCTTAAGGACCCCTCTGTCACGTGTTCATCCTTTAGCCAGTGAGGCTGGTTTAGGAGGCATCTCAGTGGCTTTTAGTGGCCTCCTGCTGATGAGTTGTGGCCCAGTCCATAGCCTCAGCACCACAGGCTAGTCCCTTGGAGACTGTGGCTCTCAGGGCCTCCTGTGTGGCCGTTGTCCCGGCAAGCTTTGAGGAAGCCAACTAGCTAGTAGCCTCAGTGACTCATCTGGCACATGTTCCTCCAACCTTTAGCTGATGAGGCCAGTTTAGGATGCATCTCAGTGGCTTTTGGTGGCCTCCTGCCACTGAGTTGTGGTTCAGTTCACAGCCGCAGCCCCACATGCTAGTCCCATGGAGACTGTGGCTCTCATGGCCTCCTGTGTGGCCTCTGTCCCAGCAAGCTTTGAAGAACCTCAAGGACTCCTCTGGCATGTGTTCCTCCATCTTTTAGCTAGTGTGGCTGATTTAGGAGGCATCTCAGTGGCTTTTGGTGACCTCCTACCGCTGAGTTGTGGCCCACTCCACAGCCTCAGCCCCATAGGCTAGTCCCTTGGAGAGTGTGGCTCTCATGGCCTCCTGTGTGGCCACTGTCCCAGCTAACTTTGAGAAAGCCAATTAGTTAGTAGTCTCAAGGACCCCTCTGGCATGTGTTCCTCCATGCTTTAGCTAGTGAGGCTGGTTTGGGAGACATCTCAGTGGCTTTTGGTGGTCTCCTGCCACTGTGTGGCCCAGTCCACAGCCTCAGCCCCACAGACTAGTCCCTTGGAGAGTGTGTCTCTCATGGCCTCCTGTGTGGCCTCTGTCCCAGCTAACTTTGAGAAAACCAATTAGCTAGTAGCCTCAAGGACCCCTCTTGCACGTGGTTCTCCATCCTTTAGCTAGTGGGGCTGGTTTAGGAGACATCTCAGTGGCTTTTGGTGGCTTCCTGCCACGGAGTGTATGGTCCAGTCGACAGCTTCGGCCCCACAGACTAGTCCCTTGTGAGGAAGGCTTTGGTCTCTTTTGAAATCTCACCAGTGGATGTAGGTCACTGGTGGGTTGTCCAAGGGAGCAGCAGTAGTCTTGTCACACCTGTGCTAAAGGGAGACAACGATTAGAACAATTGTGCTCTAACTTGAGCTGTCCGAGTGTTTTGGACTTCAACTCCCATCATTCATAACAGCGCCAGGCCCTCTTCTTTAATAATATGGTCGCACTATTTACCAAAATAAGGTTTCCATAATAGAAATAAGCGAATACACACAGCAGCCTTCACAGTGGAGCTGACTCACAAGAGGCTTCTCTCACACTGAGGTTTACCTCACAAAAGGAAGGGGCCTGAGTCTGTTAGGAATGGTGGGAGTTGAAGTCCTAAACACTTAGACGGCTTAAGCTTGCCCATGCCTGTGTTGGAGAAGAGTTCAGAGGTTGAAGCTCTTAAGGCCGCAGCACTTCCCACTGGTGCTTTGACCGTCTGGTTTGGTCAGGATTGAGATGTCCAGACCCTTCCCTTTGGCGAGTCCAGTGTGGAAAGTAAGAAGTAAATATTATGGAGAGATGATGACAAAATGAATCTCTTTCCCGGACAAAGCCGAGGTATTAATATCTCGATGCCCGTAGGTTGCAATTTCCTACCATTTGAGAAGATTGCTCCGCGAGGACTCGGAGCGTGTGTTTTCTCTGGAGCCGTGAGCGCAGGGGGCAGCGGGTCCCTCCTTGCCCCCTCCTTTCCCCCTCCCTCCCTCTTGGGATGAAGCCCCCTCCTCCCTCCATCGCACCGCACCGAAGGCCGGGTCGAAATTAATGCCTCCCGATATGTAGGTTACGGCCAAGGCTGGCGACCAGATGCCAGGAGTGATTTCTGTTTTCAAAATATTGCAAGGCTATTTCTACGTTTTTAATCTCTCTCCCGGTGATTTGGAGGCAGTTTTATGAAACATGGAATTAGGGGATGGTGTTCACCGTTAAATGGTAAAGGAGATTAGATGGATTTAACTCTATGCGTCTGTCTCATAACTACTACCAATCCTGTAACTTCCATTTTGTATGGAAAAATCCATTCCACCCTTTTTGACCCGCAAAAAAAGCTTTAAGCGCAATTTGAATTCCTCTCCTATTTATAGGGGGGAGGGGGTTTGCTTTGAGCAAGACCCCCACCCACAACCCTCCCCACCCCTCAATATTTGTGGATCCGCCTTTATGTGCGCAGGGCGTTCTCTCTGCAGAGAGGCAGGTGGTGCTGGGAGCCCATTGGGGTTTCTTCTGGGCCAAGTCCCGCTTTCTCTGAGTCTGAGACCACCACCTCTACCACCTCCTCCTCCTCCTCCTCCTCCTCCTCCTCCTCCTCCTCCTCCTCCTCCTCCTCCTCCTCCTCCTCCTCCTCCTCCTCCTCCGGTGAGCCTCTGCTGGTCATGTTGGAGCCAGGCTTCCATGCTTGAGTCTTCTTCCCTGCTTAGCCTTTGTTTATTCATCTGCTGATTTATTATAATCTGCCCTTGAAAGGACCAGACCAGCATCACAATCAAAAATAGAAGGGAAACTCGTTCCAATGCATCATGCTTGCCTTGTTGACCTGTATGGATCTACAGTAGGCATGGGCAAAGTTGGGCCTATCCTCCAGGTGTTTTGGATTCCAACTCCCATCATTCCTAACAGCTTCAGCCCCTTTCCTTTAATAATATGGTTGCACTATTTACACAATTAAACACAAATAAACAAATGCATAGTAGCTTTACACACTGCAGCCTTCACACTGGAGCTTTCTCACTGGAGGCTTCTCTCACACTGAGGTTTACCTCTTATTTCCCAGTGAGAAAGCTCCAGTGTGAAGGCTGCAGTGTGTAAAGCTACTATGTATTTGTTTGCCTTGTTGACCTGTATGGATCTACAGTAGGCATGGGCAAACTTGGGCCTATTTTATTTATTTATTTATTACTGGTGCTTTTACCCCGCCCTTCTCAACCCCCGGAGGGGGACTCAGGGCGGCTTACAAAAAAGGCAGAATTCATAAATTCGATGCCTATACATAAATTCGATGCCTATACATTCGATGCCTACCCTCCATGTGTTTTGGATTCCAACTCCCATCATTCCTAACAGCTTCAGGCCCGTTCTCTTAATAATATGGTCACACCATTTACACAAATAAGGTTTCTATAACACAAATAAATAAATACATAGTAGCTTTACACACGGCAGCCTTCACACTGGAGCTTTCTCACATGAGGCTTCTCTCACACTGAGGTTTACCTCTCATTTCCCAGTGAGAAAGCTCCAGTGTGAAGGTTGCTGTGTGTAAAGCTGCTATGTATTTGTTTGACTTGTTGACCTGTATGAATCTACAGTAGGCGTGGGCAAATTTGGGCCTACCCTCCAGGTGTTTTGGATTCCAATTCCCACCATTCCTAACAGCTTCAGGCCCTTTCCTTTAATAATATGGTCGCACAAATAAGGTTTCCATAACACAATAAATAAATAAATAAATACATAGTAGCTTTACACACAGCAGCCTTCACACTGGAGCTTTCTCACTGGAGGCTTCTTTCACACTGAGGTTTACCTCTCATTTTCCAGTGAGAAATCTCCAATGTGAAGGCTGTTGTGTTTAAAGCTACTTTGTATTTGTTTGCCTTGTTGGCCTGTATGAATCTACAGTAGGATGACTCTAGCTTTGGCCCACTGACTCTCTAATGGGCTGGGTGGGGGGTAAAGGAAAGGGCCTGAGGCTGTTAGGAATTGTGGGAGTTGAGGTCCAAAACACCTGGAGGGTGGGCCCAAGTTTGCTCCTGATCTACAGCCATATATTTCCTTCCTAAAGAAATATCTAACACTGTTAAGGTTTAAGTATCCAAGTGGTAGGAATCCCCCTAACAACCCGAACAAGGAAAGTGTTCACTGCTGTGGCCTCTGGAAGAAGGGCTCCTTGCCAACCTATTCCTGAGGTTATCTTTGGGTTCTTCAACAGCTGTGTAAGATCCACATTGAACTGGATTATATGGCAGTGTGGACTCAGATATTCTGGAGAACATGGGTCTGGAGAACAAGCCCTATGAGGAAAGAGCGGCTTCAAGAGCTGGGTATGTTTAGCTTGCAGAAGAGAAGGCTGAGAGGAGACATGAGGAAGGCCATGGATCAAGAGATGAGGGGAAATCCTAGAGAGGAGGGAGCAAGCTTGTTTTCTACTGCCGTGGGCACTAGGACACAATGGAACAATGGCTTCAAACTACAGAAAAGGATATTCCACCTGAACATTAGGAAGAACTTCCTGACTGTGAGAGCTGTTCAGCAGTGGAACTCTCTGTCTCAAAGTATGGTGGAGGCTCCTTCTTTGGAGCTTTTAAACAGTCTGGATGGCCATCTGTCAGGGGGGCTTTGAATGTGATGTTTCTGCTTCTTGGTAAGGGTTTGGACTGGATAGTCCATGAGGTCTCTTCCATGATTCCAGTTCAAAGCAGGTATTGTGGATTATCTGCCTCATCCTCTGAGTTATATGGTTGTGTGGAAGGTCCCTTAGAAGGGGGATTAGGAGACAGAGGGGTTAAGATGGTGAAGGAAGGTCTGCTGGTGAAGGAAGGTCTGCAGAGATGTCATTTCAGTCATCTCGACCAGGAAGCAATCCTGGCTGTTGCTGAACATGCTGTGCTTTAGGATTTGGGTTTGGTCTTCAGCGTTCGACCTTGTGGGATGGGACTTGGTCCAGGGAAGTGCCTCTTGAGCTTTGGAGGAAGGGTTGGTGCAGACTTTGGGTTGGTCCTTGAGTTGGGCCTCAAGAGATGTTGAAGGCTTTCATGGGCTGAGGAGGTCTTGACCTGAAGGTTGGTGTGCAGTTCTGGCGAAGGTCCTGCTGTGATGAGCAGCACGTGGGCATTTGCTCAGACATGATGGTGGCAGTCTGGATGCCTGGATTGGGCCTTGGCTCATTTGAGGGCTATGTGCCAATCCACCTGGCATCGTAAAATGTGGAATCCTGCATTTGGTGCTTTCTCCAGGAGGGAGAGCAGAAGGCCCGTGGTGGGTCCAGGGCAAAGAAGTCCCATTCGATCCACTGCAAAATGGTTCTTCATAGCATGGACTTAAGTGCTTCTCTTGGGGTGAATGTTGTCCCCAGCTGCCAAAAGCCTGCTTCAGGCAAGCATTCCTCCATTTGAGAGGCAAGGGTGGGTTGGATTTTGCATCTTGCTGCTTGCTTTCTCCTAAGAGGTCCCATCCCTCTAAGAACATCATGCCAAATGTTATGGATATTGGATTGTTGTGTGGTTTCCGGATTATGGCTCTGGTTTGGGTTTTTCATGCCTGCCTAAGAAGGCTGTGTGTAATTTGGACCTGCAGTTCGGGAGAAAGAGGCAATGGCTTCCAGAGCGATAAACACAAAACACATCCCTGCTTTTTCCCATCCTGCTTTGCGTTTCGCACTGCCTCCTTGCAGCTCTGCAGTGGGATGGGAATCTCTGCGCCCAACGAGGCTTTGAAAGCCTTCCCTGAAATGACCGTTGGGATGCCTCCGGGCGAGGGGTCCCCGGTGCCCATCTGCCCACCCGGCACTCATGGAAGGAGGGGAATGGGGCTTTGGGGGGTCCCACGGGGCCTGGCCGAGGGGTGCCCGGGGGCATTGGTGCTCCGCTTGGCCAGTCGCATGGCCGTCGTGGCTGGGCTCTGAGCCCGAGGAGCGGTGGCTAATTCCCTGGCATGAACGGCGCTGCCCTCGATCTTTGTCCTTCCACCTACTTAAAAGTAGCACGGCTAAAAAAAGGAGCTAAATCTGACTGGCTTTGGGCGCCTCCAGCTGATTCCCAAGAAATATCTTCTGGTCCCATCTAAGCCACTAGCCAAGAGGACAGGGCTGCGCCTGCAGAGGTAGACAAGCCAGACGGGCCAAGGACAGCAACCATTGTGCCTTTGGTGGGGAGGGGGCCCTTCTCCTTCCTCTTGGCCACCAGACAGCAGCAGAGAGCATGGCTGGGCAGATCTGGTCCAAGGCCATTGTTGTTGTGATGCTGTTGTTGGGAATGTGATGCTTGGGACGCCACGGGCTTCATCCCCATCATGACTTCCTTGTGTGAGTGGATCTTCCTGTGGTTTTATCATATCCGAAGTGAACCAAGGGTACAGTTGTGATGTATTTGAGAAAACACAAAGTTTAAAACTTGGCACTCTATTAAATGTCCTTTGACAAGTATCTGGCCACTTGGAGTGCCTTTGGTGTTGCCATAAGAAGGTCCTCCATTGTGCATGTGGCAGGGCTCAGATCGCATTGTAATAGGTGATCTGTGGTTTGCTCTTCTCTGCACTCACATGTTGTGGACTCCGCTTAGTGGCCCCATTTCTTAGGGTTGGCTCTGCATCTCATGGTGCCACGTGAGAGAAGGTCTCTCCACATGGCACTTCTGCTCAAAACTGGCTCCTGTGCTCCTAGAATCAAAGAATCCTAGAGTTGGAAGAGACTTGGTGGTCATCCAGTCCAACCCCATTCTACCAAGAAGCAGAGAAACCACATTCAAAGCACCCCTGACAGATGGCCATCCATCCTCTGTTTAAAAGCCTCAAACGAAGGAACCTCCCTCCACCACACTCCATGGCAGAGAGAGAGTTCCACTACTGAGCAGCTCTCTCTCACCATTAAGAGGTTCTTCCTCATGTTCAGGTGGAATCGCTTTCCTTTCCTATAGTTTGAAGCCATTGTTCCATTGGGTTCTTGTAGGTTTTCCAGGCTATATGGCCATGTTCTAGAAGCATTCTCTCCTTACGTTTCACCTGCATCTATGGCAAGCATCCCCAGAGGTTGTGAGGAGTCCTCGTGGACAACAAGTTAAACATGAGCCAACAATGTGATGTGGCAGCAAAAAAGCCAATGGGATTTTGGCCTGCATCAATAGGAGCCTAGTGTCTCGATCTAGGGAAGTCCTGCTCCCCATGCTCTATTCCGCTTTGGTTAGACCACACCTGGAATATTGTGTCCAATTCTGGGCACCACAATTCAAGAGAGAGATTGACAAGCTGGAATGTGTCCAGAGGAGAGCGACTAAAATGATCAAGGGTCTGGAGAACAAGCCCTATGAGGAGCAGCTTAAGGAGCTGGGCATGTTTAGCCTGAAGAAGAGAAGGCTGAGAGGAGACATGAGAGCCATGTATAAATATGTGAGAGGAACCCACAGGGAGGAGGGAGCAAGCTTGTTTTCTGGAGACTAGGACTTGGAGCAATGGCTTCAAACTACAAGAGAGGAGATTCCCTCTGAATATGAGGAAGAACTTCCTGACTGTGAGAGCCATTCAGCAGTGGAACTCTCTGCCCCGGAGGGAGTGTGGTGGAGGCTCCTTCTTTGGAAGCTTTTAAACAGAGGCTGGATGGCCATCTGTCAGGGGTGATTTGAATGCAACGTTCCTGCTTCTTGGCAGAATGGGGTTGGACTGGATGGCCCAGGAGGTCTCTTCCAACTCTTTGATTCTGTGAATCTATGATTCTATGAGTCAGGGGAGAAAAGTCAGGAGAGAATGCTTCTAGAACATGGCCATTTAGCCCAAAAAACCTACAACAACCCAGTGGTTCCAGCCATGAAAGTCTTCGACAATACATATTCCATTGCATTCTAGTCTCAGGGCAGCAGAAAACAAGCCTGCTTCCTCCTCCCTAGGATTCCCCTCATGCCCAGCTCTTGAAACCGCTCCTCATAGGGCTTGTTCTCCAGACCCTTGATCCTTTGAGTCGTCCTCTTCTTCTGGACACATTCCAGCTTAGAGTCAACATCTCCCTTCAGTTGTGGTGCCCAGAATTGGACACAGTGTGATTCCAGGTGTGGTCTGATCAAGTGCATGGGGAGCATGACTTCCCTGGATGTGGGCACTAGGCTCCTACTGATGCAGGCCAAAATCCCATTGGCTTCTTTAGCTGCCATGTGACATTGTTGGGTCATGCTCACCTTCCTATCCACAAGGACACCCAAAATCTTTTCCCCACATCCTGCTGTCGAGTCAGGCATTGTCCCCCATTCTGTATCTTGCATTTGTCCTCTTGAACATGACCCCCCTGCAACCCTATGTGTGAAAGGCTCCATTTCCCTTGGTGTCTTAATGGTCAATTCAGTTTGGAATGCTCTTGCAGGACGTGCTGGGCAGTCGAAGGGCCAGAAACCATTTAGCCATAAGCCTGTGCTGCCCCTGTGAGCATAGGGGCTGTTTGTGCAAAGAGCCGCCCACAGAGAGGAAGGAGGGTGCTTCAGCACTGACCCTTCTCCCTATCTCTCTCTCTCTCTCTCTCTTTCTCTCGCTGCAGCGCACACAGAAGATGTGGGCACCAGCCTCTACTTTCTGAATGACTCCATCCAGCAGGTGACCTTCTCCAGCACCGTCGGGGTGGTCATCCCCTGCCCGGCTGCTGGCTCCCCCAGCGCCGCCCTCCGCTGGTACCTGGCCACCGGGGACGACATCTACGATGTGCCGCACATCCGCCACGTCCACGCCAACGGGACGCTGCAGCTCTACCCCTTCTCGCCGTCTGCCTTCAATAGCTTTATCCACGACAACGACTATTTCTGTACCGCAGAGAACTCTGTGGGCAAAATCAGGAGCCCAAATATCCGGGTTAAAGCAGGTATTGACTGGCTGGCGGGGAGCAGGGCGGGTGGGCCCGAGGAAAGGGAGATTGGGGGGACCCTGCTGTGAGGAACTCTTCATTTTCTTGGAGGTGGGGGGCACAAGCAAAGCTGAGTGCAGCCTTAGAAGGCCCTGCAGGCCAGAAGGTGGTTGCTCTCCCTCACCCCATACATGCACACCCTGTTGTCATGTGCTGCGCACACCTGCTCTCCCCTCCCTTCTTGGAGTCTCAGAAACAGAACCCCCCTTGACTGAGAGGCTGGCCAATCACAGCAGAGGAGGGCTTTTGGTGGGTGGATTCACCATCTGTTTCCAAAAAAGAAGAGAAGGACAGGAGGACAGATCTTCAGCCTCCTCTGCCAAAGGGGTTCTTAAGACCACCAGAAAGATGTGTTTTCTGATGGTCTTTGGCGACCCCTCTGAAACCCCCCTTGTGACCCCCCCCCCCCCCGGGGTTCTGAAATGCTGATGTAGATGTATCTTGTACAATGGATTTCTCCTGAGATGGGAGAATTTATAATGACTCTTGGTTTTACTGATGGGTCTATGGACCATAATAAATATTGTTGTTGTTGTATTGACTCTTGAGTCCAGTGCGCCATCGAATCTCATGCGCGCCTCCATTTTCGAAGCCCCGAAACCAAAACTGCCCTGGACCAAAGCTATGGAATCATAGGGAGCAAAGGCAGAGAGAGAATGACCATTTGAAGATATGCACCAGGTATGGGCAAACTTTGGCCCACCCTCCAGGTATTTTGGACTTCAACTCCCACAATTCCTGGCTTCAGGCCTCTTCCTTTTCCCCCTCAGCCACATGAATCTATCAAAAGTAAGGTTACCAGGGACCTGGGAAGAAGTCAATTGGATTCAATTCCAACGTTGCTTCGTCTGGCTACAGATTCTTTACTTGGCACTTTTATCCCCTATTATACATCCCAAGTGGCCAGGAACAGATTTTGTTTCAGCCTTGACTCTGTTATCAGTCTCTCTCAGTTTGGCAGAGCTCCTGAGAGTTTGGTTTGCCTGAGAGTTTGCTTAAGCGGCTGAGGGGGAAAAGGAAAGGGCCTGAGGCCAGGAATCGTGGGAGTTGAAGTCCAAAACACCTGGAGGGGGCCCCAAGTTTGCCCATGCCTGATATATACCCAGTGGACCTCAACCTTTGGTCCTCCAGGTCCTCCTAGATATCTCAACCTACTTACCAAAACACTTGGTGGACCGACGGTTGGGAGCCAGTCATATCCATCATTCACATGCACTCACACACACACAATGGGTCTCTGTGATGGGGTCTCCTCCACTGACCGCCTTCCCGCTTTTCTCCCCAGTTTTCAGGGAACCTTACACCGTCCGGGTGGAGGATCAACGGTCGATGCGTGGAAACGTGGCTGTTTTCAAGTGCCTCATCCCCTCCTCAGTGCAGGAATATGTCAGCGTGGTGTCCTGGGAGAAAGACACCGTCTCTATCGTCTCAGGTAAGAGTGGGGCCTTCCAGCCCCCTTCTTTCTTCTCTCTGGTTCTTCAAAGGGTAGAGGCACGTGATCCATCACTTTTGGTGGGGAGCATGTGGCTTGTCCCATCTTTATAGTTCCTGTGCTCCTTGTGGGGCATGAGAAGGACTGGCTTTGGGTTAGGAGAGACCGGGTGGACTTGGCATGGAGTTGTGTTCTGCTCTTGGCACTCTGTGAGAAGTGGCATTGGCTCAAGAGCTGGGGCAAATGCTTACCATGATGATGATGATCATCATCATCATTGCAGGCAATCCCCAAGTTACAAACAAGATAGGCTCTGTAGGTTTTGTCAAAGACTTTCAGGGCCAGAATCACTGGGTTGCAGTGAGTTTTCCGGGCTCATGAATCTATCCAAGGTAAGGTTACCAGGGACCTGGGAAGAAGTCAATTGGATTCAATTCCAACATTGCTTCGTCTGGCTACAGATTCTGTACTTGGCACTTTTATCCCCTATTCTACATCCCAAGTGGCCAGGAACGGATTTCGTTTCAGCCTTGACTCTGTTATCAATCTCTCTCAGCCTGGCAGAGCGCCTGAGAGTTTGGTTTGTTTGCCTGTGCTGACTGACAATATGCCTCCTATCTACTGGCTCATTAATTTCTGCAGCTGGCCCAGGTGCCGAGCTTTTTTCAGGCTCAAAACCTTGGGAATTCTCTGGTAGCAATTCTGGCCCTCTTCCATAGACCATACCACTGGGCTGTCTGACCATGTTCCAGAAGCATTCTCTCCTGACATTTCGCCCACATCTATAGCAGGCATCCTCAGAGGTTGTGAGGTCTGTTGGAAACTAGGCAAGTGGGGTTTATATATCTGTGGAATAATGTCCAGGCTGGGAGAAAGAACTCTTGTCTGTTGGAGCTAGGTGGAAATGTTGCACTTGGCCATCTCGATGAGCATTTAATGGCCTTGCAGTTTCATGGTCTGGCTCCTTCCTGCCTGGATTCCTTTGTTGGGAGGTGATTAGCTGCCCCTTATTGTTTCTTGTCTGGAATTCCCCTGTTTTTGGGTGTTGTTCCTGTCCAAGCACATGGCCAATTTCAACAGAAAGGAGGAAACCATGAAAATGAACAAAATCTGGCTCCCAGTATTAAAAAAAACTCAACAATCAAAACATTAAATAAAGAGCAATACTCAAAATCAGGGAAGTTCCAGACAAGAATTAATCAGGGTCAGCTAATCGCCTTCCAACAAAGGATCCCCAGGCAGGAAACAGCCTGGGTTTGAAGCTGCAAGGCCATCACATGCTAATCAAGGTGATCAGTTGCAACATTCACACCTATCTCAAGCAGACAAGAGTTCTTTCTCCCATGCTGGACTTTGTACAGATATATAAACTCCAATTGTCTAGTTTCCAACAGACCTCACAACCTCCAAGAATGCCTGCCATAGATGTGGGAGAAACGTCAGGAGAGAATGCTTCTGGAACATAGCCAGACCGTCCGGAAAACTCACAGTATTTGTATCTGAATTTGTATCAACGTCAGAAGAATGACATTTTAAGTGTAACTCCATCTATATACATATGTATATTTTTAGCTTTGGATGGCATAGGAAACCTCACACCCCTGTGAGGTTTCCTTTGCTGCCTGAGCCCCTGTCCCAGTGAGAATTGAATTTGGTAAATTTTGGCTTTTTGTGGAAACAAGGATTGGAGATAAAGCTTCAGTGGAGACACATTTTCCCCATGATAATAACTCTTCCAGGGATGGATTTTCCTTCCTTCCATGGGGCAGATTTCTCTCACTTCCTGTTGTGTCACCCCTGTTCTGAACTAAAGGTCATTTGTAAGTTCGATGTTTGTAACTTGGGGACTGCCATTATTATTACTACTACTACTACTGCTACTACTACTATCTTGGGTACCCGGCAATGCCTGGGTTATTTGAAAAAGGCATTGTTTTTGTTTGGATCCTAGGTCAATCTTTGGTATCATTTTTAATGAATGCTCCCATTAGAAAATACACAAGGATGTGGGTGAACTACAATTCCCAGAATAAATCCTCTCCAAATCCCATCAGTATTCAACGTTGGCCATGTTGGGTCCGTGTGCCAAGTTTGGTCCACATCCATCATTGGCTGGGTTGAGTGTTCCTTGAATATGGGTGAACTACAACTCTCAGATTCCAAGGGCAATCACCCCTTAACCTCACCTAGATTCCAAAGCTGGCCATGTTGGGTCCGTGTGCCAAGTTTGGTCCAGATCCATCATTGGCTGGGTTGAGTGCTCCTTAAATACGGGTGAACTACAACTCTCAGATTCCAAGGGCAATCACCCCTTAACCCTGCCTGGATTCCAAAGTTGTCCATGTTGGGCCTGCGTGCCACTGAACCCATCATCAGTTGGGTTCAGTGCTCTCTGGATAAGGCTGAACTACAACTCTCAGGGCAATTACCGCAAAACCCCGCCATTATTCACAGCCAGTCATGTTGAGTCTGTGTGCCAAGTTTGGTCCACATCCTATATCGGCTGGGTTCAGTGCTCTCTGGGTGCTGGTGAACTACAACTCCCAAAATCAAGGTGAATTCTCATAAACCTTTGCAGTATGTTCAGTTGTTCGTGGGGCTTCTCTGTGCCAAGTTTGGTCCAGGTTTAGATTTCTCTCACTTCCTGTTGTGTTGCTCCCACTCTTAACTAAGATTCATTTGTAAGTTGGATGTTTGTAACTCGGGGATTGCTGCTATTATTATTATTATTATTATTATTATTATTATTATTTGAAACACAGCAAGATGAGTCCACAGCAGACACTCTGCTGGCTGTTGTATTGGATCACACGTCGGACAGTTCCCAAGTGTCTAGGACTGTGTCATGTGCATCATCATCATCATCATCATCATTATTATTATTATTAATAATAATATTATTAGAAACACAACAAGATGAGTCCACAGCAGACACTCTGCTGGCTGTTGTATTGGTTCACACGTCAGACACTTCCCAAGTGTCTAGGACTGTGTGATGTACATTATTATTATTATTATTATTATTATTATTATTATTATTATTATTATTATTAGAAACACCACAAGATGATTCCACAGCAGACACTCGGCTGGCAGTTGTATTGGATCACACGTCGGACCCTTCCCAAGTGTCTAGGACTGTGTGATGTATCGGCAAATAATGTGTGCAGATCCCAGTAAGATGGCCTTCTGCAGCTGACAGGTGGTAATCTTGTCAGTGCTTATTGTGTTTAAGTGCAGGCCAAGGTCTTTAGGCACTGCACCCAGTGTGCCGATGACCACTGGGACCATCTTGACTGGCGTGTGCCACAGTTGCTGTTGTTGTTGTTGTTGTTATATCTCTTTGTGCCCCACTTTTCTCTTTGGTTTGAGACCCAAAGCAGCTTTGAGGGAGGTGTCCCTTGGACTGGTAGGATCTGCCCAGTGATGGGCATGTTGGGGCCCAAGAGGGGGGACCCAAGGGGTCATCCTCCAGGCACTGGCTCTGCAGAGACCGCCGATTGAAAGGGGGTGGGGGTGGGGGGTCTTGCTAAGGGAGGGCCCCCGCTTCCATTTGACCTTTTCATAGCTCGCTCCGCATTATTAGAAGGAAAGGAAAACTGATTTTATAAATTGCTCATTGATTTGTGAGCAGCGCCTGCCTGGGGCAGTGTCTGCTTTGCTCTGTTGGGTTTTGCTTCGGCGCAGCTTCTGCGTTTCACGCTCAAAGGCTGGCATCGGCTTTCCGGGCTGTGCATACCTTGCAATGGGGCCGCGGTGGCAGAGGAGCGCGGTTGCCCCAATGGCCTTTAGCCGTTTGGGGGTCAGGGAATGTGCAGAAGGGGATTGCACAAACCTCGAGAATGCAGGAATGGGTCTTGTGTGTGCCGGGCTTTGGACCCGAGGGCAGAAAGTGGCCACCAAAGGCAAGAGTGGCCCACTATGATGACAGGGATGCCTTTGCCCTTGTTGTAAGATGAAGGCATTGACCTGGACTCTATGCTGGATTTTGGGTTCATCCTTGCTCTGTGTGTTGGCTCTCATAGATCTCCCAGGGCCAATCCAGACAGTACCTTTATCTCGGGAGCTTCCACAGTAAACAGGAGGGTGGCCAGATGCCATTCCTTGTAAAGGTAGAAGCAATCACTACAAAACACAAAAAATGCAAGATTCTAGGTGTGGGAATATTGTGGTTTTGAGCCGAATATGCAAATCTTCGCATGTCTGTATGTCCCTGCAATCAGAAATCACGGGATTTTTAAAATCCGGGTTTGTTCCTGGGTTTTAGATGTTTGTTCCTGATTGGTCGGTTCCTAAAAAGAAGGTGACCCTTGAGTAGAAGGCAAAAACTTTGTTTTTGTGACAGAAACTTCATGAAACATGTGGAGGGCACAGTTTCTCTGGCTAGGACAAAGAAGGGAACTTTTGCAGTGATTCACATATCCGAATCTCCGCATCTTGAGTTTATAAAAAACCTGGCGAAGTTTCTGGTGGGAATCCCACGTCGGCCATCTTGGGAGCCTCTAAATCTCACAACAAAGTATCAAGTCTGGACAATGGAGGCAGAAATCCCGGGACCAACAGGTCTGTTATGTGGAGCTCTTCTGAAGTTCCGGGATTTTTTGCCCCTGTGATTTAGTGTTGCCTGGAAGCGCCCTCAGTGTGTCTGTATGCTGTGTTTCCCAAATGCCCTACAACAGGAGACGTTCTCCCTGGGGCTGATGTTATTCCATATTCCTCTGGTGGAGGCCCTTCTGTAAACCAAGGTGATGATGGGTGCACTCCTTCCGTTTCTGCCCAGGAAGGTGGCTGGGAACACTCTCAGTCTCAGCCGCAAGGGGATTCCTATCTGACTGAGCAATGGAAGTCGTGGATTGTGGGTCAAGCTGTGGCCGCTGGCTATGCTCGGCCAAGAGGGAGAGGCCAGTCTCCGTTTTGGACAGTTCCGGGTTTGCTGCCATGAAGTATGTCCTTTCACCTAGTCGTCCTTCCCTTGGAGGCTCTGTAGCTGCATGAAGGTGTCCACTTGGCATTTCTTTTCATAGAATCATAGAATCAAAGAGTTGGGAGAGACCTCATGGGCCATCCAGTCCAACCCCATTCTGCCAAGAAGCAGGACAATTGCATTCAAAGCACCCACAACAGATTTATTTATTTCATTTATTTCGGGCACTTCTACCCCGCCCTTCTCAACCCCCAAGGGGGACTCAGGGCGGCTTACAACCGGCACAATTCGATGCCAACAATTCAACAGATAAAATACATAGCACAATAACCACAAGTTAAAACATTCAATTAATATAATAACAACTAAAAGCCAGTCTAGTGGCCAACGTTCACCGAGTTCTAAAATCCGTAAGTCCGTTCAGCATTACCATAGTCCTTTCCAAATTCTGGTCGTCATTATCTTGTCAGTCTGCCAGATTACCCAAAGGCCTGGTCCCATATCCATGTTTTCAGCTTCCTTCTGAAGGAGAGGAGGGATGTTGATGACCTAATTTCCCCGGGGAGTGAGTTCCACAGGCGAGGGGCCACCACTGAGAAAGCCCTGTCCCTCATCCCCACCAACCTCACTTGTGATAGAGGCGGGGCCGAGAGCAGGCCTCCCTGGAAGATCTTAAACTCCGAGGTGGGACATAGAAGGAGATACGCTCGGACAGGTACACTGGGCCGGAGCCGTATAGGGTTTTATAGGTCAAAACTAGCACTTTGAATTGTGCTTGGAACTGGATCGGCAGCCAGTGGTGCTGACACAACAGAGGGGTGGTATGTTCCCTGTATGACACTCCGGTGAGTAGTCTAGCTGCCGCCCATTGGACTAACTGAAGTTTCCGAACAGTTTTCAAAGGCAACTCCACGTAGAGCGCGTTGCATTAATCTATTCGGGATATAACAAGAGCGTGGACCACTGTGGCCAAATCAGACTCTGTTGTTGTTCATTCGTTCAATTGTTTCCGACTCTTCGTGACTTCATGGACCGGTCTACGCCAGAGCTCCCTGTCAGCCGTCACCACCCCCAGCTCCTTCAAGGTCAATCCAGTCACTTCAAGGATACTATCCATCCATCTTGCCCTTGGTCGGCCCCTCTTCCTTTTTTCCTTCCATTATCCCCAGCATCATTGTCTTCTCTAAGCTTTCCTGTCTCCTCGTGATGTGACCAAAGTACTTCATCTTGGCCTCTACTATTCTTCCCTCCAATGAGCAGCCAGGCTTTATTTCTTGACGTATGGACTGGTTGGATCTTCTCGCTGTCCAAGGCACTCTCAGAACTTTCCTCCAGCACCACAGCTCAAAAGCATCTCTCTTTCTTTGCTCAGCCTTCCTTCTGATCCAGCTCTCACAGCCTCTGTTTAAAAGCTTCCAAAGAAGGAGCCTCCACTACACTCCGGGGCAGAGAGTTCCACTGCTGAACGGCTCTCACAGTCAGGAAGTTCTTCCTAATGTTCAGGTGGAATCTCCTCTCTTGTAGTTTGAAGCCATTGCTCCATTGCGTCCTAGTCTCCAGGGAAGCAGAAAACAAATTCTCTCTACCCTCCCTAGGACTTCCTCTCACATATTTATACATAGCTATCATATCTCCTCTCAGCCTTCTCTTCTTCAGGCTAAACATGCCTAGCTCTTTAAGCCGCTCCTCATAGGGCTTGTTCTCCAGGCCCTTGATCATTTTAGTCACCCTCCTCTGGACACATTCCAGCTTAGAGTCAATATCTCTCTTGAATTGTGGTGCCCAGAATTAGACACAATATTCCAGGTGTGGTCTAACCAAGGCAGAATAGAACATGGGGAGCATGACTTCCCTGGATCTAGACACTAGACTCCTATTGATGCAGGCCAAAATCCTATTGGTTTTTTTTTTGCCGCTGCATCACATTATTGGCTTTCCATTGACCAGAAGTGCAGGTTTGGGGCAATCTCACGGAGGGTCTTCCTGCTGCCCTCCATTCGTAGCCCTTTCCGTCTTTTCTACTCAGCTCCGTTTCCAGCAGCCTCGTTTCCCCTTCTCGTTTCCTCCCCATTTGTTAAGTTGCCTGCTGCATGATTTGGTTAACTTGGCAACGCTGAAATTTACCCTGGAATCAAAGATAAATTCCCTTATAGAAGGTTACCCTACACATAAATCACCATTAGCCTGCCTCATTTTTGTTTAATCCCGTCTAACTGTGCGGCTGTCTAAAAATGTGTGTTTAGTCAAGTCAGGGGTTGCGCAGAAATTATAGGTTTGTCAAAAGCCCATTTGCCGTGCTGCGCGAGGCTCACGTCGCAGCCGGCCTTGCCTTGGGCTCTCTCCCCGCGGGAGGCACGCGGCCACGCTCCCCAGGGATCAACGGTGGGCCGCCTCGCTCCCAGTTTGGGGCCTTTGTTTTGCAATGCGGTGAGCCCGCGCTGTGCGGATCTCAGTCCTGCGGGGTGATTGGGACCATTTTTTGCAGAACTCAGCACCGCGCGCTCGCTCTGGGGCTTCCCTTCTTCCGGTGGGAGCGGGGAAGAGCTGACGGCATCAAGATCCAACGGCAAAACCTCATTTTCAGCAGCAAAACCTGCCGAGGGGGAGGTTGTGGCGGAATCAAAATCACGCGTAGTTCACGCTTTTATCTGTCCACACATTGTCTTGCCAGAGAAAAAGAAATATGCCACACAGACAATCAGTAAAGAACAGGAAGTTTACTCTTCAAAATACAGAGCAACATATATACAGTCATGTGAAGAGTTGCATTGACTCACACAATGTCATAGAATAATAGAATCCTAGAGTTGGAAGAGACCTCCTGGGCCATCCAGTCCAACCCCATTCTGCCAAGAAGCAGGAATATTGCATTTAAAGCACCCCCGACAGATGGCCATTCAGCCTCTGTTTCAAAGCCTCCAAAGAAGGAGCCTCTACCACACTCCAGAGCAGAGAGTTCCACTGCTGAATGGCTCTCACAGTCGAGAAGTTCTTCTTGGGAAGTCTGACTTGGCTACGGTAGTCCACGCTCTGGTTACATCCCGTATAGACTACTGCAACACACTCTACGTGGGGTTGCCTTTGAAGACAGCCCGGAAGCTTCAAATGGTCCAGCGTGCGGCAGCCAGGTTGCTAACAGGAGCTGGGCTCAGGGAGCATATAACTCCCCTGTTGAATCAGCTCCCCTGGCTGCCAGTCTGCTACCGGGCTCAATTCAGTGCTGGCTTAAACCTTTAAAGCCCTAAACGGTTCTGGCCCAGTCTATCTATCTGAACACATCTCTCCCTACGAACCCCCCAGGAACTTAAGATCATCTGGGGAGGCCCTGCTCTCGATCCCGCCTGCTTCACAGGCACGTCTGGCGGTGACAAGAGGCAGGGCCTTCTCTGTGGTGGCTCCCCGGCTGAGGAACTCCCTCCCCAGGGATATTAGATCAGCCCCTTCCCTCCTGACTTTCCGAAAAAGAGTAAAAACTTGGCTCTTCGAGCAAGCATTCGGAACCCCGGAGTAAACAGACAAACTAGAGTTGGAAATTGACCCAGGAACGGCCAAGACAATGTAAATGGATGAAGACTTGAACAGAGGACATAATTTCTTTTTAAATTGTTATTATGCACTGTCGTTTATGTTTAATTGCACTTAATGTTTTTGCTTTATTAATGTATGTATTTTGTTTCGGCATCGGATTGTGCCGACTGTGTATACCGCCCTGAGTCGCCTTCGGGCTGAAATGGGCGGGATAGAAATAATGTAAATAAAATAAATAAATAAATTTTTAAGAGGGTCAAAAGGTCCTTAGGTGTCCATTTGGAAGACCCTCTTCCAGCAGCTCAGAAGCAAAAACCTTCCTCTCTGAAGAAGAGAAGGCTGAGAGGATATATGAGAAGAGAAAGCTGAGAGGAGATATGATAGCCACGTATAAATGCGTGAGAGGAAGCCACAGGGAGGAGGAGGGAGCAAGCTTGTTTTCTGCTTCCCTGGAGACTAGGACACAATTGAGCCATGGCTTCAAACTACAAGAGAGGAGATTCCACCTGAACATGAGGAAGAACTTCCTGACTGTGAGAGCCGTTCAGCAGTGGAACTCTCTGCCCCGGAGGGAGTGTGGTGGAGGCTCCTTCTTTGGAAACTTTTAAACAGAGGCCGGATGGCCATCTGTCAGGGGTGATTTGAATGCAATATTCCTGCTTCTTGGCAGAATGGGGTTGGACTGGATAATGGCCCAGAAGGTCTCTTCCAACTCTTGGATTCTATGATTCCTGCACAGGTAACAGCCTAAATATGTAACTAGGTTGTTGTAGGTTTTTTTTTTTGGGCTATATGGTGATGTTCTAGAGGCATTCTAGAACATATAGAGCATATAGCCCCCCAAAAACCTACAACAACACTGTGATTCCAGCCATGAAAGCCTTTGACAATACATTAAATATGTAACTGTTGCCAAAACTCCCAGGTTCAGCTAGCCACTTGGGAGTAGCCCAACCAATCAGCTTCATGCTTTACATTTTCAGTTAACACACTCACCAACTGATTTTTACATGCTCTAACAGCCTCTGCTTAAAAGCCTCCGAAGAAGGAGCCTCCACCACACTCTGGGGCAGAGAGTTCCACTGCTGAACAGCTGTCTCTCACAGTCAGGAAGGTCTTCCTCATGTTCAGGTGGAATATCCTTTCTTTGTATTGTCGAAGGCTTTCATGGCCGGAATCACTGGGTTGTTGTAGGTTTTTTCGGGCCATCAAGGACGTTAAGATCTTCCAGAGAGGCCCTGCTCTCGGTCCCACCACCTTCGCAAGCGCGTTTGGTGGGAACGAGAGACAGGGCCTTCTCTGTGGTGGCCCTTCGACTATGGAACACTCTCTAAGTGTTGCCAAAACTCCCAGGCTCAGCTAGCCTCTTGGGAGTAACCCAACCAATCAGCTTTATACTTTGCATTTTCAGTTTAACATACTAACTGATTTTTGCACGCTCTAACAGAGATGGGGAGCCAAGGCACAGGTGAGATGGCAAACTTGTGCGCCTCCCCAGATGTGTTGAGGAGCACATCAATCTGGGTGCGGAAGCCAGGCTTCTCGGAGGCCATTTTGCCCAATTTCCTGTGCCCTGTGGCCAGGGCCGTAGCCAGAAAATTTTTTGGGGAGGGTTGACAATTTTGGGGAGGGGTGTGTGAAAATTTCGGGGAGGGTTGAAAATTTGGGGGAGGGGGTTGAAAATTTTGGGGGTGGGTGGGGTTGAAACCTGCCTCCTAGCTCACACTGAAGCCAAGAGCAGACCTGCAGGGGGCAGAGCAACCTTCAATAGCCTGCAGCTCCACCCCTTTCAACCACCTCCACCAAGTCTGGCCCCCAACTTGGTTGCTTTGCTACATCGGCTATTGCTGCAAGTAATGACAGTGTGAATAAATTGTCAATATTTGCTTGAGATAGTGCTCTTACCTTTTTGCATCTCATAGACTTAGCAGGGGGATTTGGTTAACCAGTTAAAATTCATGAGTAAGCCAGGTTTTTTAAAAAAATCTGAAACATTTTTTGGGGGGGGGTTGAACCCCTAAAACCACCCCCTCGCTACAGGCCTGCCTGTGGCCAATAGTATGCCATCCATGGAAGTTGGCCCATTGGCTGGTGAAGGTACCCTGAAGGAGTGCAGCATCTTTGTGCCTGGTCTGCTCTACGCATAGAATCTAGGGCCCTTAGAAGGGGGATTAGGAGACAGAGGAGTTAAGATGGTGAAGGAAGGTCTGCAGAGATGTCATTTCATGGCTATATGGCCATGTTCTAGAGCTATTCATAGAATCATAGAATCATAGAATCAAAGAGTTGGAAGAGACCTCATGGGCCATCCAGTCCAACCCCATTCTGCCAAGAAGCAGGAATATTGCATTCAAAGCACCCCTGACAGATGGCCATCCAGCCTCTGTTTAAAAGCTTCCAAAGAAGGGGCCTCCACCACACTCCAGGGCAGAGAGTTCCACTGCTGAACGGCTCTCACAGTCAGGAAGTTCTTCCTCATGTTCAGATGGAATCTCCTCTCTTGTAGTTTGAAGCCATTGTTCCGTGTCCTAGTCTCCAAGGAAGCAAAAAACAAGCTTGCTCCCTCCTCCCTGTGGCTTCCTCTCACATATTTATACATGGCTATCATATCTCCTCTCACCTTCTCTTCTTCAGGCTAAACATGCCCAGTTCCCTAAGCCGCTCCTCATAGGGCTTGTTCTCCAGACCCTTGATCATTTTAGTCGCCCTCCTCTGGACACATTCCAGCTTGTCAATATCTCTCTTGAATTGTGGTGCCCAGCATTGGACACAATATTCCAGATGTGGTCTAACCAAAGCAGAATAGAGGGGTAGCATTACTTCCCTGGACCTAGACACTATGCTCCTCTTGATGCAGGCCAAAATCCCATTGGCTTTTTTTGCCGCCACATCACATTGTTGGCTCATGTTTAACTTGTTGCCCACGAGGACTCCAAGATCTTTTTCACACGTACTGCTCTCGAGCCAGGCATTGTCCCCCGTTCTGTTTCTTTGCATTTCGTTTTTTCTGCCAAAGTGGAGAACATATAGAGCATATAGCCCCCCAAAACCTACAATAACACAGTGATTCCAGCCATGAAAGCCTTCTACAATACATTAAATATGTAACTGTTGCCAATAGTATGCCATCCATGGAAGTTGGCCCATTGGCTAGTGAAGGAACCCTGAAGGAGTGCAGCGTCTTTGTGCCTGGTCTGCTCTACGCATTGAGTCTAGGGCCCACCGTAGACTTAGGAAGGGGCCCCAGAGGGTTGGCTTTGGGGGGAATTCCCTTGGAGGTCTCCGGGAAGCCTTTCCTCCCTCTTTCCCCCTCCCCATGCCCGCTTCTGGATGAACCTCGCCACGGTTGACAGTCGGGGAGTGTTTCCTCGCCAGCCCTCCTGGGAGACGGGAGATTGATCCAGTCAATTTGCCTCATCATTGTGTGTCGTCTGGAGGAGTCAAATTAACCCACAGCCTTGGTGGAGGGAGGGGGGGGGCATTGGGAGGGGGAGTCTTTCTCCTTCGCGAGCTGTTTCCCAGCCCCTCCCTCCCTCCGCCCCCTCCCCCTATTCCTAGCCCTGCGTTAATCCTTAATAACGTGGGAGCAAATGAAACGATATATCCTTAAAAAAACCGCATTATATTCTCTCCAAATATAACGAGCGCCTGGAGACTCAGCGTGAAGCTTCCCAAAATTAAAGCTCCCCGAATATTTATGGGGGCTCCGCTCCCATCCATATTCCTGGCCGGTGTTTCCATTGTCGTGCTTTGGCTGCGAGCCCCGGCCGGGCGATGCCAAGAGGTGCCCGGCGGCCCCCACAGGCTTCCTAGCGGGCAGCTGACCCACGGCAAGGGATAATCCCACTTTGTCCTTTCTCAATGAGAGCGCTGTCTTTGTGGGGCGGAGACCTCTCTGCTCCGAAAGCAGCCGGTGAAAGGCAACACTTGTTTGTTTTCCGAGGGGGGAGGGCACCAAGAGTAACCCCCTTTTCCCCACTGCGGCCACTTCCTCCCTTTTTGGGGTCTGGAAGGTCAGGCGGAGGAAGGGTCTCCCTTATCCTCAGTAGCCAGAGGAGGAGGAGGAGGATGTACGTCTCCCCCTCCCCTCCATGCACACCTGTCAGAGCCCAGGTGGGAGGCTGGTGTGCTGGGAAAGGTGGGCAGCTGCCATGTTGGATTGCCCCCCACCCCATCCCCACAAGCAGGGGAGGCAGCTGCTTTCTTGGCTGCACAGAGGGAAAGGGAGACAGGTAAGGTGTGTGTATTTGCATCTCAGTGGCCAGCCACCTGTGCCTCTCTGTGTGGTTGCACACCTGAGCCCCCCCTTTGGCCCCATTCCTGGCAAAGGCCCCCGCCCCCAAGAAGCACCTGCACCTTCGGCCCTGGGAGCTCCACCAAATGGTTTGCAAAGGGTCGCCATCAGGCCTGGCTCTCTGTGTGTTTTCACACTGAGGATGCATGTAAACAAAGGGGCCCTTGTATGTGTGCTGCCCGGTGCACCATTTTGGGAGGGAGCCTGAAGCCCAGAAAGCAGAAGAGGTGTTGCTCCATGGGGTACCATCCCTATTCACCCTCCAAATGGACCCTAGAGCCCAACAGAAGGGCTTGCCCCCATTCTGGCCCCTCCTCAAGCAGGTGGGATGCTCAGCAGGTAACCTGCTTCTCTTCCTGCCTCACCTGGGCAGAGAACAGACTGCTTGGGGCCAATGGTGGGCAGTGGGTAGGATGCGCTGTCAGAGCCCAGGTTGGAGGCTGGTGGGTTGAGACATGTGTGCTGGGTTGATAGATGGCTCAATGGATGGATGGATGGATGGATGGATGGATGGATGGATAGATATGTTTTGGGCTTGGCCTCATGTTAGCCGCCCCGAGTCCCCTTTGGGGAGATGCTGGCGGGGTATAAATAAAGATGATGATGATGATTATTATTGGTGAACCTATCTATCCATCTTTGGCTGTCCGTGGGATCCTTGTGCCTGTCTCTCGGGGTCTTGGACACAACTGGGGAGCCATTCCTAAGCCAAGTTGATCTCCCCACCTGTGACACTTGGAATTGGCTCTGCCCCATTTGCCCCCCCCAAGCCCCCTGCCCCCCCCCCAGACAGCACTCAGGCCAGTGGGGGAAGCAATGGCAAAGTGTGTGTGTGTTGGGGGTGTGGGGAGAGAAGACGCAGAAGGTGTTGTCTGTCGTGCCGTTCTCGCCGAATGGGGTGAGATTCTGTCTGAAATAATTCCATCCTTCCCCTGAGTCTTGGTGTGAAATTTATCTAATCACCATGGCAACAGATAAAAAAAGGTGTGAGCACCACCACGTCTCCCTTTTGCTGTGATAATTCTGATTTAGATATTCAGATCAGATGGGAGATGGGGGATTGCAAGCGCTGCGGGGGAGAAAAAGCGCCGGCTGCCGCCCCTGCTTCCCTGCCAAGCCGCCGCCTGCCCTCTCGGACATCGCGGGGCTGGACAGGGGAGCCCTAATGACCGGGGCCCCTGCTTTTGGAGGGTGCCATTGATTGCATACATGCCCCTGGCATTTGGCTTCCCTTTCAAGGGACTGTGGCATTTAACCTGGAGATAAGCTGACGTTGAGGGGGAAGGTTGCACCCTTTGGCCTGAGCACGTCCCCAAAACAAAGCCTGGAAGGTCCACCAGGAAGAGAAGAAGGAGGCACCCAGAGCAGACCTTGAGGCAGGTCAAGAGCCATAAACTAAGTCTGGCAGAGAGCAGCTTACCTGGTCAGGAGAACACCTGGCCAGGCTCATCAGGAAGATACAGAATGGGGGACAATGCCTGGCTTGAGAGCAGTACGTGTGAAAAAGATCTTGGAGTCCTCGTGGACAGCAAGTTAAACATGAGCCAGGAATGTGATGTGGCGGCAAAAAAAGCAAATGGGATTTTGGCCTGCATCAATAGGAGCCTAGTGTCTAGATCTAGGGAAGTCATGCTCCCCATGCTCTATTCCGCTTTGGTCAGACCACACCTGGAATATTGTGTCCAATTCTGGGCACCGCAATTGAAGAGATATATTGACAAGCTGGAATGTGTCCAGAGGAGGGCGACTCAAATGATCAAGGGTCTGGAGAACAAGCCCTATGAGGAGCGGCTTAAGGAGCTGGGCATGTTTAGCCTGAAGAAGAGAAGGCTGAGAGGAGATATGATAGCCATGTATAAATATGTGAGAGGAAGCCACAGGGAGGAGGGAGCAAGCTTGTTTTCCGCTTCCCTGGAGATTAGGACAAGGAGCAATGGCTTCAAACTACAAGAAAGGAGATTCCATCTGAACATTAGGAAGAACTTCCTGACTGTGAGAGCCGTTCAGCAGTGGAACTCTCTGCCCCGGAGTGTGGTGGAGGCTCCTTCTTTGGAAGCTTTTAAACAGAGGCTGGATGGCCATCTGTCAGGGGTGCTTTGAATGCAATATTCCTGCTTCTTGGCAGGAGGTTGGACTGGATGGCCCATGAGGTCTCTTCTAACTCTTTGATTCTAGGATTCTATGATTCTTGCTGCTGAAAGGAAGAGTGGGGCCAGCTGTGGGTTATCAATAGACCCCTCAGTTCCCTTGAGAGGCCCCCAAAGGACAGGCAGTGGCTTTTTGCAAGCCCTTCTCTGCCCAGGAGTTTGCAAGGGGCACCTACGGCTGGGTGGGATGGTGAGCCTTTGTATGTGAGTGAATCTTGCAGCATGGCATCCTCCTCCTCCTCCTGCTCCTCCTCCTCCTCCTCCTCCTGCTTCCAGAGCCAGTATGGACCCCCCCCCCCCCGGCTAATCCCTCTGGGGACAGGGAGGGATGGAGGGAGAGAGAGAAGGGGGGGCATGCTTATCCAGGAACAGGTGGCCCCAGATTACTGGAGCTGTAGAAGCAGAGCAGCCCCACGGTCCCCACCAGCCACCTCTTGCCCCTCATGTGCCCACAGACACATGCAACGTCTCTTGGGGGCAGTCCTGCTTTGGGGGACCAACACCAGGAATGGAGGACTTCTTCTCTTCTGTCCTTCAGTGGAAGCGTGCTGGGCCCATAACCCTTTGTTGGGGAATCTGAGCTGTTAGGCTCAAAATAACCCTCAGTTGGGGTGATTCCACCATAAATATCGCAGAGTACCAGAAGTAAACTTCATAACCAGCAGAAACTTATGTGTAGCAAGCTAGGATAAGCTTCTATTCCTCAGAATGGCTTAGGATTGCAGTGAGAACTTCAGGTTCAAAATATTTATTGAAGTAAAAGAAATACATTCTTGATCGAAAAGGTCTTGGAACTCACTAGCTGACTAAATCTCATCTTCTAAAGAGGTAAAAGGAGCCCCTGGTGTCGCAGTGGGTTAAACCGCTGAGTTTGCTAAACTTGTTGACCAAAAGATCGCAGGTTCGAATCCAGGGAGTGGCATGAGCTCCTGCTCTTAGCTCCAGCTTCTGTCAGCCTAGAAGTTTAAAAACATGCAAATGTGAGTCGATCAATAGGTACTGCTTTGGTGGGAGAGAAACGGCGCTCCTTGCAGTCATTCCGGCCACATGACCTTGGAGGTGTCTATGGAAGACACCGGCTCTTCAGCTTAGAAATGGAGATGAGTACCAACCTCCAGAGTTGGACACGACTGGGCTTAATGCCAGGGGAAAACCTTTACCTTTACTAAAGAGGTAAAAGGGTTAAAAAATCAATGCAGCTACATTTTGCCTAGGGAGAGGCAAAATATGCCTTCTCATTGGTGGAAAGAAAAGCAGAAGCATGAAAAATGGTGTTTATGGACAACACCGGCTCTTCAGCTTAGAAATGGAGTTGAGCACCAACCGTCAGAGTTGGACATGACTGGACTTAATGCCAGGGGCAAACCCTTGCCTTTACTAAAGAGGTAAAAGGGTAAAAAAAATCCATGCAGCTACATTTTGCCTAGAGAGAGGCAAAATATGCCTCCTCATTGTGGAAAGAAAAGCAGAAGAGTCAAAAATTGTGTTTATGGACAACACCGGCTCTTCAGCTTAGAAATGGAGTTGAGCACCAACCTCCAGAGTTGGACACGACTGGACTTAATGTCAGGGGAACATCTTTACCTTTACTAAAGAGGTAAAAGGATTAAAAAAAAATCCATGCAGCTACATTTTGCTTAGGGAGAGGCAAAATATGCCTCCTCATTGGTGGAAAGAAAAGCAGAAGAGTGAAAAATGGTGTTTATGGACAACACCGACTCTTCAGCTTAGAAATGGAGATGAGCACCAACCTCCAGAGTTGGATACGACTAGACTTAATGCCAGGGGAACACCTTTACCTTTACTAAAGAGGTAAAAGGGTTAAAAATCCATGCAGCTACATTTTGCCTAGGGAGAGGCAAAATATGCCTCCTCATTGGTAGAAAGAAAAGCAGAAGAATGAAAAATGGTGAATAGCAATCCCAGGGAAATACAACCTAATAAACAAGTTCCCTTACAGAATTCCATTACTATATCATCAAAGAGTGGGGTGGGGTGGGGGGGGGGAGAAGAAACATGCATTGGGAAAAACATGCATAGGAATGTGGGAAGAGGAATCCCTCAGCTTGGCGCTGTCTCTAGCCTAGCTACTCATTGAGAACTGGAAACTTGATGACACAAGAGACTCATGCAGTTCAGGTATGAAACCCAACACTCGCCACCCCAGGTGTAGGAAAAACGATGTGTCCTCCTGTCCCCCATCTCCCCCCAGGAGAGTGCTTGGTCTCTGGCCAATTTCCTCAGAGCAAGAGGAATTGGTGGACCGATCTGCCTTTGAGCCTTTCCTGCCTGCCGAGGGGTAACCAAAGGGGCAGCTGAGGTGCCCAGCACAAGGACAGCGACAGGCAGGTGCGGCCAAAGCCGAGGCGTGCCAGCTAGCCAGCTTTGCTCCCAGAACAGGCAGGGCTTTCTTCCTGCCGTCAAAGTCTCTTTTCACGTTGCCCGAGAGGCAGATGCGAAGGGCTCCGGGCCTCTCAGTCCCCAAGAGAGAGGGAGAGAAGGACGGTTGTTCGTGTCTCCATCTCTGCCCGTCGGAAGACAATGGCAGCCTTTTCTCTCCCTGCCCCATGAGATGCAGCCTCTTCCTCCCGGGAGGAGAAAGGGCCCTTCTGGGCAGGAAGCGGTTCCGGACAGCTCCCTTTGGAGATCAACCACATAATGGGGTGAAAGGGGATGCTTCTCATAGAGTCATAGAACCCTAGAGTTGGAAGAGACCTCATGGACCATCTAATCCAACCCCATTGGCAAGAAGCAGGGAAATTGCATTCAAAACACCCTAAGAGATGGCCATCCAGCCTCTGTTTCAAAGCCTCCAAAGAAGGAGCCCTCACCACACTCTGGGGCAGAGAGTTCCACTGCTGAACGGCTCTCTCTCACCGTCAGGAAGTTCTTCCTCATGTTCAGGTGGAATCTCCTTTCTTTCCTTTCATTTGAAGCCATTGCTCCATTGCGTCCTAGTCTCCAGGGCAGCAGAAAGGAAGCCTGCTCCCTCCTTATGACTTCCCCTCACCTCTTGATCCATGGCCCTCCTCATGAGCCTTCTCTTCTGCCAGGTAGATCCATGTGCTTATCCCTACCAGATAAATCCCCATAGTGTCCTTGCTAAGATGTAACGTTTGGTGGGCTTAGGGGCAGGTAATTTTCATGGCACCTGAACTCAGTGCAGGAGGAGAGTGCAAGGGGCATCTTCATGCCACCTCTAGCCCCTCCCTAGGGAGTGGCCAGCTATGCTTCCACTGAAAGTGGCACTCGATGCCATGAGGGGCTTTGCAACTCTAGCACCAATAGACTCCTTTCTCTTATGGATTTCTGCCTGAGCTTCAAGACTCCATTGGCGACCCTGCCCATTTGAGAGACACGCAAGGACATTCAGTACTAATCAAGCTGGCCAATTGCAACATTCCCACTTGCCTCCAACAGACAAGAGTTCTTTCTCCCACTCTGGACATCATTCCACAGGTATATAAAGCCCAATTGCCTAGTTTCCAAACAGACCTCACAACAATGTATTATCGAAGGCTTTCATAGCCAGAATCACTGGGTTGTTGTAGGTTTTTTCGGGCTGTATGGCCATGTTCTAGAGGCATTCTCTCCTGATGTCTCACCTGTATCTATGGCAAGCATCCTCAGAGGTAGTGAGGTCTGTTGGAACTAGTAAAATTGGCTATGGAATGTCCAGGCCATCAAATGCTAATCAAGGTGGCCAGTGGAAACATTCACACCTCCCTCCAACAGACAAGAGTTCTTTCTCCCATGCTGGACATTCCACAGATATTAAACCCAATTTTCCTAGTTGCCAACAGACCTCATAACCTCTGAGGGTGCTTGCCATAGATGCAGGCAAAACGTCATGGAGATAATGTCTCTAGAACATGGCCACACAGCCCGAAAAAACCTACAACGATCCAGACCTCACAACCTCTGAGGATGCCTGCAGTTGATGTGGGCGAAATGTCAGGAGAGAATGCTTCTGGAACATGGAAAACTCACAGCAACCCAGGCACATTATTGTCTCTGTTTTGTGGAAGTGCAAAACCCAGGAAGCGTTTAGGGCGTTTTCACCTTTTGTGGAGTGGTGTCTTGGTAATGTGTGAATGGCTGCCCCGGCAGTGCGGTACTTGACCCAGGCACATCCGTGTCCTCACGCGAGGTGGACCAGGAAAAGAAATGGACAAAGGGGCACTGCGGGCGCTGACATGATGCCGACCGCCATCGTGAGAGGCGAGTCACAGGTTGCAAAGCCTGGCGGTGGTTCAGTCCTGAGCGGCAGGGCTTTCGTACATACCCAAATTCAGAGGGCAAGAGGCAATTGCATACGAAAAGGGCCGCCTTGGGTTATCACCCTTCCTGGCCTCCATTGAAAAGCAAGCAAGCGATGGGAGTTTGGGGTATGGATAGTCACATCTTTGCAGTTGCAGCGTTTGCTGGAATACAGATGGCATCTCTTATGTGGTTCTGTAGAACAGTGGTTCTCAACCTTCCTAATGCCGTGACCCCTTAATAGAGTCCCTCATGTTGTGGTGACCCCCAACCGTAACATTGTTGTCGTTGCGACTTCATAACAGTCATTTTACTACTGTTATAAATAATAATGTAAATGCATTTTCATTCACTGGACCAAACTGGGCACAAATACCCAATACACCCAAATGTGAATGCTAGTGGGGTTGGGGGAGGACTGATTTTGTAATTTGGGAGTTA
The DNA here is from genome assembly GCF_025583915.1 of Anolis sagrei ordinatus. Taxonomy (NCBI): domain Eukaryota; kingdom Metazoa; phylum Chordata; class Lepidosauria; order Squamata; family Anolidae; genus Anolis; species Anolis sagrei. The sequence continues at coordinate 44,255,298 of NW_026847882.1, read as the reverse complement.
TAGTTGCTGGGATTTATAGTTCACTTATAATCGGAGAGCATTCTGAACTCCACCAGCGATGGATTTGAACCAAACTTGGCTCCCATGACCAATGGAAAACACTGGAAGGGTTTGATGGGCATTGACCTTGAGTTTGGGAGTTGTAGTTCACCTATATCCAGAGAGCACTGTGGACTCATGCAATGGTAGATCTGGACCAAACTTGGCACGAATACTCAATATGCCCAAATGTGAACACTGGCGGAGTCTGGGGGAAATAGATCTTGACATTTTGGAGTTGTAGTTGCTGGGATTTATAGTTGATTACAATCAAAGAACATTCTGAACTCCACCAACGATAGAATTGGCTCAAACTTCCGACATGGAATCCTCATGACCATCAGAAAATACTGTGTTTTCTTATGGTCTTTGGCGACCCCTCTGACACCCCTTCACGACCCCCTCAGGGGTCCCGACCCCCAGGTTGAGAAACACTGCTGTAGGAAATGGGAGAACATGGTGTCAGCCTGAAGCCCATGAGGCCCAGCTTGTACTCCTTAAAGCGTGTTTACTTGCTATTTTATTTGTTTGCCCCCATTTGGGGTCTGGGCAGCTGTGCCATTGGAGGAGAAGGGGCTCGGTGGGTGGCAGCGTTGGACCGGAAGGCAGGATATTAGGAGTGGCAGACCTCCATCTGATGGGGCACAAGATGGGCAGCTCTTGCATTCAACTGGGTGATTCCAGGCTCCCCTGAAATGGCTGCCGTCAAGGATGGAGAGTGGGAAGAAGGTGGGCTTTGAGTTCCAGGAGAGCCTTGCAAAGGTAGGGAATTCCCCCTCCCTCCAAGACACAGCCATGAGACATGAGCTTTGGGTGCATTGTGCCCATCTCTCTGTGTGTGCCTGCCGCAGGAGGAGGCTGGGCTTGCTGTGTGCCCAAGGAGGAGCCGAGCAAACAGGCAATTCGGAGGGGAGGGGGCGGGCAGTGGCAGCAGGAGTGGCACCATCTGGCATCTGGCAGGCGGAGGTGCCCTTGGCCTGGCGGAAGCCCACGGTGTTTGTGCATCCAGGATGCAGCTGTCAGGGCTCTCCTCCCCCTTCTTGGACCTGGACGATGCCTTCCTGGAAGAGAGGGTGATATACAGAAACAAGAGAGGCAGGCATCATGGGAAATTTCAACTGTCCTGATATTCATAGAATCATATGCCATAGATGTGGGGGAAATGTCAGGAGAGAATGCTTCTGGAACAGCCCAGAATCATAGAATCCTAGTTGGAAGCAACCTTGTGGGCCATCCAGTCCAACCCCATTCTACCAAGAAGCAGGAAAATCTCATTCAAATCACCCCTGACAGATGGCCATCCAGCCTATTTTTAAAAGCTTCCAAAGAAGGATCCTCCACCACACTTTGGGGCAGAGAGTTCCACTGCTGAACAGCTCTCACAGTCAAGAAGTTCTTACTAATGCTCAGGTGGAATCTCCTTTCCTGTAGTTTGTAGCCATTGCTCCATTGCGTCCTAGTCTCCAGGGCAGCAGAAAGGAAAGGAACCTGGCTGTGCAAAGGAGGGTGCCATCGGTTCCGTGCTCCACTGTGAAAAATAGGGTGTTAGAGGAGGTGACCAGGGCACAGAGTCTTGTGACGACATGGAAGGGGAAACCCCTGGTTGCAAAGCCCCCACTGCGGAAGGCAGCATCAATAGGCCTGAAGGCTAAAAATACAAGTATAGACCTTGCAGGGTCATATGCCAATGTGAATGGTTGGCAAAACCCCAGAATGGGCAGACAGACATCCCTTATAGCAGAGGAGGATTGCGACCCCTGTTTGGGGGAGGGGTCCCATGGAGAGGGCCGTTGGCTCCCCTCCCCCACATATTTATACATGGCTCTCATCCTGTCTCCTCTCAGCCTTTTCTTCTTCAGGCTAAATATACCCAGATCTTTAAGCCACTCCTCATAGGGCTTGTTCTCCAGACCCTTGATCATTTTAGTCACTCTCCTCTGGACACATTCTAGCTTGTCAACATCTCCCTTCAATTGTGGTGCCCAGAATTGGACACAGTGTTCCAGATGTGGTCTAACCAAGGCAGAATAGAGCATGGGAAGCATGACTTCCCTGGATCTAGACACTATTCATTGGAAGGCAAACTCTCAAGAATACTGAGTCCCACACATTCCCTGCTTGCCTTGCAGACCATTCCATTGCCCAGGAGACGGAAGAGGCAACAAGGGGATCCTCTGTTGTATATCTGATCCTAACCAAATAGGGATGACCTGGCAAATAGAGGCGGATACACTGGGTTCCTTAGGTGGGAGCGACCATGTTCTCCTGGAGTTTGTTATACGATGGAAAAGGGCAGCCAAACATGGTCATGCACACACTAGATGTAGGTTTTTTCAGGTTATATGGCCATGTTCGAGAGGCATTCTCTCCTGACATTTTGTCTGCATCTATGGCAAGCATCCTGAGATGCAGGCGAAACGTCAGGAGAGAATGCCTCTAGAACAGGGGTCCTCAGACTTTTTAAACAGAGGGCCAGGTCACAGTCCCTCAAACTGTTGGAGGACCAGATTATAATTTGAAAAGAATGTGAATGAATTCCTATGTACTGTAGTACAAAAACCCCCCACTTAATACAATAGTTAAAATTAAAAAGAATTTTAATATAAACTTATTAGTATTTAAATGGGAAGTGTGGACCTGGTTTTGGCTGATAAGATTGTTGTTGTTGTTGTTGTTGTTGTTGTCTGCTTTCAAGTTGTTTCAGACTTCGGTTGACCCTAAGCGAGGGCTGGGTAAATGACCTTAGAGGGCCATATTCGGCTCTCGGGCCTTAGTGTGAGGACCCCTGCTCTAGAACATGGCCTTATAGCCCCAAAACCCCTACAACAACCCAGTGATTCATAGAATCATAGAATCAAAGAGTCGGAAGAGATCTCCTGGGCCATCATCCAGTCCAACCCCATTCTGCCAAGAAGCAGGAATATTGCATTCAAATCACCCCTGACAGATGGCCATCCAGCCTCTGTTTAAAAGCTTCCAAAGAAGGAGCCTCCACCACACTCTGGGGCAGAGAGTTCCACTGCTGAATGGCTCTCACAGTCAGGAAGTTCTTCCTCATGTTCAGATGAAATCACCTGTCTTGTAGTTTGAAGCCATGGTTCCATTGCGTCCTAGTCTCCAAGGAAGCAGAAAACAAGCTTGCTCCCTCCTCCTCCCTGTGGCTTCCTCTCACATATTTATACATGGCTATCATATCCCCTCTCAGCCTTCTCTTCTTCAGGCTAAATATACCCAGATCTTTAAGCCACTCCTCATAGGGCTGGTTCTCCAGACCCTTGATCATTTGAGTCGCCCTCCTCTGGACACATTCCAGCTTGTCAACATCTCCCTTCAATTGTGGTGCCCAGAATTGGACACAGTGTTCCAGATGTGGTCTAACCAAGGCAGAATAGAGCATGGGGAGCAGGACTTCCCTGGATCTAGACACTATTCATTGGAAAGCAAACTCTGCCAAGAATACTGAGTCCCACAAACTCCCCACTTGCCTTGCAGACCATTCAACTGCCCAGGAGACAGAAGAGGCAACAAGGGGATCCACTGTTTTATTTCTGATCCTAACCAAACAGGGATGACCTGGGTTCCTTAGGTGGGAGCGACCATGTTCTCCTGGAGTTTGGTATACGATGGAAAAGGGCAGCCAAACATGGTCATGCACACACTGTAGACTTTGAGAAAACAACAACAACAACTTCTTTATTTATATTCCGCCCTATCTCCCTTGTGGGTCTCTGCAAAATGGATTTCCGTAAACATGAGGAGGAACTGAATGCCACCCCATGGTCAGGAATACTTAAAGAGAAAGGAATTAATAATGGATGTGCTATTGGTGGCACAGTTTCGGTCAGTTCCAATGAGTTCAGCCTTGCTAGAGCTCTAGCAATTAGTTGCATACCAAACAAGAAAGCATGCTTTGCTCAGATATCATGTGATGTCCCTATGTGTCCAGCTCTGGGCGCCCCAAGTCCATTCAAGAAGGATGTTGGCCAGATGGAAGATGTCCAGAGAAGAGCGACCAAAATGATCCAAGGCTTGGAAACCTTTATATTCCACCCTATGTGGAACTGGGGATTATTACCTTGGAGAAGAAAAGGTTGAGAGGTGACTTGAAAGATATGTTGAAATACTGGGTGATGGACCCAGCTTGTTTTCTGCTCCTTCCCTGCAGATGACACTGGTGAGCGGAGGCTTGGGTGATCAGGAATGCCCTGTCTGTGCTTCAGGGTTGTTGGTTGCCTTGTGGCAATATTTGGGGAGTGGGAGGGGGTGATGGTGGAGGAAGTGGCTGTTTCCAGAGCCCCTGCATCTGGCAGATGTCGACTGTTTGTTCAGGAGGGCACTGATACGGCAGCCGGCAGCCGCTCCGCATGACAGTCCGGGCCCCGTTTGCCCTTGGCTCTCCTTGTCGGGCTGCCTCTCCCCTTGACAGACACAGCTCCCCTCCTTGGCCCTGGGTCTTCCTGCCTGGACCTCTTGATGCCCCACAATGCCTCCATGTGGTCAGAGCAACCACGGCTTCCAACAGAGCAGAGCTTTGCCTCCTTTGTCCTGGTTTTCTTTGTCAGGGGCAGAGTTGTGCCACCGTTTGCCGCCTTCCTGTCATTTTTATGTGCATGGGAAGCCTCTTGGTTGTGTGATCTTGGCAGGGGTTTTGGCCCTCTTTGTAACAGCCAGACATGCGCAGAGCCTCAACAGGTTTGGCCAACGAGGACCTCTACATTGTGGACCTCTAGGCTTGGCTTTGGCATCAACCAGTCACTTGTGAAGAGGCCTAACTTGATCTCTTCTACTCAAGAGCAATATATTGATGGGTTGTCCTTTAAAGAGGGGTCAGGTTGAGAGGTGGGGGACAGGGCTCCATGGGGCTGAATGCCAATTTCTTTCTCAGGGAGGGAGCCTCCCCCCATATGTGGACTGCAGAGTCTTCCCTCTCTTTTCATAGACTTGAATTTAGATGTTTCAGCTGGACTAAGAGACTCTAGCTTTTTTCCCTCTGAGAGTGGGCCATTCAACCCACTGATCCCTTGAAATCCTCCTCGGGGGTCTGCCCTTGAGGGTCCGTTAATAGAAGTCACCTGTTCGACTCCACAACCATTGTCTTGTGGAGTCCCTCAGGGTTCAGTACTGTCCTCGATGTTATTTAACATCTACATGAAGCCGTTGGGGGAGATCATCCGGAGTTTTGCAGATGACGTCCAACTCTGTCACTCCCTCTGAGGATGCTTGCCATAGATGCAGGCGAAACGTCAGGAGAGAATGCCTCTAGACCATGGCCATATAGCCCGAAAAAACCTACAATAATCCAGTGATTCCGGCCATGAAAGCCTTCGACAATACATATAAAATAGCAGTTTATTTCCCTCCGAACCTGGAGACCAATCGGCACCAACGACAGGCAGGCCATCCCAGCCAACAGCCTGCAGATCCTCCTCACCTGCCACAATTTGGACCAATCGACACTCAGGACAGCAGAAGGTCTTTGTTTCAAACTGCTGTCAAGGTCTTATAAATAATTCTCTATGTTTGCATTGAGATGTGTCAATCTTTGGAGCGCAGGCTCCGCTGACATCCTCTCTGGCCTTTGAGAATAAAGCCTCTGATTTTGCCTTTGTCCCATTCTGGATTTCATTCGGTCCTTTGGGAACTTGACACTCCGGGCCTCAAACCTGCAGTTTGTGTACATCTGAAATCGCTCCATATTTTGAGGAAAGGAGGTCGATGGCCTATGACGGATCTTTGGGAAGGTTGTCTTTGTGGTTTCTTGCTTCCTCTTCCATTTGGTTCTCACTGAAGTGGCTGCTGCCCCATCCACATCTAGAATCTGCTTCCCACAATGGCATATAGCACTTGCCAGTCACCTTTTGCAAAGAGACAGAATGGGGGATGATGCGTGGCTCAAGAGCAGTACGCGTGAAAAAGATCTTGGAGTCCTCAAGTCAATTATTAGCCAATAATGTGATGCGGCAGCAAAAAAAGCCAATGGGATTTTGGCCTGCATAAATAGGAGCCTAGTGTCTAGATCCAAGGAAGTCATGCTTCTTCCTCCTTCCTATGACTTCCAGTCACCTCTTGATCCATGGCATGTCTCCCTTCTGTCTTCTCTCCTGCAGGCTAAACATGCCCAGCTCTTTAAGTTGCTCCTCATAGGGCTTGTTCTTTAAGCCTCCTTCCTCCTTCCTATGACTTCCCTTCACCCCTTGATCCATGGCCTCATCATGTCTCCCTTCTGCCTTCTCTCCTTCAGGCTAAACATGCCCAGCTCTTTAAGCCACTCTTCATAGGGCTTGTTCTTTAAGTCTTCTTCCGCCTTCCTATGACTTCCCTTCACCTCTTGATCCATGGCCTCATCATGTCTCCCTTCTCTCCTGCAGGCTAAACATGCCCAGCTCTTTAAGCCGCTCCTCATAGGGCTTGTTCTCCAGACCCTGGATCCTCTGCCTTGGTTAGACCACACCTGGAATATTGTGTCCAATTCTGGGCACCACAATTGAAGGGAGATATTGACAAGATTGAATGAGTCCAGAGGAGGGCGACTAAAAGGATCTGGAGAACAAGCCCTATGAGGAGCGGCTTAAAGAGCTGGGCATGTTTAGCCTGAAGAAGAGAAGGCTGAGAGGAGACATGACAGACATGTATAAATATGTGAGGGGAAGTCATAGGGAGGAGGGAGCAAGCTTGTTCTCTGCTTCCCTGGAGACTAGGACACAATGGGCCATGGCTTCAAACTACAAGAAAGGATTGTTGTAGGTTTTTTTGGGCTATATGGCCATGGCCTAGAGGCATTCTCTCCTGACGTTTCGCCTGCATCTATGGCAAGCATCCTCAGAGGTATGCTTGCCATAGATGCAGGCAAAACATCAGGAGAGAATGCCTCTAGACCAGTGATGGGCAACCTTTTGAGCTTGGTGTGTCAAAATTTGCCAAAAACCTGAGCATAACTTGGGTGGGGTATCAACTTAGAGAAAAAAAACACATAATTTTGCCATATTTATAGTTTAAATAAGAAAAATGTACATTCCATGCTGAGTTATGGAGTGAACAATGCTCAAACGTGCAGATGTTAAGTTTGTAGAGCCTTTTACAAATTTAAGGATGGAATTAGATTGGCTCTTACAAGGTGTACTTCTCTGTATGCAGCCGCATGTGGCCGCATGTCATCAAAAATAGCCATGCGTGTCAGTGCTGACACACATGTCATAGGTTGACCATCATGGCTCTAGACCATGGCCATATAGCCCGAAAAAACCTGCAACAACCCAGTGATTCCGGCCATGAAACCCTTCGACAATACAAGAGAGGAGATTCCATCTGAACATGAGGAAGAACTTCCTGACTGTGAGCGCCGTTCAGCAGTGGAACTCTCTGCCCTGGAGTGTGATGGAGGCTCCTTCTTTGGGAGCTTTTAAACAGAGGCTGGATGGCCATCTGTCAGGGGTGGTTTGAATGCAATTTTCCTGCTTCTTGGCAGAATGGGGTTGGACTAAATGGCCCATGAGGTCTTGGATTCTATGATTCTATGACTAGCTGTGTGGCTCCATCCTCTGGAAACCTGGGATGTGTAGTTTGCTCAGGAGGCATGAGCAAACCAGAGTGCCCAGCTGCCTGCCCAAATTACGCCTCCCACTACTCTTCCTTGGGATGCATCCCTGGCATCAGGGCTGTTGCGAAGGAGGGAGGGCTGACAGAAGCCCCTTGTTTGCCTTTGGGGCAGAGATAATGATGACATTAACAACCCAGAGAGAGGAAGGAGATGCAAAACCCAGCCCTTGTCTTCTGTGCCACTGTTTTGTAATGCAAATGGGCGCCGGGATAAAGGAGCGGAGGAGAAATGGAGCCAATTCCTGCTAGCATTTGCAGCCAACCAGCTGGGAGCTGCAATATCACTCTGGAGTGTGCATGCCTTTGTGTGTGCGTGTGCGTGCGTGTGCGCAGGGGGGGGGGAGTGCACAAAGCCAGGTGTTTCCTAGTTCTGCCTGCCTTGTTCCATTTGCCCTGAGCTGTGGATAAGTGTCTGTGGGGGGCGGGGGCGGGGGCGGGGGGGGGGACACCTATGTTTACTCCAATCTGAAAATGTGCTAAACCATTTCGCCATTCAAAAAATATCTACATGCTCCGAAAGTCTCACTGGGCTTTTGCAGTTCGGCATCACCCATTAAGCGCCAGTGACACCCAACTCTCTTTCTCCTGTATTGTCAAAGGCTTTCATGGCTGGAATCACTAAGTTCTTGTGGGTTTTTTCGGGCTATATGGCCATGTTCTAGAGGCATTTCTCCTGATGTTTCGCCTGTATCTAAGTTGAAATATTCACACCTAGCCCAGCAGACAAGAGTCCCTTGTCTCACCCTAGTCATTCCACAGATATATAAACCCATTTTTCCTAGTTCCAACAGACCTCACTACCTCTGAGGATGCTTGCCACAGATGCAGGCAAAACGTCAGGAGAAATGCCTCTAGAACATGGCCATATAGCCCGAAAAACCCCACAAGAACTTAGTATCTCTTTCTCCTTTCCATCTGGTGCCAAGGAAGCTGCTTTGTAGGGAATTGTTGCCTGCTGTCAGTCATGGATGAGGGCAAAGGGGCCGAAACCTAATCCGGGCTCAGTCCAAAGGCGGATTCGGTGACACAGATGGGGTTACACTCCCCTGAAGGCTCAGGTTTGCTGACTTGGAGCACGTTGGGTTCAACCTTGTGCTTGGCAAAGTGTTCCGTCTCCCAGGAGCCTGATTTGCCTTACTTTATAGTTGCTTGAGGTTGCTTCCTCTTGCATTTTCCCCCAGGGCTGCTGCATCTTTGCAAAGAGTCCTAAAGGTTAATAGTATCAGAGTCTGCAGGCCTCTTTGCAACCATTGGCTTAGAGAGCAGCTCTTTGAGTTTAGGGACCGCCTTTCCTCCCAGGGAAAGATCCCCATTTTAGATTCTCCCCTGCCTTTTCAGTTAAAGCAGTGGTTCTCAACCTGGGGGTCGGGACCCCTGCAGGGGTCGCCAGGGAGTGTCAGAGGGGTCGCCAAAGACCACCAGGAAACACAGTATTTTCTGTTGGTCATGAGAGTTCTATGTGGGAAATTTGGCCCAATTCTATCATTGGTGGGGTTCAGAATGCTCTTTGATTGTAGGTGAACTATAAATCCTATCAACTACAACTCCCAAATGTAGGTCTATTTTCCCCAAACTCCACCAGTGTTCACATTTGGGCATATTGAGTATTCGTGCCATGTTTGGTCCCGATCTATCATTGTTAGAATCCACACTGCTCTCTGGATGTAGGTGAACTACAACTCCCAAACACAAGGTCAATGCCCACCAAACCCTTCCAGTGTTTTCTGTTGGCCATGGGAGTTTTGTGTGCCAAGTTTGGTTCAATTCCATCCTTGGTGGAGTTCAGAATGCTCTTTGACTGTAGGTGAGCTATAAATCCCAGCAACTCCAACTCCCAAATGACAAAATCAATCAATCCCCCTCCCAACCACACCATTATTCAAATTTGGGCATCTTGGGTATTTGTGCCAAATTTGGTCCAGTGAATGAAAATACATCCTGCTTATCAGATAATAGCATTACAATTCATAACAGGAGTAAAATTACAGTTATGAAGTTGCAAAATAATATTATGGTTGGGGGTCACCACAACATGCAAAAATGTATTAAGGGGTCGTGGCATTAGGAAGGTTGAGAAACACTGAGTTAAAGACTTCAGACGTGCTGATGGCTAGGCAGCTAGCTCTGGGAAAACCATTGCAAAAACTAAACTGAGTAAGCTATATTGAGTTAATATAGATAGTATATTGTGTATTGATCTGTATTGAGATATTATAGACAGATAAGCTTAGTTGAAAAGATTGAGTTATATAGTTATAGAGAGAGAGTCTTGACTGCTTTGTCTCCAGAACTAACCTTAAGTTATAGATAGGGGAAAACCTGCTTTTTTCTAAACCACAACAGCTTAAGGTTAGGGTGTTAAGATTCCAGGATCTTATCTGCCATCTGGAGAAAAGGGTTACCTCTGTAACTAAAGAAAAGAAAGAATATTTTTGTAGTTCCATCTTTTGACTGTTTGTGTACAACTTTGATGAACTGTGCCAAGTTTTCAAGGACTTTGAATAAATAAATATCCTTTTTCGACGTTTAAACCAGTAATAGTTTCAGTTGCTGAGTATCTCAAGCTAGACACCTGCAGTTCGCTCAGGCATAGAGAGAAACACGTCGCAGTTTTATTTTTTATATCGTCTGGGCGGACGGCACACAAAGCGAGTTGCTTCTGGTTGCGGAGACACTGGACTTCACCCAGTTGGGCTCCTGTCACAAACTCCTTGCACATGTCCATCGCGAAAACAGCTTCCCTGTGACCCATCTGTTTCTGAGCAGAAATCGAAGTCCTAGCGATGACCTTTAAAGCCCCGCAAGGCTGAGGTCCAGATGGTCAGAAAGACTGTGGACAAACCTGTCTAAAGGACAAAAGGGATCCTCTTGCTTCTGCAGGAGTCTACCCTATACCATGTAGCTGTGGACAAGAAGTCTCCAGAGGGACCACCAAATGCAGCATTGCCCAAACACAAATCAAGGAACATGGAAGGCACTGCAGACTCCTTCAACCAGAGAAATCAGCCATAGCAGAGCACCTGAGGAACCAACCTGGACACAACGTATTATTTGAGAACACAGAAATGCTGGACCACTCTCACAACCACCATGTCAGGCTACACAGAGAAGCCATTGAAATCCACAAGCATGTGGACAGTTTCCACAGAAAAGAGGAAACCATGAAAATGAACAAAATCTGGCTACCAGTATTAAAAAACTCTAAAATTAGAACAGCACAACAGCAGAGAGGAAACAAACAAGGACGTCTAATCACCTCACAACAAAAGATTGCTCCAGGCACTGCCAGGCCATCAAATGCTAATCAAGGTGGTCAGTTGAAACATTCACACCTAGCTCCAGCAGACAAGAGTCCTTTGTCCCACCCTGGTCCTTCCACAGATATATAAACCCTTTTTCCTAGTTCCAACAGACCTCACTACCTCTGAGGATGCTTGCCATAGATGCAGGCAAAACGTCAGGAGAGAATGCCTCTAGAACATGGCCATATAGCCTGAAAAAACCTACAACAACCCTGTTTAAACCATAAGGTCTTTGAGGAAAGTCTCGCTCTCTGTCCTGCCCCATCTCAGGTGCATCTCGTGCGGTTGGTTGTCCCCTGACATTAAGTCCAGTCGTGTCCGACTCTGGGGGTTGGTGCCCATCTCCATTTCTAGGCTGAAGAGCTGCCATTACCTTCCCGCCAGAGCAGTACCTATGGATCTACTCACATTTGCGTGTTTTCGAGCTGCTAGGTTGGCAGAAGCTGGGGCTGACAGCGGAAGCTCACGCCACTCCCCGGATTCAAACCTGTGACCTTTCGCTCAACGAGCTCAGCATCTCAGCGGTTTAACCCACAGCGCCATTGGTGCCCCTGGTGCAGACAGGGACTTCTTGGTGATGGTGCCCTTGCTCCCCGTTCCTCTGCAATTGGCCCGTTGGATCCCTCCCTCTCTTTCCACTGGCCAACAAAGACCTTTTTGTGGAAACAGGGTTTTAGTCTCCAAGGGAAGGGCCAGGAGGGTCTGTCGAGTGACGGTGCTGTGTCTTTGTCTTTGTCTTTGGTTTCAATACGTACGGTCAAATGATTGTGTTAACACAACTGTCTCTTTAGTGGTTTGTGTGCCACATTGCGTTGCCATTGCATTTTGGTTGGATGCTGCATTCCGCCTTGGCTTTTGCATCAAAAGGGAGGGGTGTGTGTGTGAAAGCCTTAGGAGTGTTTTGCATATTTTCAAGCCTGTGTTGTGCTCCGAAATCTTTTGTTCTTTGCGCTTGTGTTGTGCCAAACATGGCGGCCTCTGCTGCCTCCTCCTGGCTTTGAGGGGCCACTCTGCGAGGAGTGCCCCAATTCCCCCTCCCCACTCCTGACCCCCATCCTCAAATATCCTTGGCTTCCATTAAAGCCCCACAGGATGCCCCCCTCCTCCTTCTCTCTTTTGCAGAAAGCAGATGATTAATTTAATATTGCTGCATTATTTATTTATTCAAGTGCCTTTATATCGTGCTCTTTCGGTTCCGGGGGACGCAGTGCCAGCAACACCGCCACAGTTCCCTTAAGAGAAACCATCAAAATTAGGCAGAAAATCCAATGGTTGCAACCTTGCTTTGCAGAACGGTCAGGGAAGGGTTGATGCTTGTTGTGCACCTTGGGGTAGTTTTTTGGAGACCCACGTGGTTTTCTTGGGGTATTCCTTCAGAGGGAGTTGGCCCTTGGCTCCCTTTGAGGCTGAGAGTGTGTGACTCTTGTCCAAGGCCCTATCCCCCCCCCCCAGTGCAATTGCAGTGCCCTTTTAAGGGTGTGTGTGTGTCCTCCAGGGCGTTGGTGGAGAAAGCCAGCCGCGCGTGGTGAGGAGTGGGCTATTAGCATCAATATTCAGAAACAAGGTGTAAATAATGGATTGGCCACGACAGAGAAAACACTAATGGGGAGATCTGGCAGGGGCTGAATTTGGGGGTTGGGGCTGCATCCCCTCGATCTTTGGAATGGAACCCCAGGGAGCCCAAAGTGCCTTCCTTCCGCCCGGACGGAGCACGTGGCGCAGGCTCCAGCCGTTGCCTTCATGGTCAGAGGATAGGCAAGGCCCCAAAGACTTTGTGGCTGATGCTGGGGCTATCCCCACTTGGCTTGTCCTTCCAAAGCTGTAGAATGGGACAGGCTCAGGGGGCGGTCTCTTGCACCATCCTTCCTTGGCCAAAGACCCCCCCAAGGCTGTCCCGGATTGTTTCTACCTGAGCAGTTTTGGCATCTCTTCTCACTGTTTTCTCCAGGAATCCCTGTTGCTCAAGTTCACTGCTTCTTAAACTGTGGGTGTGGACAGCAGTGTTGCTGAATTCTCAGTGTTGGGGTCCTGAAAAGAAATTCTGAATGCCACCTAGTGGCTGTTTTAGACTTTGGCACGAATCTGTTGTGTAGTGTTTCCAATGGATTCTGCAGAAGATGCTTCAGCGGTACTTCATAAATCAGGCAGTTTAGCGAGCCTTGCAAGTGCTGAGTTGTGATCAGTACATGTTTGATTTGGGCATCTATTTTCAATAGGAGATTCCACCTGAACACTTACGCTTGAGGCTCATGCGTCGGCGGTGGCCGGGAGGGCTTTTGCACAATTGAGACTCGTGCGCCAACTGAAACCGTACCTCGCAAAGGCTGATCTGGCCGGGGTGGCCCATGCCTTGGTCACCTCTAGATTGGACTACTGTAATGCGCTCTACGTGGGGCTGCCCTTGAAAACGGCTCGGAAATTGCAACTTGTCCAACAGTCGGCGGCCAGGTTGTTAACTGGCGCTCCTTACAGAGAGAGGTCAACCCTCCTGTTTAAGGAGCTCCACTGGCTGCCGTTTACCTACCGAACCCAATTCAAGGTGCAGGTGCTTACCTACAAAGCCCTAAACGGTTTAGGACCCGCCTACCTGCGTGACCGCATCTCCTTATATGAATCCACACGTTCCCTTCGATCATCTGGAGAGGCCCTGCTCACGATCCCCCCTGCGTTGCAAGCGCGTTTGGTGGGGACGAGGGACAGGGCCTTCTCTGTGGTGGCCCCCTGACTCTGGAACTCTCTCCCCAAGGACATCAGACAAGCCCCAACGTTGACAATCTTTAGGAAGAGCCTGAAGACCTGGCTGTTCCAGTGTGCCTTTCCAGAATAGGAAACTCCCTGGCATCATGTCCCAAATGCACTTTGTTAGAGATTCAGGATTGTCTGCACATTGCACCTACCTCCAAAAAACTCTACATGTTCACCTATCAAGACCAGCACTTTTTAAATTTGTCCATTACATTTGGCCTGGCCTTTAGGTTTTAAATGTGTCATGGTTTTTATTGTTTCATTGTTTGCTTGATGTTTTATTATTTGCTTATGAGTTTTATTGTTGTATTTGTATACTGTTGTTCTTTGGCGGCTTTGGCCTTTGTAAGCCGCATTGGGTCCTTCGGGAGATTTTGCGGGGTATAAATAAAGTTAATAATAATAAAATAAATAAAAAGAATAACTTCCTGACGGTGAGAGCTGTTCAGCAGTGGAACTCTCTGCCCTGGAGTGTGGTGGAGGCTCCTTCTTGGGAGGCTTTTAAGCAGAGGTTGGATGTCCATCTGTTGGGGGTGCTTTTAATGTGTTTTTCCTACTTAGAATCATAGAATCATAGAGTTGGAAGAGACCTCATGAGCCATCATCCAGTCCAACCCCATTCTGCCAAGAAGCAGGAATAAATATTGCATTCAAAGCACCCCTGACAGATGGCCATCCAGCCCCTCTGTCACCCCTTCTTGGCACAAAGGGGTTGGACTGGATGGCCCACGAGATCTCTTCCAACTCTAGGATTCTATATACTTGAGATCATGGGAAAATGTCTTGGGCCAAAAGGGATCCTGACTGTTGAAGAAGCCCTCGTCTAGCTTGAGAATGATTTATGCTCCAAATGGAAGGTAGCTCAATGCGTTTGGAGAGCAAGGGCAGCAGCAGTGTAGCTACAAGACAACAACAACTCAACAACAATTCTAAAAGGACTTGGGCCAAGCCTAGGTGGTGTGGTGGTGTGTGAACTCTTCTCTCATTGGCTTGCCCTGGTTGTGTGTTTTGCTGCCTTGCAGTTGTGGGGAGGGTACTTCCTAGGTCTCTCCATACATCAAAATCCCTTGTGGGGCTCAGGGAGATGACGGCAACCCTTCCAGAAAGACACCTTCAAGGACCATGTTGGCTTCCAGAGGGTCTCACAGCCCCCTACCCCAGATAATGGGGGAGGATGCGCCCCATGTCCGGCTCTGTCCCGTGAAGGAAGCCCCCCCCCCCTCCACCGCATGACATCTCAGGGGTTGCTCTGTGCTCACGCTGATGCTCATTATGAAACCGACCCTTGTTACTGCGTGCCTCCTTGAAATTAAATTACTGGCAGCAAATGATTGATTGGTGCATTGATTACTCAGGATCGATTAGCTTGACATGACTTGGAGAGGGAGGGAGGAGCCTTGGGAGCCCCCCTGGCATCGCTTGGCGCTTCTCTTTGGCTCCGAGCTTTGCGGTCCAAGTACTTGCCTGCTTTTCAGGGGAGGGGGATCCCTCCCCACCTTCTGCTCCTCTGGGGTAGCACCCCAGATTTAGCTTATGACCCCCAAATGGACATGGCTGGTGAGGCAGAGAGGGAGGGAAGGAAGGAAGGAGTGTGAGGTTGCCAAAAGGGACTGGCTGAAAGGAAAACGCTGGAGCATCCTTGCTGCCTTCAGAAGGAAGAGGGGCAACTGTTGCTGGGCTGGCTGTTGGGAGGTGCTCTGGAACCCCCTTTCTTTCCATTACTTTTGGGGCTTCTTGGCCCCCGAGGGTCCTTCATCCCCCTTGCTTCCGCCCGTCCTTGTGGGGCTCACTCTGCCTCAGCAGGGAGGCGGGGAAATGAATCTTTCAGCCTTGCTATAAATAATGGAATGGGTAAAGATGTTGTATAAGTGGTGCTCTGGGTTTTGCCAGAAGGTGTGTTTTGCTTTCCATTCACCTTTCCCCCCGCCCCAATCCAACACAAGGTCTTCACAATGGGCGGCAGGGTGGGGGCACGGGCCGGGACAGCCGTGAAGTGGCAGAGAAGAGGGCATCGTGTTGGGCATCCTGCTAGCCTCACCCCATGCAGACCGTCACCTGTGTCTTGGGCCAGGCCAGGTGGTGTGGTCTGGAGCCTTTGGGTCCCACGTCAGAATGTAGGATATGTGACAGTGGCAGGAGGCAAGTGGTCAAGCCTTCTCCTGGAGCAGTTGGGCTGAACTCCTTATTTTGTGCTCACCTTTTCCCTTGTGCCCAGCTTCCCCTTTGTGCCCACCCTCCCACTGTGCCCACCCTATCCCTTGGGCTCACCCTACCCCTGGTGCCCACCCTCTCCTTATTTCCAATTCCTCTCTTATGCCCACCTTCCCTTTGTGGCTACTTGTGACCACCTTTCCCCTGTGCCCACCTCCCCTGTACCCATCATCCTCCTTGAACCCACCTTCCCCCTTGTGCCTGTCTTCCCCTTTGTGCCCACCTCTCCACTTGTGCCCACCTTCCCCTTGAGCTCACCTCCCCATGCCCATCTTCCTCCTTTTGCCCACCTTCCCTCTTGTGCCTACTTTCCCTGTCCCCAACTTCTCCCTGTGCCCCTTCCCTTTGTACCCACCTTCCCCCTTGTGCCCACCTTTCCCATGTGCCCACTTTGTGCCCACCTTCCCTATACCTATCTTCCTCCTTGTACCCACCTTCCCCCTTGTGCTCACCTTCCCCCACCCACCTTGTGCTCACATTCACCTTTGTGCTCACATTCCCCTTTGCGCCCACTTTCTCTCTTATATCTACCTTTGCGCATAAGAGGGAAGGTAGATATAAGAGCCCACCCTCCCCCTTGTGCCCACTCTCCTCTACCCACCCCCTCTTGCCCATTCTCCCCTTGTGCCCCCCTCCTCCTGTTTCCACCCCCTTGCCCACTCTCCCCTTGTGCTTACCTTCCCTTATTCCTACCTTCCCCCTGAGTGCACTTTCCCTCCTGTGCTGACCTTCCTCCTGCCCACCTTGTGCCCACATTCCCCTCTGTGCCCACCTTCCAGCTTGTGCTCACCTTCTCCCTTGTGTCCATTTCCCCCATACCCACCTTGTGCCCATCTTCCCCTTGTGCCCTCATTCTCCTTTGTGCCTACCTCTCTGCTTGCGCCCACCTTCCCCTTCTTCCCACCCCCCCTGTTTCCATTTTCCTCTTTGTGCCCACCTTCCTTCCTGTGCCTACCTTCCCTGTCCCCGCCTTGTTCCCACTTTCTCCCTGTGCCCACCTTCCCCTCTGTGACCCCTTCCCCTTGTGCCAATTTCCCCCTCTGTGCCCACCTTCACCTTTGTGTCCACCTCCTAGCTTGCACACACCTCCCAGCTTGTGCCACCTTTTTTGTCCCGCTTCCCCCTTGTGCTCACTTCCCCCTTGTGCCCGCTTCCCCTTGTGCCCACCCATGCCCATCTTCCTTCTTGTACCTACCTTCCCTCTTGTGCCCACCTTCACCGCCACTTTGCCACCTTCCCCTATGCCCACCTCCCCCTTGTGCCCGCCTTCTCCTCTGTGCCCACCTTCCCCCTATGCCCACCTCCCCCTTGTGCCCGCCTTCTCCTCTGTGCCCACCTCCTCACTTGTGCCCGCCTTCCCCTATGCCCACCTCCCCCTTGTGCCCGCCTCCCCCTTGTGCCTGCCTTCTCCTCTGTGCCCAACTTCTCGCTTGTGCCCACCTCCTCGCTTATGCTCGCCTTCTCCTCTGTGCCCACCTCCTCACTTGTGCCTACCTTCCCCTCTGTGCCCACCTTCCCCTATGCCCACCCTCCCCCTTGTGCCTGCCTTCTCCTCTGTGCCCACCTCATTTGTGCCCACCTCCCCTATGCCCACCTCCCCCATGTGCCCGCCTTCTCCTCTGTGCCCACCTCCTCGCTTGTGCCTACCTTCCCCCTTGTGCCCACAGAAGCAGCCATCCCTTTCCCCCACATAGGCTCAACCTGTGCCACTTGCTGGCTCCTGTGTGGGCCCCCTTTCTCAAGGTGGGGTGTTTGTGGAGTATTCAGAGCGGGCTTGCGGAAAAGGGTCTGCGAGGGAAGGCAGAACACATGAATATTTAACCTCTGCCTTGGGGCGCTGGTGCAGATGGACATGGCTGAGATTTTGCTTGGCAGTTGGCACCCCTGCAGACTTCCCCTTCCCCCTTTCTGTGCATGGCTTTGCGCATGCGCCAGCGTGAATGTGGTGCGCCCTGGCCTCCCCCTGCCCCGTGTCTACTCCTGGATCAAGTCTGGCCTAGGAAATATGTGCTCCCTCTCCCATTTGAAAGGTTGGATGGACAGAACGACGAGATAAATGCCCACCGTTGTGTTCCATGCCAGCTGTTTCTGCAAGTCTGTATTGTTATTTGTACCCCCAAAAGAGACCTAGTGCAGCTAACAATAGAAGCAGTCCCGTGTGGGTTGTTGTAAGTTTTTCGGGCTGTATGGCCATGTTCTAGAGGCATTCTCTCCTGACGTTTCGCCTGCATCACAGATGCAGGCGAAACGTCAGGAGAGAATGCTTCTAGAACATGGCCATACAGCCTGAAAAACCTACAACAACCCAGTGATTCCGGCCATGAAAGCCTTCAACAATACAGTCCAGGACGGCTGGGTGCATTTGGGTGTGTAAACACACAGTCGGAGGAGATTGAGATGCAGAAAGCAGAGGAAGGCGATCCCAAGAGAGGCCATTGACAAAACCCGGCTGGTGATAACGGCCATTGTTATGCAGAGTAGCACAAGTCGTGTGTCATAAAGGCCATTGTCCTTCCCCAAATTGACTCTCTCGGTTGTTTTTCATCCCTTTTGTGTGGCGAAATGTTTTTACAGTTAAGGGATGACCACTTCGCACCCAGGAGGCTGAAACCGCCCTCCGTGGAGCCATTCCTGTCTTCCCGCTTTATTCCTTTGCCCTGCGGATGGATCCGTTGTGTCGTTGCAAAACAGCGTCCAGGGAAGGGACCCCCAGGATGGCCTCTAATGGGCCAGGAAGGGGCAGAGAGGGTCAAAAGGTGCTGGATCCGCACTGTCCACTTGCACTAGGCAAGCCGCTTTGCAAGCCCTGACAAAGCCGGGCATGAGGCCTGTTTTGAAAGATCAGTTGTTGTCTTTTTAATAACAACTAGCCGTCCCTTGCCACGCATTGCTGTGGCCCACATGGGGGTTCTGTGTGGGAGGTTTGGCCCAATTCTATCGTTGGTAGGGTTCAGAATGCTCTTTGATTGTAGGTGAACTATAAATCCCAGCAACTACAACTCCTAAATGTCAAGATTCTATTTTCCCCAAACTCCACCAGCATTCACATTTGGGCATATAGAGTATTCGTGTAGAGTTTGGTCCATATCCATCATTGTTTGAGTCCACAGTGATCTCTGGATGTAGGTGAACTACAACTCCCAAACCAAAGGACACTGCCCACCAAACCCTTCCAGTATTTTCTGTTTGTCGTGGGAGAACGGTGTGTCAAGTTTGGTTCAATTTCATCGTTGGTGGGATTCAGAATGCTCTGTGATTGTAGGTTAACTATAAATCCCAGCAAGTCCAACTCCCAAATGTCAAGATTCTATTTTCCCCAAACTCCACCAGCGTTCACATTTGGGCATATTGGGTATTCGTGTAGAGTTTGGTCCAGATCCATCTTTGTTTGAGTCCTCAGTGATCTCTGGATGTAGGTAAACTACAACTCCAAAACCAAAGGACACTGCCCACCAAAGCCTTCCAGTATTTTCTGTTGGTCATGGGGGAACTGTGTGCCAAGATTGGTTCAATTCGATCGTTGGTGGGGTTCAGAATGTTCTGTGATCGTAGATGAACTATAAATCCCAGCAACTACAACTCCCAAATGTCAAGATTCTATTTTCCCCAAACTCCACCAGCGTTCACATTTGGGCAAATTGAGCATTTGTGTAGAGTTTGGTCCAGATCCATCAATGTTTGAGTCCTCAGTGATCTCTGGATGTAGGTGAACTACAACTCCCAAACCAAAGGACACTGCCCACCAAACCTTTCCAGTATTTTCTGTTGGTCATGGGAGAACTGTGTGCCAAGTTTGGTTCAATTCCATCGTTGGTGGGGTTCAGAATGCTCTTTGATTGTAGGTGAACTATAAATCCCAGTAACTACAACTCCCAAAGGATAAAATCAAAAACTTTTGAGTGGACATACATTGGGTTGTTAGGTGTCTTGTGTCCAAATTTGGTGTCCATTAGCCCAGTGGTTTTTGAGTTCTGTTAATCCCACAAACGAACATTACATTTTTATTTATATAGATAAGTTTAATAATACTTATTAAATTATTAAGTACTTATTAAATTATGATATTATATTATAAAAGTATATAATATAAGTTTAATAATACTTATTAACTACATGCGTGGAATGCTATTTCAAAGCTGGCGAAGGTGTTTCATTAAAATAGGGAGTACCAAACACACAAAAATGAGCTTCCATATAAAATGGAGATGTTTTCACTGTGCCGAAATCACCACCCAGAGCTCATACCCATGCTAAAGAATTACAGATGGGTGGGAATTTCTCAAGAATGAAATACTCAAGGCGCAATTGCAAACCGTGCCAACAAAGAGAAAAAATAGGACAAGTGCAAAGAAGTCAGAATGGATCTCCAAAGAACTTCTAACTGTGCTAAGACACAAAAGAGACATGCACAAGAAGTGGAAAAAGGGAGAAATCACCAAAGAAGAATTCAAACCAATAGCCAACATCTGTAGGGAAAAGGTCCGCAAGGCTAAAGCACAAAACGAGCTCAGGCTTGCCAGGGACATTAAAAACAATAAAAAGGGCTTCTTTTCTTATGGCAGTAGAAAAAGGAAAAACAAGGAGGAGATAGGGCCTCTTATTTATTTATTTATTTATTTATTTATTTATTTATTTACTGCACTTGTAGACCGCCGTTCTCAGCTCTAGGGCGACTCACGGCGGTGTACAACATATAAAACAAATTTACAACATAAGCAATATCACAACAACAATAAACAACATCACTATCAATAATACAGTTACACTAAATCATTCGCGACGTCTCATCATCAAATCACAATCCAAATCTCGTTATCCATGTTCCGTTCCAATCGTCATTGCCAATTGTTGCAGCACTTACTCAAACGCCTTCTCAAACAACCACGTCTTTAGTCTCTTGCGGAATGTCATAAGGGAGGGCGCCAGTCTGATGTCCACAGGGAGGGTGTTCCACAGCCGGGGGGCCACCACCGAGAAGGCCCTGTCCCTAGTCCCCGCCAGGCGTGCCTGTGAGGCAGGCGGGATCGAGAGAAGGGCCTCCCCGGACGATCTCAAAGTCCTCGTGGGCTCATAGGCCGAGATGCGGTCAGCCAGGTATTTTGGGCCGGAACCGTTTAGGGCTTTGTAGGCCAACACCAGCACCTTGAATTGGGCCCGGTAGCAGATCGGCAGCCAGTGGAGCTGGTACAACAAGGGCGTTGTATGCTCCCTGCGTCCCGCTCCTGTTAGTAACATGGCTGCCGCGCGCTGGACTAGCTGAGCTTCCGGGCCGTCTTCAAGGGCAGCCCCACGTAGAGAGCGTTGCAGTAGTCAAGGCGGGATGTGACCAGAGCGTGTACTACCGTGGCCAAGTCAGACTTCCCAAGGTACGGGCGCAGCTGGCGCACGAGCCTGAGCTGTGCAAATGCTCCCCTGGTCACCGCTGAAACCTGGGGATCCAGGCTCAACGATGAATCCAGGATCACACCCAAGCTGCGAACCTGCGCCTTCAAGGGGAGTGCGACCCCATCCAGCACAGGCTGTAACCCTATACCCTGTTCGGCCTTGCGACTGACCAGGAGTACCTCTGTCTTGTCTGGATTCAATTTCAATTTGTTCGCCCTCATCCAGACCGTTACAGCGGCCAGGCACCGGTTCAGGACCTCGACAGCCTCCTTAGTAGCAGGTGGAAAGGAGTGACAGAGTTGGACATCATCTGCGTACAGATGACACCAGGAGAAGATGGGGCAATACTGACAGGGGATAGAGAAAAGGCAGAACTATTTAATGCCTTCTTTGACTAAAAAAAGAAAGTCACCTTCAACCTCAGGGGGTTGGACTGGATGGCCCATGAGGTCTCTTCCAACTCTTTGATTCTATGATTCTATCTCTGCTCTCTCCCCTTATTGGCCAGAGACATCACACAGGACGGCCGTCCCGAGGCCCCATGCTTTGGCCTCCAAGGAGCCACTCCTCCCACAACGGGGGAATCCCAGTGCCATGCTGGGCCTCCTTGGCATGTGCCAGGCAGGAAGAAGAGCAAGCGGGCCCGCCGGGTTGTGTCCTTCCGCCGCCTCCCTGCAGCGGCCTTGCTCCCCAGTGTCCACTCCACTGGCCGGCCGCTTGGGCAGTTCTCAGCGCCCGCCGGGTTTCCGACAGGGTCTCGGTGAGCAGGACCCCGAGAGCGCGCTTCCGTCTGTCAGATCGGATCCTTGTCGAGGCGGCTGGCGGACCAAGAAGCGAGGCTGAGGGGTTTGTCAGCCCGCGTCGGGCGCGGAGGAGGCATGGGTCTGTTGGCCTTCACTTCGCGTAGCCGATCACTTCACTTAGCCAGATGCGAGCGTACAGACAGCCGCCTTCGGGCTGCCCTCTGCTCTCCCCGGGAAGACGGAGCCTCTGACGCAAAGAGCTTTTCACGCTCCCTTAATTGAAACTGTCAGATGGGCTTTACCTATCCTCCCCTTGGAGATGGCAGCGCATTAATCCCGCCGCAGAAATCCCAGCAGACGGCCGGATCAATTGGGGCAGCCCGGTTGCGGCCGTGACATTTACAAGGCCGGAGCGGCACCGGCCTCCTCTGGGCAAAGCCAGCGGCCGCGTTGCGGGCAGACATCTCCCTCCGGCCGTTTCTTTCAGGCCAAGCAAAGGGGGAAACGCTCCTGTTTTGGTGATGGGAAACGTCCGAAGCATTGGAGAGATGTTGCCACTCAGGAGCAATCAACTAACCATGTTCAAAACGTTTCATAGAATTCTAGAGTTGGAAGAGACCTGGTGGGCCATCCAGTCCAACCCCATTCTGCCAAGAAGCAGGAAAACTGCATTCAGAGCACCCCTGACAGATGGCCATCCAGCCTCTGTTTAAAAACCTCCAAAGAAGGAGCCTCCACCACACTCCAGGGAAGAGAGAGAGTTCCACTGCTGAACATCTCTCACAGTTGGGAAGTTCTTCTCTTGAGAGAGATTCAGATTGTCCTTAGGTGAGCTTCCAGCAGCTCAGAAGCAAAACTTTTCTCTCTGTAAGCTCCTGCACAGTTAACAGCCTAAATATGTAACTGTTGCCAAAACTCCCAGGCTCAGCTAGCCTCTTGGGCGTAGCCCAAGCAATCGGCTTCATACTTTGCATTTTCAGTTAACACACTCACCAACTGATTTTTACGTGTTCTAGCAGCCTCTTAAAAGCCTCCGAAAAAGGAGCCTCTACCACACTCTGGGGCAGAGAGTTACACTGCTGAACAGCTCTCACAGTCAGGATGTTCTTCCTAATGTTCAGGTGGAATCCCCTTTCTTGTCGTTTGAAGCCATTCTTCTGCATCCTAGTCTCCAGGGCAGCAGAAAACAAGCTTGTTCCCTCCTCCCTATGACGTACTCTCACATATTTATACATGACTATCATGTCTCTCTCAGCCTTCTCTTCTGCAGGCTAAACATGCCCAGCTCTTTAAGCTGCTCTTCATAGGGCTTGTTCTCCAGATCATTTTAGTCGCCTTTCTCATTCCATCTTGTCAATATCTCTCTTTAATTGTGGTGCCCAGAATTGGACACAATATTGCAGGTGTGGTCTAACCAAGGCAGAGGATCCAGGGTCTGGAGAACAATCCCTATGAGGAGCGGCTTAAAGAGCTGGGCATGTTTAGCCTGCAGGAGAGAAGGCAGAAGGGAGACATGATGAGGGCCATGGATCAAGCAGTGAAGGGAAGTCATAGGAAGGACGAAGAAGCATGACTTCCCTGGATCTAGACACTAGGCTCCTATTGAGTTCCACTGCTGAACAGCTCAGACAGTCAGGAAGTTCTTCTTTTGAGAGAGATTCAAATAGTCCTTAGGTGTCCATGTGGAAGACCCTCTTCCAGCAGCTCAGAAGCAAAAGCTTTTCTCTCTGTAAGCTCCTGCACTGCTAACAGGCTAAATATGTAATTGTTGTCAAAACTCCCAGGCTCAGCTAGCCTCTTGGGAGTAGCCCAACCAATCAGCTTTATGCTTTGCATTTTCAGTTTAACATACTCACCAACTGATTTTTACATGCTCTAACAGCCTCTGCTTAAAAGCCTCCAAAGAAGGAGCCGCCGCCAAACTCTGGGGCAGAAAGTTCCACTGCTGAACAGTTCTCGCAGTCAGGAAGTTCTTCCTAATGTTCAGGTGGAATCTCCTTTCTTGTCGGGTTGTTGTAGGTTTTTTCAGGCTATATGGCCATGGTCTAGAGGCATTCTCTCCTGACGTTTTGCTTGCATCTATGGCAAGCATCCTCAGAGGTAGTGAGGTCTGTTGGAACTAGGAAAAGGGGTTTATATATCTGTGGGTTTATATATATTGTAGCCCCCGGTGGCGCAGTGGGTTAAAGCACTGAGCTGCTGAGCTTGTTGATCGAAAGGTCGCAGGTTCAATTCCGGGGAGCGGCGTGAGCTTCTGCTGTCAGCCCTAGCTTCTGCCAACCTAGCAGTTCGAAAACATGCAAATGTGAGTAGATCAATAGGTACCACTCCGGCGGGAAGGTAACGGCGCTCCATGCAGTCATGCCGGCCACATGACCTTGGAGGTGTCTACGGACAACGCTGGCTCTCCGGCTTAGAAATGGAGATGAGCACCACACCCCAGAGTCAGACATGACTGGACTTAATGTCAGGGGACTACCTTTACCTACCTTTATATCTGTGGAATGACCAGGGTGGGACAAAAGACTCTTGTCTGCTGGAGTCCTTTCTTGTCGTTTGAAGCCATTCTTCTGCATCCTAGTCTCCAGGGAAGCAGAAAACAAGCTTGCTCCCTCCTCCTTGTGGCTTCCTCTCACATAGTTATACATGACTATCATGTCTCCTCTCTGCCTTCTCTTCTGCAGGTGAAACATGCCCAGCTCTTTAAGCCGCTCCTCATAGGGCTTGTTCTCCAGACCCTTAATCTGCTTCCTCCTCCCTATGACTTCCTCTCACATATTTATACATGGCTCTCATCATATCTCCTCTCAGCCTTCTCTTCTTCAGGCTAAACATGCCCAGCTCTTTAAGCCGCTCCTCATAGGGCTTGTTCTCCAGACCTTTTATTATTTTATTTTAGTTTACCTCACACTCTGTTCTCGTCTAAGGAAGGTTCTGTGTGCACACAGAGGTGTCTTGGCTAAAGCAGGCCCCAAATGCCAGGGCTGTCTTTGCCCTGCGCTCCTTCCCAGTAAACCTCCCTGCCGGGGACTGGGTCTCCCCTGGGTTTGCCCACTCGTCCTCCCCTCCTCCTCCTCCTCCTCCTGCCTTCTTTTGTGGAGCTTATGCTCAGGAAAATTCTATTCGACTTAATGTTTTCCTCCCGCACGCTGCAGGACCGAGGCCGTGTAATCCCACCCCAGCCGCAGCAAAACCTTTGGGGCGGCACGCGCCTTCTTTGCAGGGCTGAATCAGACCTCACACAAGGGGATTAGCCGGGATCCTCTCTCAGAAAGAAAGGCTGGCGCACTCAAAGGGCTTTGCGCGCAAAGCAGATAAGAGGCAGGCCAAGCAGAGTCACTTTAACCCACTTTCGGGGCTTGACAGCCGGGACTTAAGCCCCTTGGGTCAGCCTGCCCCCTCCCCTGCCCAGCGCCAGCCCACCGCCCCTTTCTCTCTGCGACCACCTTCCCATTCAGGCCTCCTCTCTTGGTGTGGCTTTGCCGGTCGAGCCGAGGCTGCAAGTGCCGTAGCTTCTTGCAGAGCCTCTCATAGAATCCTAGAATCAAAGAGTTGCAAGAGACCCCATCCAGTCCAACCCCATTCTGCCAAGAAGCAGGAATATTGCATTCAAATCACCCCTGACAGATGGCCATCCAGACCTCTGTTTAAAAGCTTCCAAAGAAGGAGCCTCCACCACACTCCGGGGCAGAGAGTTCCACTGCTGAACGGCTCTCACAGTCAGGAAGTTCTCTCTCAAATCTAAGAGTTGGAAGAGACCTCATGGGCCATCCAGTCCAACCCCCATTCTGCCAAGAAGCAGGAATATTGCATTCAAATCACCCCTGACAGATGGCCATCCAGCCTCTGTTTAAAAGCTTCCAAAGAAGGAGCCTCCACCACACTCCGGGGCAGAGAGTGCTCTCTTGGAAAACCATGCGCTCCTTGCCCTGCCTTTGGACACGGCCTCACCTGGGCCATTCCCATCCAGACGCACTTTCTTTCTTTCTGCTGGATGCTTCCCATTTCCGGCCTCCCGGGCGGGTGCCTCTGAGCGGGGGAAGAGCTTATTCGGGTGCCATGTTAATGGTTTGCTGACGCATGTTGTGGCGATGCCGGAACGCCTCGGGAATGATGCCCTAAGAGCCCCTTTCCATCTGCTGCTCCTTAAGTGATCCCTGGACCAAGGCAGCCACCTTCAGAGGCTGTTAAGAGCAATTACCGCTAAGCCCCGTCTGATACCCGGCTTTGCTGCTCCCTTGCCTGCCTGCCCGCTTGCCGGCCAACTAGCCACCCTCCGGCCTGAAGAGTGCCGGAGACCTTGGCTCTCTTTAAGGCTCTCTTCCCTTTCATTTGGAGGGACGAAGTGGACGAATTGGGTGGGAGGCTGTGGCTGTGTGGCGTCCCACCACAGCAGGGCATTGGGGGCCCAGGGGAAGTGGCTCAGCCAGATGGCGATCCATGGAAATAGTGGGAAGGATGGGATAATCATAGGGGGAGATTAAACGTGATGAGATGGACAGGCAAAGCAGGATGGCTGTGGTATTGTGTGTGTGTGTCTATGATGTCGGGGGTGTCCATTCTTACCAAAAGGTCCCCTGGAGAGATGCTTATTTTTGACCTGCAGGCTGCCCCATAACCTCCCCACATGACCCTTTTTTTTGCACTCTGCGTGTGCTCAGGGGCTCTTCGTTTGCCCCTCTTTTTGCTGGTCCGGCTCGTGGCCAGCGAGGGCCGCCTTCCCAGAGATGTCAGGATCGGCAGTTCAAATGATATGCAGTGTGGGCTAACAAGACTTAGGAAATTAATTATCTCCTGTAATTAGTGTAGTGACCTACACTCTCTGGGGTTATGTACACTGGGAATAAAACTCTGGGCTGTCAGTGTCGGAGAAGCAGCAGGAGGCTTGTTCTGGAAGGTGCCCATCCCCCTTGGGCCGTTGGCTTCCGAGCGCAAGAGAGATCTGACCTCTTGAGGAGTGGCATGGGCAGAAGGAGGGCATGGTGATTTTGCCCAAGAGGGAGGAGAGTGGGGGCATGGGTACCCCAAGCCCTGAATGGTTGCCCAGTTTGGGTGAGGGTCATTCTCATTCCGGGCAGGCCGATGCCCCGTGACGCCTTGTGCCCGGGCCGCGCTTGGGAGCTGGGTGCCCATCTTTGCGGCAATCTGCTCATTAGTCAATCCGGAGTCGGCTTCGCAGGCTGCCTGCCGTTGGTTGTCATTTTAGCAGAGATTAAAGCAAATGGGAGGGAGGGGGGGGGCAGGGTGTGCACATGCGCCGGGCGCCTTCGCCTCCTGGTGCGCCGCCGCTGATGCCAAATGATAATGACAGGTTCAAGCTTTTCAGCATCACAGATGAATAACATGCAAATGACGCATCCTGGATGGCAAGTAATTGTCACCGCTCAGCTGCCTGTCAGGGAGGAGCCCCGAAATGGTTAATGGGAACTCAAGGGTGGGGAGTGGGGGTTGGCAGCGTGGGATGGGGGGCAGAGCGGCTTCCCTGCTTTGCGGCCGGCCGGTATCCGCGGCATCGGCAGCAATGCTGGGCAGAGAATGCCCGGGATCCGTTCCAAGCCCTATCGAGATGTGGCTTTACATCTGCAAATCCTTTTACGCATCACAGCCCAGCCGCTGGGCGAGGACCACGTGATGGGCCGCTCGCAGGGCTTGGCGGTGGGAGGGAGGGATGGGCAGCTGCTGCCGTCGCCCCGCCTGGGCCCTGGCACGGATGGGGGGTGGCAGCGGTGGCATTGGTGAGCTGCACTTGCTTCTCAGGGTGCAAAACTGCAGAGCCGGGGAGTCATCTCAGGGCCCCTTGGAGCAACGACTGTGTGCCAACCTAGTGCTCGGCGCTTCCCATTTGGTGTCCTCCACCTGCACCCAATCTTCCCTTCCGGGTGGGCAAGAGCCACCCCCTGGCGCTTGGTTGCCACCGTTGCAATGAGACGGGCTCCCCGCCCCTCCTTTCCAGGCTGCCGTTGGCGTGGAGACTAATTTCCATATAATAACATTTTGTTACTTGCAATAAATCATCCCCACAGTAAGGTGACTGGGTTATGTCATTATTTGCAGACCTACCAAATGTAATTACCTTGCGCCCGGGAAGCCTCTGTGCTGGGGGCTTGGCCACGAGGGCGAGGGGGGCGCCTCGTGGACCATTTCTCTCCCTGGAGATGGGGGCCCCATTGCCAGCCCCACTCTGCTGCATCCACCGAGGGGCCTTTCCATCCCCAAAACAGGGGTGTCAAACACAATCCATATCATCCTTATGGTTGCCTTCAAGGGCATTGTTGAATGAATGGACGGAGGTTCAGTGGATACAGAGGGTCCACTATAGTTTTCTTTACATAGTGGTGGGTGCTGCTTAGTTTCCAGCCCACTCTCCTGGCATGACTGCATCACAACTGCAATCATCGCAATGTTTAAGGAGAAGGAAGGAACACAGGAGTTAGTGTAGCATCTGGGGGGCCACCTAAAAGGCCAGGAAGGACTCCAAAGGAGAATCCATGGATACAGAGGGCCCGCCATAGTTTACTTTACGTAGTGGTGGGTGCACTTTCATTTTCAGCCCACTCTCCTGATGTGACTGCATCACAACTGTTATCACCGTGATGTCCAAGGAGGAGGAACACAGGAGTTGTAGTGCAGCATCTGGAGATCCACCTAAAAGGCCAGGAAGGATTCAGATGGAGAATCCGTGGAGACAGAGGGCCCACGATAGTTTGCTTTACATAGTGGAGGGTGTACTTTTGTTTTCAGCCCAC
Organism: Anolis sagrei ordinatus; assembly: GCF_025583915.1. Lineage (NCBI taxonomy): Eukaryota > Metazoa > Chordata > Lepidosauria > Squamata > Anolidae > Anolis > Anolis sagrei. Next base: position 44,226,531 of record NW_026847882.1, on the reverse strand, counting down.
TCTCCTGGTGTGACTGCATCACAACAGCTATCACCATGATGCCCAAGGCGGAGGAACACAGGAGTTGTAGTGCAGCATCTGGAGGGCCACCTAGAAGGCTAGGAAGGACTCGGGTGGAGAATCTGTGGATACAGAGGACCCACTATAATTTGCTTTACGTAGTGATGGGTACTCTTTTGGTTTTAGCCCACTCTCCTGGCGTGACTACATCACAACTGCCATTACCATGATGTTCAAGGAGGAGGAACACAGGAGTTGTAGTGCAGCATCTGGAGATCCACCTAAAAGGCCAGGAAGGACTCGGATGGAGAATCCGGGGATAGAAAGGGCCCGCTATAGTTTGCTTTACGTAGTGGTGGGTGCTCTTTCATTTTTATTCCACTCTCCTGGTGTGACTGCATCACAACAGCTATCACCGTGATGTTCAAGGAGGAGGAACACAGGAGTTGTAGTGTAGCATCTGGAGGGTCACCTAAAAGGCCAGGAAGGACTCCGAAACTCAGTGCATTTGGGGCCGAGGAGTGGTTTGGGGCACGGAGCCCCCCTCCCTTGCCTACCCCTCTCTGGGGAAAACACAATTGTCGTGAATTAACTGGCAAGAGGCTGCTTTGCGTGGCACCCGAACTCATCTGCCTCATTGAGGTCCCGTTGTGCAAAGGAGAATGTGCTGCACCGTGAATAAACAAGCCCCCCTTTTCCTCCCCTCGACCTGCAATCTGTGCATCCCCCTCCCTCCCTCTGCCCCCCCCCCCCGTCTGCATTAGTAGCATCCTTAATACGTGTGGCCTGCCCCTCCCTTTGAGAGCCCCCCCCTCCTGAGGCTCACTTGCGTTGGGCGCTTGAAATTAATTGGAGCTGAGACGGATTCCTCTCCCGCCTCCCCCTCCCCACATTAGCATAAATATTTCAGAATAATTGAGGCTGAATCCCTTCTGCAGCCGGGGCTGTTGCTCCAGATTTGCCTTTTTAAATAGACTCGGTGGTGGTGGTGGGTTGCTAGGCAGGATCCCGCCCAGCCAGGGTCAGTCCAGTGGGCGAAGGGGCCCTTGACCTTGGACCTGGGGACCCCCTTTTCCCCACAGAAGCAGCCTCAGCATCAGCATCAGCAGGAGGGCCGTCGAGTGAGCGAAGGAACGAGTGCCCTGGCCATTGGCCACCCCGGACCGAGCTTGGCCCCCCATTTCTGCTGCCCGCTTCTCGTCAGAGGGAGGCGATGTGTCCCCGGCCGCTGGGAAAGAGATTATTTTTAAATCTGCAGATGGTCCCCCATCCTCTCCCGCCCCTCGCTGTGCTCCGCTCTGCTCTGCCTGCCGCCTTCCACCTCAGTAAACCGCTCTGGAGTTCCGCCGGGGGCTTTGGAGCAAGGCAAGGAGGGGGCTGTCAGGCCGGGATCCTCTCGCCCATCAGAAGACCCCCCCCGCTTCCTCTCCCTAGGCCGCAGTCTAGGGCTCACTCCGCCTGCCTTCCTCTTCCTCCTCCCCATGGAGAGTGAGGATGGTGATGGTGAGGAGGCAGCCTTCGCCTGGCAACTGCAGGGGCTGAGAGAGGGGGCTGCCAGGGAGACCACCCACCCTCCTCCGCCTTCCTCTTTGTGCGCAAAGGGGGCTTCCCATGCCCCTTCCAGCCTGGGCAGAGGAGGAGGAAAAGGGTCCCTCTTGCACCTTCTAGGGCCAGCAAGTCTCTGGGATCTCTGGGCCTTCTGGGGTTGCCTCTCAATTGACCAACTCCCCACTTCCCTTGTGCCTTTCCACTTCCCATGGAAGGCCTTATGTGGTCCTCAATGTACTGGAAGGCCTTATTTGCTCCTCATGCCCTGGAAGCCTTTTTGTGGCTCTCCCCATGCCCTGGAAGGCATTATGTGCCCCCAATGCCCTGGAAGGCTTTATGTGGCCCTCCTCATGCCCTGGAATGCCTTCTGTGGCCCTCCTCATGCCCTGGAAGGCCTTATGTGGTCCTACCAATGCCCCAGAAAGCCTTATGTGCCCCCCCATGCCTTAGAAGTCTTTATGTGGTCCTCCCCATGCCCTGGAAGGCCTTATGTGGCCCTCCCCGTGCCCTTGAGGGCTTTACCAATGCCTTGGAAGGCCTTATGTGCCCCCCCCATGCCCTGGAAGACCTTTGGCCATCTCCATGCCCTGGAAGGCCTTATGTGGCCATCCCCATGCCCTGGAAGGCCTTGGCCCTCCCCATGCTCTGGAAGGCCTTGGGTGGCCTTGGGTGGCCTTCCCCCATGCCCTGGAAGGCCTTATGTGGCCCTCATGCCTTGGAAGGCCTTATGTGGTCCTACTCATGCCTTGGAAGGCCTTATGTGGTCCACTCCATGCCCTGGAAGGCCTTATGTGGTCCTACCCATGCCATTATTGTTGGAGTCTAGAGTGCTCTCTGGATGTAGGCGAACTTCAACTCCCAAACTCAAGGTCAATGCCCACCAAACCCTTCCAGTATTTTCTGTTGGTCATGGGAGTTCTGTGTGCCAACTTTGGTTCAATTCCATTGTTGGTGGGGTTCAGAATGCTCTTTGTTTACAGGTTAACTATAAATCCCAGCAACTACAACTCCCAAATGGCAAAATCAATCCCCCCGCCAACCCCACCAGTATTCAAATTTGGGCATACCGGGTATTTGTGCCAAATTTGCTCCAGTGAATGAAAATACATCCTGCAGATCATTATTTACATGGCGATTCATAATGTTAGGGTTATGGTTGGGGGTCACCACAACATGAGGAACTGTATTAAGGGGTCGCGGCATTAGGAAGGTTGAGAAACACTGATCTAGATGAAAAAGAGTTGGACACCCCAGTTCTGAAAGCAAACCTATCATTATTTGAGGGGCAGGGTTTGCTCCGAGGTGGTTTGCAACCAATGCTCTGAAGCTGACAGAGTGAGGGGTTTCCTCGAGGGAGGGGGTGCGGACCCTGCTCTCACAGGCTCTTCATCCTCCTCCTCCTCCTCACCTCCTTGTGGAAATGGAGGTCTGCTTTGAGGGCTGGGTTTGGGGAGGGGGCTGGAAGGGGGTGCCCAGGGAGCCCCTTCCCACTAATGAGCCAGAGCTGAGGGAGAGAGAGAGATAGAGAGAGAGAGTCTGCTTAATGAGGCGCAGGCTATGTGCTCATGCGCAGGCCTGGAAGGGGGTGCTCTCCCCCCTCCCCCCTCCCCCCTCCCTCCCTCCCTCCCTCCGGCAGCCTCCACTACTTCTGCCCCCCTCCCTCCCTCCCTCCCTCCCTCCCTCTTGCATTTCTCCTGTTTTCTGCTTTGAGATGCAAATTTCTGCACATCCCAGATCTGATTTTTCCCTTCATTAGCATGAAATGTGACTAGTTCCACATTTTAGCTCTTTTTTTAAAGAGAGGAGCTTTAAAAATGAGTGGGGAGGAGAGGCGTGTGTGTGTGTGTGTGTGTGTGTGTGTGTGTGTGTTGATGCGGATTGCAATGACTGAAAACAGCCGACTCAGCGGGGTGGGGTGGGGGGCTTCTTCATGCGTGCGCCAGTCACACCCACCGCCTCCCCTGGTGCCTCTCTGCACAGGAGGAAGGACGGCACCTGCGCACCCAGGAGGACCCCCTTTCCCATAGGGAGAGAGACCCCCCCCCCCTTGATATGCAGTGCCATCCCAGAGGAAGCATCACCAATACATTCTGCTATTGCCCTCAGCAACTGCATCCCAGAGCCTTCCTTGCTGGGTAGGCACAGCCACACTGGCTCTCACGGAATCCACAAAGCGGGCACGGCCTCATCTTTGTGTGTTGGGCATCGGGGACTCTTCTGAGGGTGGCTGGTCTCCCAAACTGCAGAGACCAGCCACCTGCAGGTTTCTAGTCTTGATATCTCTTAGGGAAATGTTTGTATTTCTTGGCCCATTCCGTTGTCCTTGTTTTTTTTACCTCCTGGATTCTGGTCTTAAATTATTTTGAATGACCGGGAGGGCTTCCTCACCTTTCTTCTAAACTGTCATACTTCCTGATAAGGGTTGCTGCTGCCCGCACAGCTTGGCCTTTTCCAGCATTGCAATACTCGTTTCCTCGTGTGGTGGTCAAGAGAGGACAACACACCACGCACCTGGTCAAGGGCCCGGTTGCATTGCTCCTGAGGAACTCTGCCACAGGATAGGCCTTTTCCACAAGCTTCCTCAAGCAACCTAGCTCAGCCCCACGGCCTGTAGACAGCTCTTCCTCCTCCTCTCCTCTCCCTCCTTCTCTTTGTCCTCTTCCTTTTCCTTCTCCTCTTTCTCCTCCTCCTTCTCTCCTCCTTCTCTTCCTTTCTCTTTCTCCTCTTTCCCTCTTCCTTCTCTTTTTCCTTCTCTTCTTCATCTTCTCTTCCTCTTCCCTCTTCCTGCTCTCTTTCTTCTTCCTCCCTCCTTCCTTTTCCTTCTCTTCTTCTGTCTTCCTCCTCTCCCTCCTCCTCTCCTCTTCCTCCTTCTCTTTTTCCCCTTCTTCATCTTCTCCCCTTCCCGTTTCTTCTCTTCCTCCTCTGCATCTTCCTCCTCCTCCTCCTCATCTTCCTTCTCTTCTGTCCTCATCCTCTTCTCCTCTCCTCTCCCTCCTTCTCTTCGTCCTCTTCCTTTTCCTTCTCTTTTTTCTTCCTCTTCTCCTTCTCCTTCTCTGCCTCTTCCTCTTCTACTACTCCTCTTCCACCTCTTCCTTCTCTTTTTCCTTCTCTTCTTCATCTTCTCCTCTTCTGTCTCCTTCTTTTCCTCCTCTGCATCTTCCTCCTTCTCTTCTTCTGTCCTCCTCCTCTTCCTCCTCCTTTATTCTCCTCCTCTTTCTCTTCTCCTCTTCCTGCTATTGTCCACCTCCTGCTCTTCTTCCTCTTCCCCCTACTCCTCCTCTTCACTCTCTTTTCCTCTTCCTTCTCTTCCTCTTCCTCCTCTTCTTCTCTGCTCGTCTTCCTGCCCCTCCTCTTCTTCCTCCTGCTCCTCCTCCTTCTCCTCTTCAGTCTGTTCTTCTCTTCCTCCCCTACCGACTGTTCGGAATTGTGGGAGTTGAAGTCCAAAACACCTGTAGGGAGGGCCCAAGTGTGCCCATGCGTGATGTAGATGAAGATGTGTTAGTAGTGTCTTTGAGACACACCTCTTCCCCTATGTAAACATCTCTGGGATGCGTCTTAGAACAGTAGGCATATCTTATATATTTTTGTTGGTGGTGGTACTGAAATTAGGGTGTGTCTTGCAATCAATGGTGTCTTAACAGTGGAAAAAATATAGTAGTTCCTGTTTATGCAATGAAGAAAAAAATATTTGCTTTCTACGGTTGCAGTTTTTGCTTCGTTTCTCTTGGCGCTCTTTATTTTGTTTTTTGTTTTGTGCATTTTGTACGCTTGTTTTTTCTCCTTTGTTTGTACACTTGAATAAAATTATTATTGGGTTGCTGTGAGTTTTTCGGGCTGTCTGGCCATGCTCCAGAAGCATTCTCTCCTGATGTTTTGCTCACATCTATGGCAGGCATCCTCAGAACCTTCTCTCCTTTTCCTCCTCCTCCTCCTCCTCTTTCTTCTCTTCTTTTCCCCCTCCTTTTCTTCCTTTTCCTCTTTTTCTTCTTTTCCTCTTCCTCCTCTTCCTGCTCTTATCCACCTCCAGCTACTCCTCTTTTTTCTTCTGCTCTTCCCCTTCTCATCCTCCACTTCCTCCTTTTCCTCTTCTCTTCTTACTCTTCTCTTTGTCCTCCTTTTCCATCTCCTCCTCTTCCCTTCTTTTTCTCTTTTTCCTCCTCTTGTCCTCTTGCCCTCTTCCTCTTATTCGTCTTCTTCTTATTCCTCTTCTTCTTATACCTCTCCTCCTCTTCCCCTTCTCATCCTCCATTTCCTCCTTTTCCTCCTCTCCTCCTCTTTTTTTCTTTGTCCTCCTTTCCCATCTCCTCCTCCTCCTTCTTTTTTTCTTTTTCCTCCTCTTGTCCTCCGCTTCCTCTTCCGCTTCCTCTTCTCCTCTTCTCCTTCTCTTCCTCTTCTTCCTCCTTTTCCTTTTCCCTTCCTCCCTTTCTCTTCATCCTCCTTTCCATCTCTTCCTCTTCCTTCTTTTTCTCTTTTCCTCCTCTTTCCTCTTCTCCTCCTCCTCTTCTCTTTCTCCTCTTCCCCTCTTCCATCCTCCACTTCCTCCTCTTCCTCCCTTCCTTTTTCTCCTCCTCTTCTCTTCCTCTCTCCTTTTTCCTCTCTTCCTCTCTCTTTTCTCTTTTCCTCCTCTTCCTCTCCTCCTCCTCCTCTTCTCTCTCTTCCTCCTCTTCTCCCTTCCCTTTCTCCTCTTCCTCCTCTTCTTTTCTCTTCCTCCTTCTTCTCTTCCTCCTCCTTTTCCTCTCTTCTCTTCCTTCTTTTCTTTTTTTCCTCCTCTTGTCCTCTTCTTCCTCTTCCTCTTCTCCTTCTCATCCTCCAAATTCCTCCTCTTCCTCCACGTCCTTTTCTCTTCCTCCTCTTCTCTTCATCCTCCTTTTCCAGCTCCTCCTCTTCCTTCTTTTTCTCTTCCTCCCTCTTGTCCTCTTCTTCCTATTCCTCTTTTCCTCCTCTTCTCCTTCTCTTCTCCACTTCCTCCTTTTCCATCTCCATCTCCACCTCTTCCTTCTTTTTCTCTTTTTCCTTCTCTTGTCCTCTTCTTTTCCTCCTCCTCTCCTCCTCCACCTCTTCTCCTCTTCCTCCTGCCATAGATGCAGGCAAAACATCAGGAGAGAATGCTTCTGGAACATGGCCAGATAGCCTGGAAAACACACATCAACGCAGTGGTTCCAGCCATGAAAGACAGCGACAACACAAAATTATCATTATTATTATTATTTAAGTGGCCTTCCCAAATGCATGGGTCCATTTCCTGGTTTCTAAGCATTGCTTCTGAGACTCTGGCCTGAGTGATGTTGGCCTCCAGCAAGTGCAAGAGGGTCATGTGTCCATGCGTGTGCCTGCGTGCTTCGTGTCAATTTGCCGTGACCCCTCGACTCTGGGAGTCAAAGGGCTCCCCTGCCTTTGCTCAAGGGCCACCCACAGCTTCCCTTTCCCCCCTCCCCTCCTCTCTTGTAATGAGTCTGATAAGGCTTTATCTCCTTAATGGGATTAGTCACCACGGGACCCTCCCTCCCCTCCCCTCCCTGGGGGAATGGGGTCCCTAATGGGGGGCCCTCCTTTGGACCCTTGCCTCTCCCTCCCCCCTCCCCCTCTCGCCCCCTCCCTGGGGTTCCTGTCCTCTCCTTCCCTCTGAGCCATGCATTGAAATGCAATGCCATTCTCCATCCCTCTCCTTCATGCATGTCTAATGAATGTCAGGGAAATGCTATTACAATGCAGCCGCGTAGGATCCAATCTTGTAGAGTGTCTACAAGTCATTTGGAGAAAAACCCTGGGAGCGCCGGCGTTTTATTACGGCGTAATTAGAAATAAAATCTCATTGCAAGGGTTGAATGGGAGAGGGGTGTTAATCCTTTAACAGGGAAAGATAGAGCTGTACTTAGAGAGGAGATTAAGGGCAGGAGGGGAGCCAGAGAGCCAGCGAGCGGGAGGGAGGCCCCCACAAGGCCCATGTGGCTGCGCCCGGG
>NW_026847882.1:44097351-44218923 GCF_025583915.1 Anolis sagrei ordinatus | reverse complement strand
AGGTCTCTTCCAACTCAAGGGTTCTAGGATTAACCAACTCTATGATTATGGCTGGCGGACTTGATCGTAGCTAACTATTACTCAAAGGCACATTGGAATATCTAAATCTTCAGGATATGCTATGGTAGATGACATATGTCCTGTATCTCAAAAACTAGAGCTGATGGGGGGCAACGGGGGTCATTTTTGGAATCAGCAGGCTAAATATACCTGGAAACAGGGCTAACATTGGAGGGACCGAAATGTGTGTTGATGTATTCCTATTGAGGTCTAAGTGAGGCAGGGAGCTGTCCAAGGTGCTGGTGGTGCTGCACTCTTGCTCCCTGGCCCAGCCCAGCATCAGAGTTGGCCACATGTTATGTAAACATGGCCGTGAATTTAGGAGATTGTGCAGTGTTTCTCAACCTTCCTAATGCCGCGACCCCTTAATACAGTTCCTCATGTTGTGGTGACCCCCAACCATAACATAGTTTTCATTGCTACTTCAGAACTGTAATTTTGCTACGGTTATGAACCACAAAGTAAATGTCTGATATGCAGGATGTATTTTCTTTCACTGGACCAAATTAGGTCCAAATTTGAATACTGGCAGGGTTATGGAGGGGTTGATTTAGTCATTTGGGAGTTGTAGTTGCTGGGATTTATAGTTCACTTCCAATCAAAGAGCATTCTGAACTCCAAAGTTGGAATTGAACCAAACTTGGCACACAGGACTACCATGACCAACAGAAAATACTGGAAGGGTTTGGTGGGCATTGACCTTGAGTTTTGGGAGTTGTAGTTCAACTACATCTAATGAGCACTGTGGGCACAAACAATGATAGATCTGGACCAAACTTGGCACACAGACACAGCATGGCCAACTGTGAAACTGTGAACACTGGTAGAGTTTGAGGGAAATAGACCTTGAGATTTGGGAGTTTAGTTGCTGGGATTTATAGTTCACTTACAATCAAAGAGCATTCTGAACTCCACCAAGTATGAATTGAACCAGACTTGGCACACAGAAATCCCATGACTAACAGAAAACACTGGAAGGGTTTGGTGGGCATTGACCTTGAGTTCTGGAGTTGTAGTTCACCTCCATCCAGAGAGCACTGTGGACTCAAAACAATGATAGATCTGGATCAAACTTGGCACACAGACCCAGCATGGCTAACTGTGAACACTGGTAGGATTTGGGGAAAATAGAGCTTGACATTTGGGAATTTAATTGCTGGGATCTATAGTTCACCTACAATCAAAGAGCATTCTGAACTCCAAAGTTGGAATTGAACTAAACTTGGCACACAGAAATCCCATGACTAACAAAAAATACTGGAAGGGTTTGGTGGGCATTGACCTTGAGTTTTGGAGTTGCAGTTCACCTACATTAAGAGAGCACTGTGGACTCAAACAATGATAGATCTGGACCAAACTTGGCACACAGACCCAACATGGCCAATTGTGAACACTGAAAGAGTTTGGGCAAAATAGACCTTGAAATTTGGGAGTTTATTTGCTGGGATTTATAGTTCACCTACAATCAAAGAGCATTCTGAACTCCACCAAGGATGGAATCGAACCAGACTTGGTACACATAAATCCCATGGCTAACAGAAAATACTGGAAGGATTTGGTGGGCATTGAGCTTGAGTTTTGGAGTTGTAGTTCACTTACATCCAATGAGCACTGTGGGCACAAACAATGATATATCTGGACCAAACTTGCCACACAGACCCAGCATGGCCAAATGTGCACACTGGTAGAGTTTGGGGGAAATAGACCTTGACATTTGGGAATTTAGTTGCTGGGATGTATAGTTCACCTACAATCAAAGTGCATTCTGAACCCCAGCAATGATAGAATTGGGCCAAACTTCCCACACAGAACCACCTTGTCTTGAAAGTATTTGCTGGCGTGAGTCTCCTTCTTGCCTCACATGCTCTCCCTTCACCCGCACAATTGCACCACATTGCCATGCGCCAAGCATGCCTGCTCTCCCCTCCCTCCTTGGAGTCTCAGAAACAGCCCTCCCCTTGGATGAGAGGCTGGCCAATCACAGCAGGAGGAGGGTTTTGGTGGGAGGATTCACCGTCTGTTTCCAAAAAGTAAGAGAAGGACAGGCAAAGAGATCTTCAGCCTTCTCTGCCAAAGGGGTTCCTAAGACCATCAGAAATGACCCCTCTGAAACCCAATCGTGACCCCATCCAAGGGTCCCGACCCCCAGGTTGAGAAATGCTGTCTTACAGGCACCTCGATGGAAATGGTGCTCCAAATGTCTAGCCACGCCCAGCCCACCGTGGGGAGGGTCCGGGGGACCTTTAAGGGTTTCCTTCCCTCCCCTGTAACCGCTGCTTTCTTTGTCTCTCCCAGAAAATAGATTTTTCATTACTTTCTACGGCGGGTTGTACATATCAGACGTCCAGAAGGAAGATGCCTTGTCCACCTACCGGTGTATCACCAAGCACAAGTACAGCGGAGAGACCCGGCAGAGCAACGGTGCCCGGCTCTCTGTCTCAGGTACAACCCAAAGGGGCGAGGTGGCCATTGTGACAATCAGAGGGTGTTTAGAAAGCCCAGGGCAGGCATGGACAAACTTGGGCCCTCCAGGTGTTTTGGACTTCGACTCCCATCATTCCTAACAGCCTCAGGCCCTTTCCTTTAATAATATGGTTGCACTATTTACAAAAACAAGGTTTCCATAACACAAATAAACAAATACATAGTAGCTTTACACACAGCAGCGTTCACACTGGAGCTTTCTCACACGAGGCTTCTCTCACACTGAGGTTTACCTCAAACTCCTCAAGACAACACTAGCTTTGGCCCACTGACTCTAACAGACTTTGGCCTACTCACTCTTTTGAGGACGGCACTAGCTTTGGCCCATTGACTCTCACAGGCTTCAACCTACTAACTCTTTTTGGTTAAGCTTAAGTGGTTGAGGGGGGAAAGGAAGGGGCCTGGAGCTGTTAGGAGTGATGTCCAAAACATCTGGAGGGCCAAAGTTTGCCTAGCTGCTCTCCTTCCTTCCTTCCTTCCTTCCTTTCTTCCTTCCTTCTTTCCGCCCAAGACGAGGCTAAGAAGATCCAGTCTGGGATTCCCAGGGACATGAACTAGCAAATGGATGCAAATCCATTGTGGGGAGAGCTCAGCCGATGAGAGGAAAAGGCGATTAGGCTCGAAGTGGGGAGGGGGAGCCCTAAATGCTTAACAGGATTGGAGACTTCCCCGCCTCGCCGAGCGCCTGCCCTCCCTCCCTCCCTCGCTTCCCTAATTTGGGTGAGAAGGGGGATCTCTTGTTCTGGGTGGGCTCCTCAGACCACTGTCGCTCTCCCAGACCCTGCAGAGTCCATCCCCACCATCCTAGACGGCTTCCATTCCCGGGAGGCCAAGGCCGGGCAGTTGGTGGAGCTGCCCTGCATCGCCTCTGGCTACCCGAACCCGGCCATCCGGTGGATCAAGGACGGGCGGCCACTGCCTGCGGACAGTCGGTGGACCAAGCGCCTGACGGGGCTGACCATCAGCGACCTGCGGGTGGAGGACAGCGGGATGTACATCTGCGAAGTCACCAACACCTTTGGCTCGGCCGAGGTCACCGGGACCCTCATGGTTATTGGTAAGTTGGGGGGAAGGCAAAGATGGGGCTGTCCCAGTTAATGTGTGGCTCCTTCCTGGGCTAGGGTTGCCTTGGTGGCTTGAGGGATCCATGTATGGGTTGCAAAGGGATGCCCAATGGGTTCCTGGCCAGGTGATGGGTCTCCCCCAGAAGCGCAGTGTCCTTTCATTCAACTCAGAGCCAAGAGGGAGGCAGGCTTCCTAGGAAATAACACTTTCAAACCATCATTAATGTAATAATAACAACAACAACCACAGCAGCATCAAGTAACATTTTTTCAAATTTGTTACTTAGTATTGTTGTTGTTGTTGTTAGATGCAGGCAAAACGTCAGGAGAAAATGTCTCTAGAACTTGGCCATATAGCCCGGAAAAACCTACAACAACCCAATTGTTGTTGTTGTTGTTGTTGTTGTTGTTGTTGTTGTTGTTGTTGTTATTATTATTATTATTATTATTATTATTATTAGCTGTCGGTGGGTCAAGTGTGTGAGGCTAGGACTTTAATTAATTAATTAATTAAAGCTGAAGTTCTCCCCTTGACATTAAGTCTAGTCATGTCCATCTCTGGTGGACACGACTAGACTAAGCCGAAGAGCCGGCGTTGTCCGTAGACACCTCCAAGGTCATGTGGCTGGCATGACTGCATGGAGCGCTGTTGCCTTCCTGATGGAGTGGAACCTATTGTTCTACTCACAATTTGCATACTTTCAAACTGCTAGGTTGGCAGAAGCTGGAGCTAACAGCGGGAGCTCACCTCACTCACAGATTCAAACCGTCTACCTTCCAGTCAGCAAGTTCAGCAGCTCAGCAGTTTGACCCACTGCGCAACTGGAGCGCTGTTGCCTTCCTGATGGAGTGGAACCTATTGATCTACTCACAATTTGCATACTTTCAAACTGCTAGGTTGGCAGAAGCCGGGGCTAACAGCAGGAGCTCATGCCACTCACAGATTCGAACTGTCGACTTTCTGGTCAGCAAGTTCAGCAGCTCAGTGGTTTGACCTGCTGCACTACCAGGGGCACCTATTACTTAATAACAACAACAATAATAATGAAGATGATAACACTAAGTAACAAAATTTGTAAAAAAAATTATGTTACTTAGTGTTGTTGTTTTTGTTGTTGTTGTTGTTATATTAATTATGGTTGGAAAGTGTTGTTTCCTGTTTCATTTTGCACTTACTTTGAAAGTCATACTCCGGAAACTTTATTTCTGTGGCTGCCAAAAACTATGTTGAATTGATTGAGACTCTATGAGATATTCATTGGAAAACTTTCACAAAATGGGCTACAGCCGGATGCTCTTCAAAAACAAAGTTTTTGCAGTTGAATAAACCTTTTCCATGTTTTTATGATACAGGAAATGACGTTTATAACCCAGGAACAAAAATGTTGTTACATTGTGTAACAACAACAACAACACAAGCCAACGGGTATTTTTCATCAGGTGTAATTTTAGGTCATTCTTACAGAGTTTTTTTTTTTTTTGCACTGAATTCAGTTCTGTGTTTATTTTTTCTCTACCGCGTGTAGTTTTTGCAATGAGGCTAATCAAATAATTAATTCATTTACAAACTGATGTCAATAGAATCTAATTGATATCAGTGTATAAATGCATTAATTATTTGATTAACCTCATTGCAAAAACTACACGTGGTGGAGAAAAAATAAACACAGATCTGAATTCAGCGTACAAAACTCTATAAGAATGACCTAAAATTCTGTCTGATGAAAAATACTTGTTGGGTTGTGTTGCACAAATATGATGTGAAATGTGCAGACTTTACAGAATGTACCATTCGTCATATTTAAAAAAAATGGATGTGATGGGAAAATAAAATTAAGGACATGTTTAGAAAGAAAGAAATTTGGGTTGTTGTAGATTTTTTCAGGCTATATGGCCATGTTCTAGAGGCATTTTCTCCTGACGTTTTGCCTGCATCTATGGCAAGCATCCTCAGAGGTAATAATAATAGTAATAATAATAATAATAAACATTAAGTAACATATTTTTTTCAAATTTGTTACTTAGTGTTGTTGTCGTTGTCATTGTTATTACTATTTTGAGCCCCTGGTGGGTCATGTGTGTGAGGCTAGGACTTTAATTAATGAATGAATGAAAGATAAAGGTCTCCTCTTGACATTAAGTCTACTCATGTCCATCTCTGGCGGGCACGACTAGACTAAGCCGAAGAGCCAGTGTTGTCCGTAGACACCTTCAAGGTCATGTGGCCAGCATGACTGCATAGAGCGCCGTTGCCTTCCTGCCGGAGTGGTGCTTGCCATAGATGCTTGCCATAGATGCAGGCGAAACGTCAGGAGAAAATGCCTTTAGAACATGGTCATATAGCCCGAAAAAACCTACAGCAACCCAGTGATTCCGGCCATGAAAGCCTTTGACAAGAGCAAAAGAAACTGATTTAAACTGTGCTACTCTCATTTCTGATGATTACGAAAAGTTTGATTTTTGTTGGCTTAATTTGGCTCCTCTGGAAGCTGGCCATGCCTCCCCACTCCTTCATACCAAACACGATTGGTCCCTGTATGTGGGGAGAAATCACATGACTCCCCCCCCATTCCCCAGTATTTTGGGGGAGTGGTCCCCCGTCCCCTCCCCTTGACACCCCCCTCCCCAGCCAGGTCTTTGGAGGTCCAGCGAGCATCCAGGTGCGCAGGAAAGCGACCCTGTGCCATGGGGTGTTGTGTGCGTGCGCTTTCTTTCCCCTCTGCATGTCTCATTCGGAGCGTGAGATCACCTTCACTCCTTGGCTGAGAACTCTCTCGTGGCTCGAGAGAGAAAGTGATCCACCGCGGCGGAGGAGCTGTGGGCACCGGCACTTCGGGTGGCGGTGGTGTCGGCAGTGGGGTGTCCCTGGTGTTTGGAAGCATGCCGGCGCACCTGCGTTATTGTGCAGTGACATTTCCCTGCAGATGCGCCCAAACCGTGTCTGCGTGCGTGTCCACTCAGGCGCACTCTGGGCCTCCTCTGTTTCTCAGCTTGCCGTCTCTCTTCGGCCAAAGCCCCCTCCCATCCCCTCCCATGTGCCTGGGGGCCTTCTTGGCTATGGAGGGGTCAAAATCAAAGCTTTCCTGCCCTTCTTTATGCAACATTAGTGTGCCTTTGTGCATATGTGTGTGTGAATGCTCCAAAGGGAGAGAGGAGGGGACAGGAGGGTCCTTGGGTGGAACCCTTTGCATGACCCGTGGGACCCCCTCCACCATGCCTCTCTTGCCCTCTCCGCAGACCCCTTGCACGTCACCCTCACGCCAAAGAAGCTGAAGACGGGCATCGGGAGCACCGTCATCCTCTCGTGTGCCCTCTCCGGCTCCCCGGAGTTTGCCGTCCGCTGGTACCGCAACACGGAGCTGGTGTCCCCCGACGACTTCATCTCCCTACGCGGCATCAACAACGAGACGCTGCTCATCACGGCTGCCCAGAAGGGTCACTCAGGCGCCTATCAGTGCTTCGCCACCCGCAAAGCCCAGACGGCCCAGGACTTTGCCACCATTGTACTGGAGGGTGAGATGGGCTCCCGAAAGAGGGAGGGAGGGGGTCATCTTCGGTACCTTTTGCACCAGGTGCTTCCACATAAGGTCATCCCCCCTGTAATCCCCCAAGTAATCCCTAGTAGCCCAAGGATGATGGTCCTCCAAATGGTGGGTAGCTATGGAGACTTATTGTTGATCTGCATGTTCTTCCGCAGTGAGGACATCGGTTTCCATGTGGAAGGCAGCCCTGTTCAGGGTTGGCTTGACACACCTTCCTCTTGGCATGTTCCTCTCATCCTCCTTTGGTGCCTCTTTGAATTCCACAGCACTGCTGGTCACAGCTGACCTCCAATTAGAGCGCTCAAGGGCCAGGGCTTCCCAGTTCTCAGTGTCTATGCCACTGTGTAGCTTTCTGTGGAGTGAAAATGTTTTTCCTTTCCTCTGAGCCAAGCAACTCCTGAATTCTTTATTTATCCTCTCTTTATTAGCGCCCAACCATTCTTATTTAATCTTATGCACCCCTAAATCCTGCCCAGGTTATCTCATACTTTTTATAAGGATTCCAGGGCTTTTAGTTCAGGGGAAATAAAGAAAACACTTCTCTATGTGTGTGTGCGTGCACAAAAGGGGAGTGAGAGAGGAAACTTACAAATTGATATCCAGTGGGAAGAAGGTGGAATTCTCCTCCTCAGCCACATGAACATCACCAGTCCCCCAAGGGACTGGAGAACAAGCCCTATGAGGAGTGGCTTAAAGAGCTGGGTGTGTTTAGCCTGCAGAAGAGAAGGCTGGGAGGAGACACCATGAGGGCCAGGGATCAAGAGATGAGGAGAAGTCATAGAGAGGTGGGACCAGGCTTGTTTTCTGCTGCCCTGGAGACCAGGATGCAATGGAACAATGGCTTCAAACTACAGGAAAGGAGGTTCCACCTGAACTTTAGGAAGAGCTTCCTAACTGTGTGAGAGGGAAGTAATGCTACCTATGCTCTATTCCGCTTTGGTTAGACCACACATGGAATATTGTGTCCAATTCTGGGCACCACAATTCAAGAGAGATATTGACAAGCTGGAATGTGTCCAGAGGAGGGCGACTAAAATGATCAAGGGTCTGGAGAACAAGCCCTATGAGGAGCGGCTTAAGGAGCTGGGCATGTTTAGCCTGAAGAAGAGAAGGCTGAGAGGAGATATGATAGCCATGTATAAATATATGAGAGGAAGCCACAGGGAGAAGAAGCTTGTTTTCTGCTGCCCTGGAGACTAGGACGGGAACAATGGCTTCAAACTACAAGAGAAGAGATTCCATCTGAACACGAGGAAGAACTTCCTAACTGTGAGAGCCATTCAGCAGTGGAACTCACTGCCCCGGAGTGTGGTGGAGGCTTCTTCTTTAGAAGCTTTTAAACAGAGGCTGGATGGCCATCTGTCAGGGGTGATTTGAATGCAATATTCCTGCTTCTTGGCAGAATGGGGTTGGACTGGATGGCCCATGAGGTCTCTTCCAACTCTTTGATTCTATGATATATTTCCAAATGTTTCCTAGCAGTGGAACTCTCTGCCCCAGAGTGTGGTGGAGGTTCCTTCTTTGGAAGATTTCAAGATAGCTGGATGGCCATCTGTCGGGAGTGCTTTGAATGCCATTTTCCTGCTTCTTAGCAGAATTGTGTAGCGCAGGATRGCCCACGAGGTCTCTTCYAACTCTAGGATTCTATGAATCTATGACYCTCTCCAATGTGTGATTCAGTGGCTCTGAATGGTGGGAGGTGCAGGACAGGCCGAAACGGAGAGTTAATGCATCAAACTAGTTGCTGCAAAGTGCAAAGGTGACATTGAAGGGGGGTGGGGGGGTGGAGGAGGCGAGGACCGATTGTCCATGCCCTGAACATCCATTGAGTGCCAATGACTATTGAACATGGGGTGGGGGTCCCACTGTGGACTGACCCCACTCTCCCCTCTCCCCTTGCTTTTCGTAGACGGGACCCCACGGATCGTCTCGTCCTTCAGCGAGAAGGTGGTGAACCCGGGGGAGCAGTTCTCCCTGATGTGCGCGGCCAAGGGGGCCCCACCACCCACCATCACTTGGGCCTTGGACGACGAGGCCATCCAGCGCGACGGCAGCCACCGCACCAACCAGTACACCATGTCGGACGGCACCACGGTCAGCCACATGAACATCACCAGCCCCCAGATCCGGGACGGAGGCGTCTACCGGTGCGCCGCGCGGAACTCGGTGGGCAGCGCCGAATACCAAGCGCGAATAAACGTAAGAGGTGCCTGTCTACTTTTAAATCTCAGAACAGGTTCTTCTGCATTGGGGTTTGGCTCTGGTGTGGTAGAGGCCTCCCTCCCTCCTTCCCTTCCGCCTGCTCTGCTCTGCTCTGCCCCTTTGCCCTCTTTCCTTGGGGGGTGGGGGGAGCAAGCGAGGAGGACCCCTTGTGCACCCCTCGGTCTGAGGGGATGGACACACACGGCCCCTTGGCCCCATGTAAGCCACTCCCAGTCCCCATTGGGGAGATGGTGGCGGGGTATAAATTATTATTATTATTGTATTGTCGAAGGCTTTCATGGCTGGAATCACTAGGTTCTTGTGGGTTTTTTCGGGCTATAGGCCATGTTCTAGAGGCATTTTCTCCTGACGTTTCGCCTGCATCTATGGCAAGCATCCTCAGAGGTAGTGAGGTCTGTTGGAATTAGGACATGGGTTTATATATCTGTGGAATGACCAGGGTGGGACAAAGGACTCTTGTCTGCTGGAGCTAGGTGTGAATGTTTCAACAACAAGCTGGGTGTGAATGTTTCAACAACCACCATGCCAGACTACACAGAGAAGCCATTGAAATCCACAAGAAGCATGTGGACAATTTCAACAGAAAGGAGAGACCATGAAAATGAACAAAATCTGGCTACCAGTATTAAAAAACTCTAAAATTACAACAGCAAAACAGCAGAGAGGAAACAACAAGGCACATCTTAACACCTCTCAACAAAAGATTTTCCCAGGCTCAGCCAGGCCTTCAAATGCTAATCAAGGTGGTCAGTTGAAACATTCACACCTAGCTCCAGCAGACAAGAGTCCTTTGTCCCACCCTGGTCATTCCACAGATATATAAACCCATTTTCCTAGTTCCAACAGACCTCACTACCTCTGAGGATGCTTGCCATAGATGCAGGCGAAACGTCAGGAGAAATGCCTCTAGAACATGGCCATATAGCCCGAAAAAACCCACAAGAACCTATTATTATTATTATTATTATTATTATTATTATTATTATTATTATCTAGGCGCCTGTAACTCACACCCAACCATGGTTCTTCTTCTCACCTGTTCTGAAGCATCCAAGATCAGAATAGAGGGGGCACCACATTTGGGGGTGAGGACGGTCAGAAGTTGTTTCAGTGGCAACTCTAGGTTCAGTAGGAAAGCATCAGTTGGGGGACCGAAGAGATTGCCCGCCTCCTGCCCAGTTGGCTTCCTGCTCCTGTAATTGTCACAGATCTTCAGCAGGAGGCCATAGCAGGGAGGTGTCCACCTTTGGTGGTCCCAGTAGGACCTCAGCAGGTTCAAGGTCCACCTTGCAGGGAGTGTGTAAAGCATGCCAGGCATCCTTGCTTCACACCCCATTTGCAGCCATTGCTTAAAGGAGAACCATCAGTTCCTGGCTACAAAACCACAGCTGAGCAGTTTATGTTGGAAGCTCGAGGAGCCCCCAAGCAAGGCCGCCCTGAGGGGGCCCCAGGGGTTGAGAAGGGCAGGGTCCAAATATTTGAAATAAATTGAAATAAATAAATAAAGCCACTGCGTGGGTCTTTCTGACCCATAAGTAGGTAAAAGTAAAGGTTACTCCTGACATTAAGTCTAGTCATGTCCAACTTGTGGTTGGTTCGCATCTCCATTTCTAAGCTGAAGAGCGTTTTCCATAGACACCTCCAAGGTGATCTGCATGGAGCGCTGTTACCTTCCCGTAGAAGCAGTACCTATTGATCTACTCACATTTGCATGTTTTCAAACTGCTAGGCTGGCTGAACTGGGGCTAACACCCGGAGCTCTTCCTGGATTCAAACTGCCAAACCTTTGGTCAGCAAGTTCAGCAGCTCAGCGGTTTAAGCCGCTTGCACCATCAGGGGGCCCTTACCCATAAGTAGTCCCAGGCGATTCCATGGGTGGTCCCTACTGAAGAGCGATGCAGGGACCCCGCCGCCCCCTCCCCTCCCCTCCTCTTTTGGAGCAGAGCYGTCTTCCCTGTGCTGTGCGCACCCCTGGCCCTTTAGGGTTAACCTAGCCTGGCCCTTCCCTCTCCYCCCCCCCCCCGCTCCCTCCCCTCCAGGCCCCCCCAGCATCCGAGGGATGAAGAACATCACGGCCGTGGCTGGAAGGGACTCCTTCATCAATTGCCGGGTGATCGGCTACCCCTACTACTCCATCAAGTGGTACAAGGACTCCCTCCTGCTGCCGGACAACCACCGGCAAGTAGTCTTTGAGAACGGCACCCTCAAGCTGATGGATGTCCAGAAGGGCATGGACGAAGGCGAGTACCTCTGCAGCGTCCTCATCCAGCCCCAGCTCTCCATCAGCCAGAGTGTCCACGTTACTGTCAAAGGTGAGTGAGGGTTGGAGAGAGGGGCGAACCCGGCCTCGTCTCAGCCGGAGACCCCCTCCCGCTCCCCCCCTGCCCGCCGTGGCGGAGGAGTATCCATTTCCCCTGACAAGCGGCGGAGCAGAACACGGAGTGTAAACATGCTGCTGTGTGGAAACATCTCGCCCTTTGCTCAGAGCACCTTTCCCGCTGCTTTTCAGCTTGTGTAGCTCTTTAAAAAATCATCCCTCTGTCTCCCGAGCGCAAGGAACATCGTAAAAGCTACTCCTGCCCATCAATTATTCAGCCCTGCTCAGGGAGCCATCAGCCCTAATGAATTGCTGTGCTTGCCGGCCAGCCGACTTTTCGCCCCGGAGGAGGCCGAGATTGCGGGGCTCCGTGCTCGGCTCTGCCCCACACAGCAGCCCCCCCCTCACCCCCTGCTGGGGGTCCCAGAGACAGGAGGGGCCAGGGAGCCTATGGGGCATCTCCTTGTAGTAGTGCTTCTCTCACCACCTCCTTCCTACCTCCATTGCCTACTTGGACAAGAGGCCTGCCCTGTGTCCCCCTCACCTGACCCTCCTGGCCTCTTGCCCCCGATGTTCTCTCTCAGGTGGGGCTGGAAGCCTTTGGAAGGGAGTGTTTGTTCCAAGGACTCTGGTACTTTTGCCCTAAAAAAGGACTGAAAACTAGGCTTATTCTCGAGTATATCCAGTAATATGGTTGCACTATTTACCAAAACAAGGTTTCCATACCACAAATAAATAAACAAATAAATTTATTTGTCGTGTCAGAGCAACCAGTCCATTATATATTACATTTCTAACAGAACAAAGCAAACAGACAGAAAAATACACATTTGTGAAGTTTGGTAGTTGATTAAATGTCCTTTGACCAGTATCTGGCCCCTTGGAGTGCCTCTGGTGTTGCTGCAAGAAGGTCCTCCATGGTGCATGTGGCAGGGCTCAGGTTGCATTGCAGCAGGTGGTCTGTAGTTTGCTCTTCTCCGCACTCGCATGTCGAGGATTCCACTTTGTAGCCCCATTTCTGAAGGTTGGCTCTGCATCTCATGGTGCCAGAGCACAGTCTGTTCAGCACCTTCCAAGTCGCCCAGTCTTCTGTGTGCCCAGGAGGGAGTCTCTCATTGGGTATCAGCCATTGGTTGAGGTGCTGGGTTTGGGCCTGCCACTTTTGGACTCTCGCTTGCTGAGGTGTTCCAGCGAGTGTCTCTGTAGATCTTAGAAAACTATGTCTAGATTTAAGTCGTTGACGTGCTGGCTGATACCCAAACAAGGGGTGAGCTGGAGATGTCTCTGCCTTGGTCCTTTCACTATTGGCTCCTACTTCCCGGCGGATGTCAGGTGGTGCAATACCGGCTAAGCAGTGTAATTTCTCCAGTGGTGTAGGGCGCAGACACCCCGTGATAATGCGGCATGTCTCATTAAGAGCCACATCCACTGTTTTAGCGTGGTGAGATGTGTTCTACACTGGGCATGCATACTCAGCAGCAGAGTAGCACAGCGCAAGGGCAGTTGTCTTCACTGTATCTGGTTGTGATCCCCAGGTTGTGCCAGTCAGCTTTCGTATGATATTGTTTCTAGCACCCACTTTTTGCTTGATGTTCAGGCAGTGCTTCTTGTAGGTCAGAGCACGGTCCAGAGTGACTCCCAGGTATTTGGGTGCGCTGCAATGCTCCAGTGGGATTCCTTCCCAGGTGATCTTCAGAGCTTGGGATGCTTCTCTCAAATAAATAGTAGCTTAACACACAGGAGCCTTCTCACTGGAGCTTTCTGACACAGGCTTCTCTCACACTGAGGTTCACCTCACACTCAGGACAACAGAAGCTTTTGCCCACTAACAGGCTTCAGCCTACTCACTCTCCTGAGGACAACACCAGCTTTGTCCCACTGTCTCTAACACGTTTCGAGCTGCTCACTCTCCTAGTGCTTGATTCCCATTTTTGTAATCAAAAATACCTAGCTAATTTGCGGCATCCCCACATCAGTCCCTCCCAGTGGACCTCTGTCTATACCTATTCTCTACGTATCTAGGCCAGCAAATGGGGTTCTCAGCCAAGGACTGTTCTTCCCCATGAAAGAATTGGGGGCATGGAGGGGAAACTGTTGGGAGTGCATTCAAGCTCACTTTATTATGGTCAATGACCAGCTCAATTGAAGAGGGCCACCGTCCTGCACTAACACACCTGCTGGGAGTGCGTTGACTGGCACACTCCCAGTGCACAGTTGCCCACCTGGCGAGTATTTGCCTCTGTCAGAAATATTAAAAATTATTTTACTCCAAAATGTGAGTCAAGCACTAGGAGAGTGAGTAGGCCCAAGCCTATTAATGGGCAAAAGCTTCTGTTGTCCTGAGGAGTGTGAGGTAAACCTCAGTGTGAGAGAAGCCTCGTGTAAGAAAGCTCCAGTGTGAATGCTGCTGCATGTAAAGCTACTATATATTTGTTTATTTGTGTTATGGAAACCTAGTTCTTGCAAATAGTGCAAACATATTATTCTAATACAAAGAAAAGCCTCCTAAGGAAGAGATAACATTGATCTGTGTGTTTTTGTTCCTTTTCAACACCTTGGTGCTGCGTCACGCTGTTGTTAATAAGTTACTCTGCTATATATTTATGAGGAGGGTCTTTTGTTAATAAGCCCACTTGCCCAACAGCCTCCTCACAAGTGCTTCTTGTTTTGAATGTGGGGGAGACTGAGGTGGTGAGCCGTTCCGTGGCACAGGTTGGCATGACCAGGGTGACATAGAGGCACTTCCTGGCTTCTGGCTCTGGCCCCCTGGCTCCTTTTCTCCCTCTGCAGCCTCTCCAGGAGACACTTCCTTCCTCCTTTTTTAACTGATGGGGAAACTGAGGCTTCCCGTGGCTGCCATGGCTCTGTTGTGTCTCTGGCCCATTCTCTGCCAAGATCTCACATTGCAGGGCATGACTGGTGCCTCTTCCTTTCTCTTGGCAGTCCCTCCTCTCATCCAGCCCTTCGAATTCCCCCCGGCCTCCATCGGGCAGCTCCTCTACATCCCCTGCGTGGTCTCCTCGGGCGACATGCCCATCCGCATCACCTGGAGGAAGGACGGGCAGGTCATCATCTCCGGCTCAGGTGTCACCATCGAGAGCAAGGAGTTCATGAGCTCCCTGCAGATCTCCAGCGTCTCCCTCAAGCACAACGGGAACTACACCTGCATCGCCTCCAACGATGCCGCTTCCGTCAGCCGCGAGCGGCAGCTCATTGTGCGAGGTCAGTGCGCCCCCAAGGACCCCCCCCCCCAGGTGAAGCTCATCCATCCTCTCTTGCTTCCAGAACTCATCCTCCTTCTCTTGCGCTCCTCTCCACAGTCCCTCCTCGCTTCGTTGTCCAGCCCAACAACCAGGACGGCATCTATGGAAAGGCGGGGGTCCTCAACTGCTCTGTGGATGGATACCCCCCACCTAAGGTCATGTGGAAGCATGCTAAAGGTATGTGGGAAATCTTCTGAATCTCTAAGCCTTGGTGGTTAGGTGAGGGTCTCCAACCATGACCCAGAAGGTGGCTGTGTCCAGTGGGAGGCGGGGGCTTGGATGGGTGCGCTTTGGGGGCTTGCTCTGGTTGATCAAAGCGGCTGAAGATTGCTTCCCCCTTTCCAGGCAGCGGGAACCCCCAGCAGTACCACCCGGTCCCCCTCACCGGCCGCATCCAGATCCTGCCCAACAGCTCCCTGCTCATCCGGCACGTCTTGGAGGAGGACATTGGCTACTACCTCTGCCAGGCCAGCAACGGGGTCGGCACGGACATCAGCAAGTCCATGTTCCTCACCGTGAAAAGTGAGTCTCCCCTGATGGGGAAGGTCAAGCTTTGAGTGTGGACAAGGCACAAGTGGGGGGGGGTCCCTCCTCTCCCTTGGAGGCGGGCTGGTCTCAGGTGGATGCTTCTGCTGCTGACATTGAGGGGCCCAGGAAGAACCTCTGAACCTCTCCTGGGGCCCCCTTCTTCCTCAGCCTTCTTCTCCTCCTTTGGGGGATGACACTCTTCTGAGGTTGCTGAGAGTTTTCTGGGCTGTCTGGCCATGTTCCAGAAGCATTCTCTCCTGACATTTCACCTACACCTACGGCGGACATCCACAGAGGTTGTGAGGTCTGTTGGAAACTAGGCAAAAGGGGTTTATATACCTGTGGAATGATGTCCAGGCTGGGAGAAAGAACTTTATCTGTTGGAGGTTGGTATGAATGTTACCATTGGCCAGCTTGATTAGCACTGAATAGCCTTGCATCCCCAAAGTCAATCAGTGAGGTAATCAGCATACAGGTCTGTTCGAAATGAGGCAAGTGGAGTGCATAATATATATCCCTGTGGAATGATGTCCAGGGTGGGAGAAAGAACTGTTGTCTGTTGGAAGCAAGTGTGAATTTTTGAATTGGCCTTCAGCATTGAATGGCCTTCAGCTTCAAAGGGCCAGTGAACACCTCCCAACAAAGGATCCCCCCAGGCAGGAAGCAGGCAGGCTTTGAAACTGTACGCCATTCAGTGCTAATTAAGGTGGCCAGTTGCAACATTCAAACAGACAAGGGTACTTTCTCCCACCCTGGACATCATTCCACATTTTGGGCACCACAATTCAAGAGAGATATTGACAAGCTGGAATGTGTCCTGAGGAGGGCGACTAAAATGATCAAGGGTCTGGAGAACAAGCCCTATGAGGAGCGGCTTCAAGCGTTGGGCATGTTTAGCCTGAAGAAGAGAAGTCTGAGAGGAGACATGATAGCCATGGATAAATATGTGAGAGGAAGCCACAGGGAGGAGGGAGAAAGCTTGTTTTCCGCTTCCCTGGACATTAGGACAAGGAACAATGGCTTCAAACGACAAGAGAGGAGATTCCATCTGAACATGAGGAAGAACTTC
Organism: Anolis sagrei ordinatus; assembly: GCF_025583915.1. Taxonomy (NCBI): domain Eukaryota; kingdom Metazoa; phylum Chordata; class Lepidosauria; order Squamata; family Anolidae; genus Anolis; species Anolis sagrei. The sequence continues at coordinate 44,202,373 of NW_026847882.1, read as the reverse complement.
CTGACTGTGAGAGCCGTTCAGCAGTGGAACTCTCTGCCCCGGAGTGTGGTGGAGGCTCCTTCTTTGGAAGCTTTTAAAGGGAGGCTGGATGGCCATCTGTCAGGGGTGATTTGAATGGAATTTTCCTGCTTCTTGGCAGAATGGGGTTGAACTGGATGGCCCATGAGGTCTCTTCCAACTCTTTGATTCTATGATTCTATATAAATATGATAAATAAATAAGTAAATAAATACACAAATATATACACACACACACACAAAACACATATACGCAGACTGGGCCACAGCAATGTGTGGCAGGGGACGGCTAGTATATATATGTATCCATCCCTATCCCATATGCTTAGTTTCCAAGAGACCTCACAACCTCTGAGGATGCAGGTGAAATGTCAGGAGGGAATGCTTCTGGAATATGGCCAGACAGCCTGGAATTCTCATAGCAACCCAGTGATTCTGGCCATGAAAGCCTTCGACAACCCTCTTCTGAGGTGTTTCCCTGCTGCCTGGTTGCTTCCTCGCTGCCCTCCCCATCTCTTCCGCCTTGCGCCCGTTGAGCCTGATGCCTTCTCCGGCGGTCGGTCAGCGCCGAGTGGAGCCTCGATCAATCCCTGTTCCCATGGGGATCTATCTGATTCCCGCTCCTGATCAAAAAACATTTTGTCCTTAATAAAAGCAGGCAATCAATCGACATCGCGGTGGCAGAAGGAGCGGATCAAGGTGGGCGCACATCGCTCCCCCACAGATGGGCTCTCTCCGGCCTCTCCGGCCAGATTGTGCCACATCCAAGGACTGAGAATAAAGGGGTGGGACTTGCCCTGCATGGAAGCATGGGATGGGGTCTGCAAAGGCACTTTAATGAGGGAAGGTGTGGGGCTTGGAGTGCAAGCAGGACTGTGCCCACTAGGCCTGGGTAACAACGGAAAAATTTGTTTCTAAAATCGATTTGTATTTGGGGGGTTTTTTTGTTTCGATATTTAAAATAATTACAAAATTTTCCTTTTAAAAAGTTCGATATTTACGAAATTTCGTAAATGGTAAAAAATCAACGAATCGATTTCCGAAACAATAACGAATCGATTCGTTAATGGCGGACGCGACCGTGAAATACGCTAAAAAACCTCCAAAACCTTCTGAAGCTTCCCTCTCCCTCTGTTGTTGACTGTTGGTGTGATATTATAATTTTTTTTCACTAATTAAACCATAAAACTGGCCCAGACATGGGGAAATAATAACGAAACGACCTCAAAACAATAACGAAACGAATACAATATCGAAATACGAAGCATTTACAAAACGCTTTTGAAAATTCGTTTTTTTTAAATAATTGCTCCAGAATGGTTCGTTATCGTTTTGTAATTGAAAAAATTAACGAATTATTAACGAATTACGAATTAACGAAACGAAACCGCCCAGCCCTAGTGCCCACCCCTTGGCACTTCCTGCCTCCACAAGGGCATGGCCCACACACCAACGTCGAACCATAACGAGAAGTAATAATACTAATACTAACAACAACAACAACAATCTGTATTTGTATACTGCTCCATCTCCCCAAAGGGACTCAAGGCGGTTGCCAACATGTCAGGCAAACATTCAATTACCCGACAGAAACCATGCAGACAATTACATCAAGATGAGCTGCTGAACTTGCTGACCAAAAGGCCTCAGGTTCGAATGCGGGGAGCGGGATGAGCTCCCGTTGTTAGCCCCAGCATCTGCCAACCTAGCAGTTCGAAAACATGCAAATGTGAGTAGATCAATAGGTACCACTCCGGTGGGAAGATAACGGTGCTCAATGCAGTCATGCCATTGGCCACATGACCTTGGAGGTCCTGTGGACAACGTCGGCTATTTGGCTTAGAAATCCCTGCAAAAAGGAGGGCAGTGCAAGAGCCTGCCTAATCTCCTTGGGCAGGGAGTTCCAAAGTTGGAGAGCCACTACAGAGAAGGCCCTCTCCATTGTCCCTATCAACAGTGCTTGTGACCGTGTTGGGACTGAGAGGAGGGCCTCCCTGACAGATTTTCGCCCCCGTGTAAGAAATACATTTGTATTATTATTATACTTATATAATGCCTTCGGGATGAGAATAATAAATAAATAAATAAATATGAATGCCTGCGCCGTTGCTGGTGCATCCCTGTCCACCTGTGTCCGTCTGCAGGTGTGGCGAAGGAGGGCCTTGCCCAGAGAGGTGCCCGCTTCCCGCTCCCCGCTCCTTCCATCAGCATAACTGATTGCTTCCTTGCAATTGGAATTAATCTCATGCTTCAGGTGAAATGCAGCTAATCAGTGCAGGCAAGGAGCTGAAATGGGTGCAATCACATTAACATGTCAGAGGCAGCTTGGTCGTTTCGTTGCTTTTGTTTTGCAATCACATTTTGATAACCAGTTCGTCATGAGGGCAGGAGCTTGGCAGCAAGCCTTACCCCCACCCACCCCAAAAAACAAAACAAACCCCTTCATGAGGGCCGTCAAACCCCCCCCCCCCCCCAAAGCCTGGCTCTCAGCATGGAGAGAACACCACAGCGTGGAGCGCCGCGGCGGTGGCGGACAGGCCCCACCCTTTTGTAAGGCGAGTAGTAGCGGCCGCCACAGCCCATCAGCGGCAGCGGCCAGCCTTATTCAGGGCCCACACGCGCGCTCTCTCAGCCTCTTGGTTCTGTGCTCTTCATAGGTTTAACACGCGCCCGCAGAAGGGAGAAAAGGACCAGGAGAAGGGGAGTAGCTTGGGAATGAAAAGGGGAGGAAACATAGCGCCCCCGGTGGGTGCGCGATAGTGGGGGAGCCCTGAGTGGGAGTGTGGGGGCGAGGGCGGCGAGGCGGACGGGGGCTTTTTCAACCAGGTCGTGTTCGTTTCTTTCAGGGGAAGCAGCTGCCCCAGAGGGAGGAGTGGTGGGGGGGGAGGGGGGGAAGGAAGAGAGCGAGTGAGGTTGAGGGTAAAAGTGAAGGAAGGGGGAAAGAGTGGGATTGGTGGGGGGGGGGGAGTGGGGTCTGCCAGGTCCATTGAAGTCTGGAAGCTGGGCATCAGTGTAGTGCACTTGTAGGACGGGCATAGCTTGGCTTTTGTGGAGAGGAAGGATTTGTGCCAACCTATGGCTGGGGAGGGGGATTCTGACCTCTACCCCCATACCCTTGGGATACATGTGGGGCTCTGGAGGAGTATTGCAAGTGTTTAGGGCAGTCTTTCTCACGCCTGGAAGCTGGGCATCGGTGTAGTGCACTTGTAGGACGGGCATAGCTTGGCTTTTGCAGAGAGGAAGGATTTGTGCCAACCTATGGCTGGGGAGGGGGATTCTGACCTCTCCACATAACCCCCCATACCACTGGGATGCATGTGGGGCTCTGGAGGATTGTTGCAAGTGTTTAGGGCAGTCTCTCTCAAGCCTGGAAGCTGGGCATCAGTGTAGTGCACTTGTAGGACGGGCATAGCTTGGCTTTTGTAGAGAGGAAGGACTTGTGCCAACCTATGGCTGGGGAGGGGGATTCTGACCTCTCCACATAACCCCCCATACCCTTGGGATGCATGTGGGGCTCTGGAGGATTATTGCCAGTGTTTAGGGCAGTCCTTCTCAAGCCTGGAAGCTGGGCATTGGTGTAGTGCACTTGTAGGACGGGCATAGCTTGGCCAAATCTGAATACTGGTGGGGTGGTTGATTTTGTCATTTGGGAGTTGTAGTTGCTGAGACGTATAGTTTACCTAAAATCAGACAGCATTTTGAACCCCATGGAATTGAGACAAATTTGGCACACAGAACTCCCAACAGAAAATACTGGAAGGGTTTGGTGGGCATTGACCTTGAGTTTGGGACTTGTAGTTCACCTACATCCCGAGAGCGCTGTGGACTCAAACAATGATGAATCTAGACCAAACTTGGCTCAAATGTGAGCACTGGAGGAGTTTGGGAAAAATAGACCTTGACCTTTGCAAGTTGTAGTTGCTGGGATTTATAGTTCACCTACAATCAAAGAGCATACTGAACACCACCAACAATGGAATTGGGCTAAACTTGGCACACAGATCTCCCAATACCAACAGAAAATACTGGAAGGGTTAGGTGGGGATCGCCTTTGAGTTTTGGAGTTGTAGTTCACCTACATCCAGAGAGCGCTGTGGACTCAAGCAATGATGGTTCTGGACCAAACTTGGCACGAATACTCAATATGCCCAAATGTGAGCACTGGTGGGGTTTGAGAAAAACAGACCTTGATCTTTGGGAGTTGTGGTTGCTGGGATGTACAATCAAAGATCATTCTGAACTTCACCAACAATGGAATTGGGCTAAACTTGCCACACAGATCTCCCATGGACAACAGAAAATACTGAAAGGGTTTGGTGGGCATTGGCCTTTAGTTTTGGAGTTGTAGTTCACATACATCTAGAGAGCTCTATGGACTCAAACAATGATGAATCTAGGCCAAACTTGGCATGAATACTCAATATGCCCAAATGTGAACACTGGCAGAGTTTGGGAAAAATAGACCTTGACCTTTGGGAGTTGAAGTTGTTGGGATTTATAGTTCACCTACATTCAAAGAGCATTCTGAACCTCATCAATGATAGAATTGGGCCATACTTCCCACAAAGAATCCCCATGGCCAACAGAAAATAGTGTGTTTTCTGATGGTCTTTGGCAGCCCCTCTGGCACACCTTTGTGAAACCCCCAGGTTGAGAAGCGCTGGTTTGGGGGCTATAGCACATTGTGGCATCCCTTGCATGGCCAAGGGATGGGCAATGGCTCTCTCTTGGATGTTGGTTTCTTATACTGCCGGTCAGGAGATCCACAAAAGGGAATGTGGCAATTGTGGGTCCTTCTCTCTCAGCCCCAAAGGACTCTTCTTGGCTGGAGGGCCACTCGGAGGGGCTCCCCACGCTGCCCATTTCTGTCTCTGTGTGGCGGCTGCCCATCCTTGCTTTGTTTATCTGTGTGTGTGCGCGCGCGAGAGAGAAAGAGAGCGATCTCCAGCCTTGGCAACACGACGCTGGGCCAGTCCTGTGGCTGTAAACCCTCCCTCTGCATTCTGCCCAGGTTCCTCCAAGAATGAATTATGCAAATCTGTGATGGAAAATTGTTCCAAGGCGCATCCTTGAGAGTGTAAAACCCTAGTCAATAATTCATACTCGCCTGTCTCCGGCTGCGGCTTTTTCTTCATTATAGCTTGCGTCTGGTTATTTGTCTTTCACATTTTATTGTATATCCGGGTGTAATACTATACATTATAAAATTTATCTGCATCATTATTTTATGATCCCGCCTCGTATAATGCAAGGCGGTCCGGGCAATGCTGCCTATGGCACCCAATGTTCTTGCAGCTGCCAGACTGGGCACAAAAGGGGCCCCAATTCCTCCCTTCTGCGTCATAATAATAATAATAATAATAATAATCTATATAAATAAAAATGTAATGTTCGTTTGTGGGATTAACATAACTCAAAAACCACTGGGCGATTTGACACCAAATTTGGACACAAGACACCTAACAACCCAATGTATGTCCTTCACTCAAAAAAATTGATTTTGTCATTACGGAGTTGTAATTGCTGGGATTTATAGTTCACCTACAATCACAGAGCAGTCTGAACCCCACCAATGATAGAATTGGACCAAACCTCCCACACAGAACCCCCATGTGGGCCCCCATGTAGGGCAGGGGACGGCTAATAATAATAATAATAATAATAATAATAATAATAATAATAATAATAATTCCTTCCTGCCCTCAAGTGGGAATGGACCCAGTCTGGGATGTCCCCTTTGTTGTTACACTATTTACAATAATAAGGTTTCCATAACACAAAGTTCTTTATACTTCCTTCTTTACTTCCACACTGGGCTTCTTTCTCATGTAGATAAACAACTTCCCTCTCACAGAGCCTCTTCTCACACCAAAGTTACACAGGAGGTTCACACAGTAGCTTTTTACACAGCAGCCTTCACATTGGGGCTTCTGTCACCAAAACTTCTCAAACTAGGCCTTCTCAAACTGAGACCTACTAACACTGAGGCCTTTCTCCCACTGAGGCAAATGAACACCGGCCTTCTCATACCGAGGCCTCTCAGACTGACACGTCTCTCACACTGAGGCCTCCTCATACTGAGGGCTACTAACACACTGAGGCCTCTCTCACTGAGGTCTGCTAACACTGAGGGCTCCTCTGACTGAGGGACAAAAACACAGAGACCAATGTTATCTCTTCCACACAGGAGGCTTTTCCTTATAGCAAAATAATAGGGATGTACTATTTACATGAACAAGGTTTCCATAACACAAACAAAGCTCTTCATACTTCCTTCTTTGCTTCCACACTGGGATTCTTTTTCATGTAGATAAATAGTTTCCTTCTCACACCAAAATTACACAGGAGATTCACACAGTGGCTTTTTACACAGCAGCCTTCACACTGGGGCTTCTCTCACCAAAGCTTCTCACACTAGGCCTTCTCAAACTGAGACCTACTAACACTGAGGCCTACCTCACACTGAGGCCTACTAACACACTGAAGCTCTTCTCCCACAGAGACCTCTCACAGACTGAGGCCTTTCTCCCATTGAGGCAAATGAACACCGGTCTTCTCATACTGACACCTCTCAGACAGACTTCTCTCTCACACTGAGGCCTTCTCATACTGAGGCCTACTGACACACTGAGGTCTGGTAACACTGAGGGCTCTCTCTGACTGAGAGACAAAAACACATAGACCAATGTTATCTCTTCCATAGGAGGCTTTCTTTATAGCAAAATAATAGGGTTGTACTATTTACATGAACAAGGTTTCCAAAACACGAACAAAGTCCTTTATACTTCCTTCTTTGCTTCCATGCTGGGCTTCTTCCTCATGCAGATAAACAGCTTCGCTCTCACAAAGACTCCTCTCACAACAAACTTATATTAAAGCTTCACACAGTAGTTTTTTTTTTACACACAGCAACCTGAGGTTTTACATACGAGGCCTTCAACAGCTTTGAGGTTCGCTCTCACAGTGCTTCCTTTCACAACAAACATACACAGGAGCTTCACATAGTAGCTTTTCACACAGCTTTATCTATGAGGTGAAAGCCACATGTTGAATGACTAGGGTTTCTCTCACCAAAGCGTCTCACCTCAGGCTTCCTCACACACAGCCCTCTCGCAGACTAAGGCCTCCCTCACGGTGTGAGGCCTTCTCTCACAAAGGCCTACCTCACACAGTGAGGCCTTCTCACAGACTGAGACCTTTCTCCCACTGAGGTTTACCTCTAACTGACGGCTACTAAGCTACAGGCACATATTGAACTGCAGCTTTCGTTGAGTCATTGCATCCATTTAACTCTTTCAGTGCTTGACTCACATTTTTGTAATTAAAAATATCTATGTATTGTCGAAGGCTTTCATGGCTGGAATCACTGGAATTAGGACAATGGGTTTATATAACTGTGGAATGGCTGGGGTGGGGCAAAGAGCTCTTCTCTGCTGGAGCTAGGTGTGAATGTTTCAACTGACCACCTTCATTAGCATTTGAAGGCCTGGCTGAGCCTGGGAAAATCTTTTGTTGAGTGGTGTTAAGATGTGCCTGGTTGTTTCTTCTCTGCTGTTTTGCTGTTAAAAAACTCTAAAATTACAACAGCTGTTACTACACCTCTCAACAAAAGATTTTCCCAGGCTCAGCCAGGCCTTCAAATGCTAATGAAGGTGGTCAGTTGAAACATTCACACCTAGCTCCAGCAGAGAAGAGCTCTTTGCCCCACCCCAGCCATTCCACAGATATATAAACCCATTGTCCTAATTCCAACAGACCTCACTACCTCTGAGGATGCTTGCCATAGATGCAGGCAAAACGTCAGGAGAAAATGCCTCTAGAACATGGCCCTATAGCCCGAAAAAACCCCACAAGAACCTAAAAATACCTGGTTAATTTTAAATATTTCTGACACTCTTCTGCGCAGCTGAAGGCAGTTACTAGGGACGGGGCTTGGCCAGTGTGACCCCACTTTCCCAACCCAGTGTGGAGAGCACTTGCTGTGACTCTTGCTCCTTGAAATCAGCATCTGCAAGAGGAGAACTACTTGTGCAACGAGCGTGCTTCAGCTCTGCACCAAGGGGCTTTTGCTGTGGTGTGTATGTGTGTTCGAAAATGGTGTAGCCGCAAAGCCTGAGCTCCATTCTGCTTCCACCCCCACAGTCCCGGCCATGATCACCTCACACCCCAACACCACCATTGCCATCAAGGGCCAGGGCAAGGAGCTGAACTGCACGGCCCGCGGAGAGCGGCCCATCATCATCCGCTGGGAGAAGGGGGACACCGTCATCGACCCCGACCGCAACATCCGCTATGCCATCAGCACCAAGGACAACGGCGATGAGGTCATCTCCACCCTCAAAGTGAGCAGAACCCCATGATATTGGGGGGTGGGTGGGTTGGGTTTGCCCTGGTCCACACCTGGGGATAGGCTTGGCTACACCCTTGAGATGTCCAGTTTTCCTTCTGCCAGTCCTATGTGCACGCTTATGCGTATGTATATATGTATGCACTAACTTTGAAGTGCCTCTTCTCCCACAGCTCAAGCCGGCCGATCGTGGGGACTCTGTGTTCTTCTCCTGCCATGCCATCAACTCTTACGGAGAAGACAGGGGCCTCATCCAGCTCACGGTCCAAGGTACTGCGTCCCCTCCAAAGCCTTTCCAAAGAGGGAGGTCGGGGTTTGGGAATGGGACTCTCAACTACATCTCCCCAAAGGAAGTTGTTGTGTTGGTTCGATCGTGAGATGCTTTGAGTCTCCTTTTTTGAGAGAGAAAGCAGGATACAAACAATAATAACAACAACAACAACCCCCTGCTTCAATGGGAAGGCTGAAAGGAACACCCCCCACCCCCATTCTGATTCCTACTGTTAAAAGGGTTTCCTCCTCTGCAATCTCAATGTAAAAGAAGCCTTCCCTTTCTGCATCAGTCCTATTAGGGACTGCCAATACTTTGCGGGCAGAGGAGGAGCTGTCCTGGCTTTGTCCTTTGGCCATGGCTCCGCACTTGTAACCCTTCCCTGGGCGAAGATGTCCTTAGGTGTTGTTGTAGGATTTTTCGGGCATCTATGGCAAGCATCCTCAGAGGTAGTGAGGATGCTTGCCATAGATGCAGGCGAAACGTCAGGAGGGAATGCCTCTAGAACATGGCCATATAGCCCGGAAAAATCCTACAACAACATGGTGATTCCGGCCATGAAAGCCCTTGACAATATGATGTCCGTATGACTTGAAGCTTGGCTTCTCCCTTTTAGAGCCCCCGGACCCGCCGGAACTGGAGATCCGAGAGGTGAAGGCGCGCAGCATGAACCTGCGCTGGACTCAGCGGTTCGATGGCAACAGCATCATCACCGGCTTTGATATCGAGTACAAGAACAAGTCTGGTGAGGGGCTCTGCTGAGGAGGGGACTCAGGAAGGAGGACTTTGCCTCTCTCTCTCTCTCTCTCCAAAGTCCTGCTCTTTCCATATTGGGGCCAAAGGGGATTTGGGCGGATTGATGGCAGTGGCGCAGGGTGGAATAGGAAGTGCTTTGAACAGTCTTCCAACAAAGAGATGGTTGCATATAGTAAATCTCCCAGTTGCCTATCAATTGCAAGGCAGATCAGGTTTCCCACTCTGGGAAAGGTCGGAATTCAACCCCACACTGCCCAAGTCTCCAGTCCTCAATGAGGAACAGCTTAGTATAGACTAAGGGTTTTCCTTCCCCCATGTCTTCTGAATGACAGTTGGGAATGCATCTTTTTCTTTTCTGTTTCTGTTCTCATTCTGATTGGTTGCTTAAAATGGATATTTTTCTACTAGGCCTGGGTAACAACGGAAACATTTGTTTCTAAAATCGATTCATTTTTTGGGGGGTTTTGCGTTTTGTTATTTAAAATAATTACAAAATTTTCCTTTTAAAAAGTTTGATATTTACAAAATTTCATAAATGTGAAAAAAATTACAAAACATTAACGAATCGATTTCCGAAACAATAACGAATCGATTCGTTAATGGCGGACGCGACCGCGAAATACGCTAAAAAACCTCCAAAAACTTCTGAAGCTTCCCTCTCCCTCTGTTGTTGACTGTTGGTGTGATATTATAATTTTTTTTTCACTAATTAAACAAAAAACTTGCCCCAGACATGCGGAAATAATAACGAAACGACCTCAGAACAATAACGAAACGAATACAATAACGAAATACGAAGCATTTACAAAACGTGTTTAAAAATTCGTTTTTTTAAAAAATTGCTCCAGAATGGTTCGTTATCGTTTTGTAATTAAAAAAATTAACGAATTATTAACGAATTACGAATTAACGAAACGAAACCGCCCAGCCCTATTTTCTACTACTGCAAGCCATTTTTGAATCTGACTTATTTAATTATTATTTATTGAAGAACATTTATACCCCGTCCTTCTCAACCTCCAAAGAGGGACTCAGGACGGCTTCTTAGTTCTGCCTTCTGACACTTTAGAATGGAGAGTATGTGCTGTGTGCTTTGAGATCTCTCTCTGCTTGTGTGTCAGGAAAGAGGAGTTTTTCCCCTCTCTTTGAAACCTTAGAAGAGATGGGTGTCGGAGTAGCTCAGGCCCAGTTCTTTACCATCAAGAAATGTAGTTAGTCCTTTATTAAATAAACCTTTTGTGATTTTTAAGATTTGACTTTCCATGTTTGCCTCCTAAGCTCTGAATTCTTTACATCCGCACTTCATGCTCTGCTCGCTAATGAGCTCACGTACAACTTTTGTATCCTGTTTGTGTTTGGATGCTCTGCTGTATATTTTAGTTCACATCCAAGTTTTGTATCCTGTTTGTTTTTGGATGCTCTGCTGTATATTTTAGTTCACATTCAACTTTTGTATCCTGTTTGTTTTTGGATGCTCTGCTGTATATTTTAGCTCACATTCAACTTTTGTATCCTGTTTGTTTTTGGATGCTCTGCTGTATATTTTAGCTCACATCCAAGTTTTTTATCCCGTTTGTTTTCGGATGCTCTGCTGTATATTTTAGCTCACGTTCAACTTTTGTATCCTGTTTGTTTTTGGATGCTCTGCTGTATATTTTTAGGGCAGTTTTCCCTAACAGGAAACACTCTGTGAAGCCCTTCTGTGGTTGTGCTGTGGGTCTGTGAGCAAGTGATGTCCCTCCCGATCAATGGCTTCTCTTCCCACTTCCTGCAGATTCCTGGGATTTCAAGCAGTCAACCCGAAACATCTCCCCGACCATCAACCAGGCCAACATTGTCGACCTCCATCCTGCCTCAGTGTACAGCATCCGCATGTATTCCTTCAACAAGATTGGCCGTAGCGAGCCCAGCAAGGAGCTGACCATCAGCACCGAGGAAGCAGGTACCTTGTCCCCATTCCTCCCAACCACATTTGCTTTCAGTGCCTGATTTTGGAGGCATTCTTTGCAGGAGAGAGCTACCCAGCAGGAACTTTGGTGACCACTCCTTCCCACTTCTCCCCCTACATCATCCCCATGTTCTTTGGGCTGGCCGTGACTTGGCCACCTCCCTCTCTGTCTCCATGCAGCTCCTGACGGACCCCCCATGGATGTCACCTTGCAGCCCATGACGTCCCAGAGCATCCAGGTCACCTGGAAGGTACGCACGTGCCTCCACGTGTGTCTGTGTGTATATCTCAGTGCTGGAGAGGACGACTGGGGCACTGGATGGGTTGACGTGACGGATTCATGTGATTCCTTTGGTTGTATTACAACCAAGCCTATTAAATTGCACAGCGCGGACATTAAGGCTACAGTTAAGTGGCAATTAAATGGAACCGTAATAGCCAGCCCCGCTCCCCTGACATAAATGCAACGACAATAGGTTATTCAGTTTGTTGATGGTTAACCCAGCTCATTACAGTTTTGTCCCACATACTTTCCTGATGACGGGACTCTCTTTCTGGAAGTCTGGAAGTCTGGAAGTCGGAATGAAATGGCTGGTTGGTGGAGTTAAGACAGCCATGGGCAAACTTCCGTCCTCCCTCCAGGTGTTTTGGACTTCAACTCCCACCATTCCTAATAGCCTCAGACCCTTTCCTCCTCCCCCCCCCCCCTGCCACTTAAGCACACACAGACCAATGTTAACTCTTCCTTAGGAGGCTTTTCTTTGTAGTAAAAGAATACGGTTGCACTATTTACAAGAACTTCTTTTCCATAACACAAATAAACAAATACATAGTAGCTTTGCACACAGCAGCTTTCACACTGGAGCTTTCTCACACGAGGCTTCTCTCACACAGAGGCTTACCTCACACTCCTCAGGATAATACTTGCTATGGCTCACTAACTAACAGGCTTCAGCCTACTCAATCTCCTCAGGATGACACTAGCTTCGGCCCACTGACTCTATTCACTCTCCTAGTGCTTGACTCCCATTTTTGAGTAAAATAATAGAAATGTAATAATAACAGTAATAATAGAGTAAAATAACAATAATAAATAGGTTGTTGTAGGTTTTTTCGGGCTATATGGCCATGTTCTAGAAGCATTCTCTCCTGACATTTCACCTGCATCTATGGCAGCATCCTCAGAGGTTGTGAGGTCTGTTGAACTAGGAAAATGGGCTTTATATATCTGTGGATGACCAGGGTGGGAGAAAGACTCTTGTCTGCTGGAGGTAGGTGTGAATGTTTCAATGAACCTTGATTAGCATTTGAACTGGCGATGAACCAACCTGGACACACATATTATTTGAGAACACAGAAATGCTGGACCACTCAACAACCACCATGTCAGACTACACAGAGAAGCCATTGAAATCCACAAGCATGTGGACAATTTCAACAGAAAGGAGGAAACCATGAAAATGAACAAAATCTGGCTACCAGTATTAAAAAACTCTAAAATCAGAACAGCACAACAACAGAGAGGAAACAAACAAGGACATCTCATCACCTCGCAACAAAATATTGCTCCAGTCACTGCCAGGCAATCAAATGCTAATCAAGGTGGTCAGTTGAAACATTCACACCTAGCTCCAGCAGACAAGAGTCCTTTGTCCCACCCTGGTCATTCCACAGATATATAAACCCATTTTCCTAGTTCCAACAGACCTCACTACCTCTGAGGATGCTTGCCACAGATGCAGGCGAAACGTCAGGAGAGAATGCCTCTAGAACATGGCCATAGCCCGAAAAAACCTACAACACCCTAGTGATTCCGGCCATGAAAGCCTTCGACAATACAATGAAGAAATAGAGTAAAACAGAGTAAAATATAGAGTAAAATAATAAATGTAATAATAATAACAATAATAATAAATTAAAATAATAAATGCAGTGATAGTAATAGAGTAAAATGATAATAGATAATAATAGAGTAAAATGATAATAGATAATAATAGAGTAAAATGATAATAGATAATAATAGAGTAAAATGATAATAGATAATAATAGAGTAAAATGATAATAGATAATAATAGAGTAAAATGATAATAGATAATAATAGAGTAAAATGATTCACACTGGAGCTTTCTCACACAAGGCTTCTCTCACACAGAGGTTTACCTCAGACTCCTCAGGACGACACTATCTTTGGCCCACTGACTCTAACAGGCTTTAGCTGCCTACTAACCCTTGACTCACACTTTTGTAATCAAAAATACCCAATTAATTTTTAATATTTCTGACATGGTTGTCTCTTGGTCCCCCCCCCCCCCCCATCCCACCCCTGCAGCCATTTCAATGATGAAAAGCAAATTAGTGAAAAATGAGATTCACTTGGAACATAAGTCACTCTGGTTTAAGGCCGTTTCGCTGAGATGGATCTCTCCGGCTTGGCAACATAAATTTGCTGTCAGCCTTATTGATTTGTTAATGCTGCAAAGAAATATTGTTAAGATCGATTTCAACCTGGCCTCCTGGATTTCGAAGCCCCCTCCCCTAAGCCCAGGCGTCTGTTTTGACGGGCTGGATTGATTTGTCTCATGCCGGAGCTGCTCCCATGAGCCATTTCCTCTCAATTGCAACCACTTCACGGTCCGGTTATTGTGCCCAGTGATCCCTGGAGGGCTCCGGCTGTGGAAGCCCAGTCCTCTGTGTTCCTTGGGCTGGGAGAGACTGGAGAAGCAGCCAGCCCTGGTCCTTCCATCCCACGGTCTGGTCATCTCCCCATCCCTCTCTGTCCACAGGCGCCCAAGAAGGAGCTCCAGAACGGGGTCATCCGGGGCTACCAGATCGGCTACCGGGAGAACAGCCCTGGGAGCAATGGCCAGTACAGCATCGTGGAGATGAAGGCCACAGGGGACAGTGAGGTCTACACTCTGGACAACCTGAAGAAGTTTGCCCAGTATGGCGTGGTGGTGCAGGCCTTCAACCGGGCGGGAACCGGGCCCTCCTCCAGCGAGATCAACGCCACCACCCTCGAGGACGGTCAGTGGGCAGGAGGGCCGGGCTTTTGGTCTGCGGGCAGCTGTCTGCTCCCTTCTCCTCTCTGTCTGGCTCCTCCACCTGTCCACCCTGCAGGGAGCACCATCTAAATAAATTTATTTTATTTATTTATTTGGGGTTCTTTTACCCCGCCCTTCTCACCCCGAAGGGGACTCAGGGCGGCTTACAAAGGCAAAGGCACAATTTGATGCCTGCATCATAAAACAATCATACACAAAATTACATCAATTCACAGTTGACAACAATTCATGCATTATAACCATAAAATCAATAAAATCAATAAAACCAATACAAACCCAATTTCTCCTCTTACATGGTCAGCGTTCGCTAACTGATAGATCTAGTTTTACGTTCCACTTCAACAATCCTGTTGATCTTACTCGCCTGATTGTCTGATTTAATTGCCAGAGTGCCCAAAGGCCTGGTCCCATAACCACGTCTTCACCCTCCTCCTGAAGGCGAGGAGGGATGATGATGCCCTGATTTCCCCCGGGAGAGAGTTCCACAGGTGAGGGGCCACCACTGAGAAAGCCCTGCTCCTCGTCCCCACCAGCCTCGCTTGAGACAGTGGTGGGGTCGAGAGCAGGGCCTCCCCAGATGATCTCAAACTCCGGGGTGGGACGTAGAGGGAGATACGTTCGGACAGATACACTGGACCGGAACCGTACAGGGTTTTGTAGGTCAAAACCAGCACCTTGAATTGTGCTCGGAACTGAACCGGCAGCCAGTGGAGCTGGCACAGCAGGGGGGTGGTATGCTCCCTGTATGTCGCCCCGGTGAGCAGTCTGGACTAGTTGAAGTTTCCGAACAGTCTTCAAGGGCAACCCCACGTAGAGAGTGTTGCGTAAACCAAAATATGTTGCCTTATTGAAAAGAGGATTCAGGGAAATGGCTGTCTGTCAGAGCAGAGGAAGACGGAAAGGAACTTGGTAGCACCTCTTATACCAGACATGGGAATCTCCCCCTCAGAAGGAAGAGAAATTCACTCCTGGATGAGTCACTATTTAAGGAAAAGGAGTCTTCACTGGAGCTTTATCTCCAGTCATTGTTTCCATAACAAGCCAATTATTTCAAAATCTAATTCTCACAGGGACAGAAAGTTAGGTGAAATCTTCTGAAGAGGGGCAAAGACAGCAACACAAACACTGCAGGGGTCTTGACCCTCATGCCATGCCTACACACACACACACACACACACACACACAGAGGCTTGAGTACCTAGCATTGCCTGGGTTATTTGAAAAATTTAATTTTAATTGTTCCAAATGCATAAAGTTGTGGGTGAGCTAGGTTGAATTAGTCAAGGAGGTTCTGTGTGCCAAGTATGGTCCAGGTCCATCATCGGTGGAGATCACCATTTCTCTGGTTGTGAGTAAATTACAACTCCCAGAAAGGAAAGTCAGTTCCCCTGATATGCTCAAATCAAATTTGGGCATCTCAGGTATGTGTTCTTAGTTTGGTCCAAATCCTAGTGGTTTTTGAGTTATGTTAATTCCATAAACTAACATTTTATATTTATATATATATATATAGCCATCCCCTACCGTGCATTGCTGTGGCCCAGTCTGTGTATATGTGTTGTGTGTGTGTATATGTGTGTTTGCATTTATAGATGTGGTTTTGCGCATGCGTTGTAATGTAATTTTGATTTTGTTTTTTGCTTTTTAAGTCCCTTCTGCTGTATTTTTCATTGTTTTTATGAGCGATGGTCACTTGTTGGCCTGATAGGTGTCTTGTGTCCAAGTTTGGTGTCAATTCATCCAATGGTTTTTGAGTTATGTTAATCCCACAAACGAACATTACCTTTATACACACACACACTATCCATCCCCTGCCCCGCATTGCGGTGGCCCAGTCTGTGTATATGTGTTTTGCATGTGTATATGTGTGGTTGCGTTTTTATATGTGGTTTTGCACATGCGTTGTAATGTAATTTTGTTGTTTTGCTTCCGCTGTGTTTTTCAGTGTTTTTATGGTCACTCGTTGGCCTGAGAGGTGTCTTGTGTCCAAATTTGGTGACAATTTGCCAGTGGTTTTTGAGTTATGTTAATCCCACAAACGAACATTACTTTTTTGTTTATATAAGATGGTCACTTGTTGGCCTGATAGGTGTCTTGTGTCCAAATTTGGGGTCAATTCACCAGTGGTTTTTGAGTTAGGCTACTCCCACAAACAAACATTATATATATGTATATGTATACGTATATGTATATATGGTTGGAGTTACACTTTAAAATGTCCCCGATCCGACTTACAAACACATTCAGCTTAAGAACAAACCTCATAATTTCCTTGACACTTAATTTAAAAGTTGTGCCTGATGCATTCCTTTTGGATTAGGGCTTTTGAACCTTGCTTTCCTTTCGAGGGCCAGAATAGCCCCCAGTTCGCCCTGCCATAGAAA
The DNA here is from genome assembly GCF_025583915.1 of Anolis sagrei ordinatus. NCBI lineage: Eukaryota > Metazoa > Chordata > Lepidosauria > Squamata > Anolidae > Anolis > Anolis sagrei. The sequence goes on along the minus strand of NW_026847882.1, from coordinate 44,185,588 downwards.
TGGTGGTGAGACACTTTCCACTTGGAGCCTTGGAGCAGTGTTTCTCAACCTGGGGGTCGGGACCCCTGGAGGGGTCGTGAGGGGGCGTCAGAGGGGTCGCCAAAGACACAGTATTTTCTGTTGATCATGGGGGCTCGGTGTGGGATGTTTGGCCCAATTTTATCCTTGGTGGGATTCAGAATGCTCTTTGATTGAAGGTGAACTATAAATCCCAATGCCAAGGTCTGTTTTCCCCAAACTCTAGCAGAGTTCACATTTGGGCATATTGATTGTCATGCCAAATTTGGCCCAGACCCATTGTTGTTTGAGTCCACAGCGCTCAACTCCAAAACTGAACTACAACTCCAAAACTCAAGGTCAATGCCCATCAAACCCTTCCAAGTATTTTCTGTTGGTCATGGGAATTCTGTGTGCCAATTCCATCATTGGTGGAGTTCAGAATGCTCTTTGATTGTAGGTGAACTATACATCCCAGCAACTACAACTCCCAAATGACAAAATGAATCCCCCACCCAATGCCACCAGTGTTCAAATTTGGGTGTAGTGAGTATTTGTGCCAAATTTGGTCCAGTGAATGAAAATACATCCTGCATATCAGATATTTACATTATGTTTCGTAACAGTAACAAAATAATTTGCTGGTTGGGGGTCACCACCACATGAGCAACTGTATTAAGGGGTCACGGCATGAGAACCACTGCCTTAGAGCCATTTTTGCAGCAAAACCCAGGTTCCTTCCCCGCTTTGCTGGGCTGTTTTTCATACTTAATTAAGGCCCTTGTTAGCCTGTCAGGGCGCCATCATTTCCCGGGCAGATTAGCGCTCCTCCCGGAGTATCTATTGCCTTTGCAGCAGAGCCTTCCTCATAATTATATTACCTTCGTTTTGCTCAAACGGACTCTCTATTAGTTTATAGCACCCAGCCCCTAATTGCGCCGTGCTCACCAATTTTACACCTAAGTCGTAGGAAACAATAATCATTTTCAAAGAGGATCGTTAGGATGATGTATCATCATTTAAACGCTCGTAAAAATTAGAGTTCCCTCTTTGGGGGCAGTGGGAGCTCATTATTACCTCCCTTTCTCCAGGCTCCCTCCCTTTCCTTCCTTCCTTCGTTCCTTCCTTCCTTCCCTCCCTCCGAGCAGGGACTCGGCTGCCGGCGCCAGGAATGGGCCTCTCCGGGGTGGGCTTTGAGTGGACCCTTCTCCTGGGCCGGTGGAGGCGAAGGGGCACCCTTTCCCCAATGCTTGCTTCTCTCCCCTCAGTGCCCAGCCAACCTCCGGAGAACGTGCGGGCGCTCTCCATCACTTCCGACGTGGCGGTCATCTCCTGGTCGGAGCCACCTCGCAGCACCCTCAATGGTGTCCTCAAGGGCTATCGGGTCATCTTCTGGTCTCTCTACATGGACGGTGGTGAGTGAGAGGCGCGGTGGAGGTCCTTATGGGCTGCAGAAGGGATTCTGCTCCAGGCAAGGTGGGAGTAAATGGGCTTTGATCCTGGTCATCTCCTGGTCGGAGCCACCTCGCAGCACCCTCAACGGTGTCCTCAAGGGCTACCAGGTCATCCTCTGGTCTCTCTACATGGACGGTGGTGAGTGGGAGGTGTGGTGGAGGTCCTTATGGGCTGCAGATGGGATTCTGCTCCAGACAAGGTGTATGTCTGGAGGTGGGAGTCAGTGGGCTTTGATCCTGGGCCCTGGGGGGTGGTCTTTGTTGTTGTTTTGGCCCCTAGGATCATTGGGAGCCATCTTTGAGTTGGGTAAGCATGAGAAGTTGGGCAGGTCCTCTGATGGGATGCCGAAGGGATTCTGCTCCAGGCAAGGTGTATGTCTGGAGGTGGGAGTCAATGGGCTTTGATCCTGGGCCTGGGGGCTCTTTGTTGTTGTTTTGGCCCATGGGGTCATTGGGAGCCATCTTGGAGTTGGGTAAGCATGAGAAGTTGGGCAGGTCCTCTGATGGGATGCTGAAGGATTCTGTTCCAGGCAATGTGTATGTCTGGAGGTGGGAGTCAATGGGCTTTGATCCTGGGCCTGGGGGGCTCTTTGTTGTTGTTTTGGCCCCTGGGGTCATTGGGAGCCATCTTGGAGTTGGGTAAGCATGAGAAGTTGGGCAGGTCCTCTGATGGGATGCCGAAGGGATTCTGTTCCAGGCAATGTGTATGTCTGGAGGTGGGAGTCAATGGGCTTTGATCCTGGGCCTGGGGGGCTCTTTGTTGTTGTTTTGGCCCCTGGGGTCATTGGGAGCCATCTTGGAGTTGGGTAAGCATGAGAAGTTGGGCAGGTCCTCTGATGGGATGCCGAAGGATTCTGTTCCAGGCAATGTGTATGTCTGGAGGTGGGAGTCAATGGGCTTTGATCCTGAGTCTGGGGGCTCTTTGTTGTTGTTTTGGCCCCTGGGGTCATTGGGAGCCATCTTTGAGCTGGGTAAGTCTGAGAACTTGGGCAGGTCCTCTGGAGATACGATGGGGAAGTAGCTCTGCAGTTTAGCGATGGCCAAGCAGGAGCCGACGGGCAAGAGTTAGATTGAGTTGCTGTGTGTTTTCCAGGCTCCAGAAGCATTTTCTCCTGACGTTTCACCTACATCTATGGCAGGTCTCCTCAGAGGTTGAGGGGTAGGTTGGAAACTAGGCAAGTGGGGTTTATATATCTGTGGAATAATGTCCAGGGTGGGAGAAAGAACTCTTGTCTGCTTGAGGCAAGTGTCAATGTTGCCATTGGCCACCTTGATTAGCCTTGCAGCTTCAAAGCCTGGCTGCTTCCTGCCTAGGGAAATCCTTTGTTGGGAGGTGTTAGCTGACCCTGATGGCTTCCTGTCTGGAATTCCACTGGTATTTCAGTGTTGCTCTTTATTTACTGCCCTAATTTTAGAATTTTTTAATACTGGTAGCCAGATTTTGCTCATTTTCATGGTTTCCTCCTTTCTGTTGAAGTTGTCCACATGCTTTTTGTGGATTTCAATGGCTTCTCTGTGTAGTCTGACATGGTGGTTGTGAGAGTGGTCCAGCATTTCTCTGATCTCAAATAGTATTCTATGTCCAGGTGGGTTCATCAAGTGCTTTGTTATGGCTGACTTCTCTGGTTAGATTAAAGGAATCCCAGACAGGAAACAATCAGGACCAGCCAACACCTCCCAACAAAGGATTCCCATAGGCAGTAAGCAGCCAGACCTTGAGGCTGCAAGGCTATTCAATGCTAATCAAGGTGGATTAGAGGAATTCCCGACAGGAAACAATCAGGACCAGCCAACACCTCCCAACAAAGGATTCCCCCAGGTAGTAAGCAGCCAGACCTTGAAGCTGCAAGGCTATTCAATGCTAATCAAGGTGGATTAGAGGAATTCCCGACAGGAAACAATCAGGACCAGCCAACACTTCCCAACAAAGGATTCCCCCAGGTAGTAAGCAGCCAGACCTTGAAGCTGCAAGGCTATTCAATGCTAAACAAGGTGGCCAATTACAACATTCACATCCGCTTCAAGCAGAGAAGAGTTCTTTCACTCACCCTGGACATCATTCCACAGATAAATAAACCCCACTTGCCTAGTTTACAACAGACCTCACAACCTCTGAGGATGCCTGACATAGATGTGGGTGAAGCGTCAGGAGAGAATGCTTCCGTAACATGGCCAGATAGTCTAAAAAATGCAGCAACCCAGTGATGCCAGCCATGAAAGCCTTCGACAACACCAAGAGGAAGATTGCCCAGGGACTGCTCTAGCCGGCTCTGGGCTCTTCCTGAGACCCTGGATGGCATTTGAGGAACATGGGGGTCCTGCTGGATGGGTACAAGACCCCTCGGGAGGATAGAGAGGTGGACTGACCGGTCCCTTGTGCTTCCTGCAGAGTGGGGCGAGATGCAGAACATCACCACGGTCCGAGAGCGGGCAGAGCTGCGTGGCTTGGAGAAGTTCACCAACTACAGCGTCCAGGTCTTGGCTTACACTCAGGCTGGGGACGGCGTGCGCAGCAACGTGCTCCACATCCAGACCAAGGAGGACAGTGAGTGTGTCTCTAATGCAAGCCTTGGCAAACTTCAAAGTCCTCCCTCCAGGGGTTTTGGACTTTGTGAGAGACACAGGAGAGTGAGTAGGCTGAAGCTTGTTAGTGGGCAAAAGCTAGTGTCATCCTGAGGAGTGTGAGGTAAACCTCAGTGTGAGAGAAGCCTCATGTGAGAAAGCTCTTGTGTGGAGGCTGCTGTGTACCTCACACTCCTCTGGATTGCATTTCTATACTGCACACAGAGTTTAAACTACAAACAGTATTTCTAAAGTACTGACAGAAAACTATCACAAAATATGCTGCAGGATGTTCCTCCAACAAAAACAAAAACTTCACCCCCCTAGTTTTCATAAACAAATACATAGTAGCTTTACACACGGCAGCCTCCACACAGGAGCTTTCTCACATGAGGCTTCTCTCACACTGAGGTTTACCTCACACTCCTCAGGATGACACTAGCTTTGGCCCACTGACTCTAACAGGCTTTGGCAGTGAGTGTGTCTCTAATGCAGGCATGGGCAAACTTGGGCCCTCCAGGTGTTTTGGACTTCAACTCCCACCATTCCTAACAGCCTCAGTCCCTTTCCTTTAATAATATGGTTGCACTATTTTCAAAAATAAGGCTTCCATAACACAAATAAACAAATACATGCAGCAGCCTTCACACTGGAGCTTTCCTACATGAGGCTTCTCTCACACTGAGGTTTACCTCACACTCCTCAGGATGACACTAGCTTTGGCCCACTGACTCTAACAGGCTTTGGCAGTGAGTGCATCTCTAATGCAGGCATGGGCAAACTTGGGCCCTCCAGGTGTTTTGGACTTCAACTCCCATCATTCCTAACAGCCTCAGTCCCTTTCCTTTAATAATATGGTTGCACTGTTTTCAAAAATAAGGTTTTCATAACACAAATAAACAAATACATGCAGTAGTCTTCACACTGGAGCTTTCCCACATGAGGCTTCTCTCACACTGAGGTTTACCTCACACTCCTCGGGATGATACTAGCTTTTGACTAGTAACAGGCTTCAGATTGTTGTTGGAAGAGAAAATGTGCTCTTATCTCGTCTCTGGAATGCATGACGCAACAGGAAAACTCTAGGCATTAATCATAGCTCTGTGCATTTAATCCTTCCACTGCATTGCATTTCTACACCACATACAGAGTTTAAACTACAAACAATATTTCTAAAGTACTGACAAAAAACTATCACAAAATATACTGCAGGATGTGCCTCCTGCAAAAACAAAACCTTCACCCCACTAGTTTTTATAAACAAATACACAGTAGCTTTACACGCAGCAGCCTTTACACTGGAGCTTTCTCACATGAGGCTTCTCTCACACTGAGGTTTACCTCACACTCCTCAGGATGACACTAGCTTTTGCCCACTAAGAGACATCAGCCTACTCACTCTCCTGAGGACACTAGCAGGCTTCGGCAGTGAGTGTGTCTCTAATGCAGGCATGGGCAAACTTGGACCCGCCCGGTGTTTTGGACTTCAACTCCCATCATTCCTAACAACCTCAGCCTCTTTTCTTTAATAATATAGTTGCACTGTTTTCAAAAATAAGGTTTTCATAACACAAATAAACAAATATATGCAGTAGCCTTCACACTGGAGCTTTCTCACATGAGGCTTCTCTCACACTGAGGTTTACCTCACACTCCTCTGGATTGCATTTCTATACTGCACACAGAGTTTAAACTACAAACAATATTTCTAAAGTACTGACAGAAAACTATCACAAAATATGCTGCAGGATGTCCCTCCTGCAAAAACAAAAACTTGACTCCCCTTGTTTTTATAAACAAATACACAGTAGCTTTACACACAGCAGCCTCCACACTGGAGCTTTCTCACATGAGGCTTCTCTCACACTGAGGTTTACCTCACAGTCCTCAGGATGACACTAGCTTTTGCCCACTAACAGGCTTCAGCCTACTCACTCTCCTGAGACATAGCTTTGCCACTGACTCTTAATGGCTTGGCATGAGTGTGTCTCTAATGCAGCATGGGCAAACTTGGCCCTCCAGTGTTTTGGACTCCAACTCCCACATTCCTAACAGCCTACTGGCTGTTAGGAATTGTGAGTTTGTCTCCATTGAAGGAGTGAGTCCTGCTCCTTCCTGGAGCTTCACCATTCCATGGGAATTTACAAGGAGTTGCAGATGTTCAGTATCTCAAGATTGTAGCTGATAGTGTTGCCTGGTTTTCATAGAATCCTAGAGTTGGAAGAGACCTCCTGGGCCATCCAGTCCAACCCCATTCTGCCAAGAAGCAGGAAAATTGCATTCAAAGCACCCCTGACAGATGGCCACCCAGCCTCTGTTTAAAAGCTTCCAAAGAAGGAGCCTCCACCACACTCCAGGGCAGAGAGTTCCACTGCTGAACAGCTCTCACAGTCAGGAAGTTCTTCTCATGTTCAGACGGAATCTCCTTTCTTGTAGTTGGAAGCCATTGTGCAAAGCGAATGGGCAGGTCCAATGGCATTCCCAGCAAAGCCTTCGGCTGCCTTCCCCTTCTTTGCACCCCCCACCATCATATCATCCAATCCCTCTCTGCCTGCGCTGGATCTTCCCCCTTCAGCCTGGGCCTCTGGGCCCTCATTCAAAATTAAACTCTGTCCCATTTAGCCTGAGTCGAGAGATTGGCGCGCCCACTTCTGCCAGAAGGAATTGTGTCACTCTTTCCTCGCGGCGCCCCGCCTCCTCCTCTCCTCCTCCTCTTCCTCCTCCTCCCCCTCTCCTCCTCCTCTCCTCCTCTTCCTCCCTCCTCTTCCCTCCTCTTCTTCCTCCTTCCTCCTCTTCCTCTCTTCTTCCTCCTCCTCCTCCTCTTCTTCCTCCTCCCTTCCTTCTTCTTCCTCCTCCTCTCTTCTTCCTCCTCCTCCTCCTCTTCTCCTCCTCCTCCTCTTCTTCCTCCTCCTCCTCCTCCTCCTCCTCTTCCTCCTCTTCCTCCTCCTCCTCCTTCCTCCTCCTCTTCTCTTCCTCCTCCCTTCCTCTCCTCCTCCTCCTCTTCTTCCTCCTCCTCTTCTCCTCTTCTTCTCCTCCTCCTCCTCTTCCCTCCTCCTCCTCCTCTCCTCCTCCTCCTCCTTCTTCCTCCTCTTCCTCCTCCTCCTCCTTCTTCCTCCTCTTCTCCTCTCCTCCTCCTCTTCTTCCTCCTCCTCCCTCCTCCTCCTTCCTCTCCTCCTCTCTCCTCCTCCTCTTCCTCCTCCTCCCTCTTCTTCCTCCTCCTCCTCTTCCTCCTCCTCCTCCTCCTCCTCTCCTTCTCCTCCTCTTCCTCCTCCTCCTCCTCTTCCTCCTCCTCCTCCTCCTCCTCCTCCTCCTCCTCTTCTTCCTCCTCCTCCTCCTCCTCCTCCTCCTCTTCCTCCTCCTCCTCTTCCTCCTCCTCCTCCTCCTCCTCTTCCTCCTCCTCCTCCTGGGCCCCTCTCTTGCCTTGGTTTGCAAAGAGGCCAAACAGTGGAAAGGAAAAGAGCCTGGGACTTTGAGTGAGTGTCTCCCCTCCAAAAATGAAAAGGGCACCAGGCTCAAGAGTGTGCAAACCCAACACTTTGTTCCATCACCTTGCTGGAGTTTTGGCAAAGTTGGAGCACAGTGTCGGAGATCGCAGCAGGCGATGCATTTGGTTGCTATATATATATATATATATATATCTCCACCCACCATACTTATATACCGCCTCTCTCAGCCTGAAGGCGACTCCTCGAGGTGGTTTACAATCGGTAACTAATGTCACCAATAACATAAAATATAATTAAAAACAATAGCATATAATATAGACCATGTAAAAGCAATAGAAGCAATAAAATAATATTTATAATATTATAATGTAATGCAATATAATAATAATATAATATTATAATTATATATTTATATTACATGCAATATTACTAATAATATTACGATATAGTGGTATGGTGCAATATAGCAATGTTTCATGCTGATATTTTACTATGCTAATAATATTATAATTATATATTTATATTACATGTAATATTACCAATAATATTACAATATAGTGGTATGATGCAATATAGCAATGTTTCATGCTGATATTGTACTATGCTAATAATTTAATATATTGTATATACATATAATATTGACAATATTATTATGTAATACAATATACCAATAATAATAATATGATATTATAATTATACATTTTATATTAAATGTAATATTATTAATAATATTATAGTATAATGTTATAGTACAGTATAATATATAATATTAATATTGTGCCATGATAACAATATAATATATTGTATTTACTTGTAAGCCGCTCTGAGTCTCCTTCGGGGTGAGAAGGGCGGCATATCAATGTTGTAAATAAATAAATAAAATAAATTAAAAACCAGAAAACACAAGTCCTCAGTGTCTCATATACCACTTCTCCTGAAACCTTTGCAGTACTCTTGTGCTGAAATATTTACGCCGCCTGCCGTGTTCGACTTGGGAGTCCATTAAGCTGCGGCTCGCAAGTGTCTCCAGGCTCGGCTCACGAAGAGTGACCCCGTTGCCGGTCATTCCTGTTGGGGTGCTCCTTCCAGGCTCCATTGCGAAGGTCATTGACCCGTCCCTTCTCTCGCCCCTCCTCTAGTTCCGGGCCCCCCAGCGGGAATCAAGGCCGTCCCTTCCTCGGCCAGCAGCGTGGTGGTCTCCTGGCTGCCCCCCACCAAGCCCAACGGGGTCATCCGGAAGTATACCATCTTCTGCTCCAGCCCAGGCTCTGGCCAGCCGGTGAGTCAGCGTCCAGTTCTTCTCGGCTGCGGATGCTCATAGACCAGGCATGGGCAAACTTTGGCTCTCCTTCCAGGTGTTTTGGACTCCAACTCCCACAATTCCTGGCCTCAGGCCCCTTCCTTTTCCCCCTCAGGCACTTAAGCGGCTGGAAGGAGGGCCAAAGTTTGCCCATGCCTATCATAGACCAAGCCTGTCTATGGTACAACCATTGGTTGGCAATGGTGGGCTCTTTCCTTGCGATGGGTAGCACTTGAACAATATAAAGGCAGTTTTGTATTTACTTGCTGCTCAGTCACCTTTTGAGAAGAGGAGGGAAAGAAACAAAGAAAGAAAGAAAAGGGGGGGAGAGGGGAGAAAGAAAGAAGGAAAGGTAGGTAGGTAGGAGAAAGAGTGAAGGAGGAGGAGGGAAAGAGAAGGAGAGAAAGGAAGAAAGAAAAGGAGCGAGAGAAGGGAGAAAAAGAAGGAAAGGTAGGTAGGTAGGGAAAAGGGGGAAGGAGGAAGGGAGGGAGAAGGGAAGGAATAAAAAAAGGAAGGGAGGAAAAATAGAGTGAAGGAGGAGGAGGGAAAGAGAAGGAGAGAAAGAAAGAAAGAAATAAGAGGGAGAGAGGGGAGAAAGACAGAAGGAAAGAGAGGTAGGTAGGAAAAAGAGGGAAGGAGGAAGGGAGGGAGAAGGAAAGGAATAAAAAAGGAAGGGATGATAAAGAGGGATGGAGGAGGAGGGAAAAAGGAGAGAAAGAAAGAAAGAGAAATGGAGGGAGAAGGTAAGAAAGAGAAAATGTGGGGCAGAAGGAGGAGGGAAAGAAATAAAGAGAAAAAAGAAAGAGGGAGGGAGGGAAGAAAGAAAAAGGAAGGAGGAGAAGGAAAAGAAAAGGAAGGGGGGAAAAAGAGGGAAGGAGGGGGAAAAGAGGGAAAGAGAGAAAAGAAAGAAAGAAAGAAAGAAAGAGGAAAGGAGAAGGGAGGAAAAGGGGAAGGAGGAGGGAAAGGAAAAGAAAGGAAAAAAGGAAGGGGGAGAAAGAAAGAAAAAGGGAGGAGGGAGGGAGGAAGGAAGGGGAGGGAGGAGGAGGAAAAAAGAGAGGAGGGAGAGGGAAGGAGAAGAAAGGGAGGGAGCGAGGAAAAAGAGGGAAGGAGGGAGAGGAGGAAGAAAAGAAGAGAAAGAAAGAGGGAGGGAGAGGAAAGGGGAAAGAGAAGAAAGGAAAAAGAGAAGGGGGAAGGAGGAAGGAAAGGGAAAGAAAGGAATAAAAGGAGAAGGAAGGAAGGAAAAAAGAAAGAGAAAGGGAGGGAGGGGGAGGGAGGGAGGTAGGAAAAAGAGGGGATGTGAGAAGGGAAGGAAGAAAAGAAAGGTAGGGAGTGAGGAAAAGAGGGAAGGAGGGAAAGAAAGAAGGAAAGAAAGAGAGAGGGAGGGAGAAAAAGGAAAGCAAGAGAGGCAGGAAAAAAGGGAGGAAGGGAAGAAAAAGGGATGGAAGGAGAGAGGGAGGGAGAAAAGGAAGGAAGAAAGGTAGGTAAGAAACAGAGAGGGAGGAAAAAAGAGAGTTAGGGAAAAGAGAGGGAAGAAATTCAGAAAGCGCGGTGCCGTGGTTTGGACCTCAGACCTTCACTCTGAACCTACTGGGTGACTTAGGCAAGGCACGCTCTCTCAGCCTCAAGAGGCGAATCCCCTTTGAATACACCATGGGTCGCCCCCAGTCTGAAATGACTTGAAGACACACAACAGCAACAATCCTACTGAGTAATTAATTATAGTTCAATATTGTGAGCTGATGCAGGATTCCAGCCATTATCTCTTGCAAATGGTTTGTTTTATTTCTCATCGTCAACTATATTTTGATTTTTTTTCCACCAGGCGGGGTAAATAGAGCAGAGCCTGTGTCCCCCCCCCCTTCCCCGGCCACCCTATGCTTTCCTTTGGGGGGGGGGAGGGGGAGGGGTGGTCTGCAATGCATATCAAAATCTCCTCCTCAGGTTCATTTCAATATCTGAGCAGCTGGTTTCCAGGGCAACGCAATCTTTTCATCAAAGCCACTGGCAAAACCGTTGGGATCCAATATTGTTTCCTTGGCATCTTGTCAAGACTGTCATTGGGCTTCCAAATTATGTATGCCATGCAATATTTATGCGTGCGCCCATTTAAATATGCAGCGCCCCGCTGGGGGATGTATGTATGTATGTATGTATGTGCTGCACACACATGCGCTCGCGTTGACACAAAGGCATGTGTCGCATGTGGCGTCCGTGCCAGCCGCCGACACGGCCGGTGAGCATCGCTGGGTCCGTGCCCAGGCCAAGAGACAAAGCAAAGCCACCAAAGTCTAAGGTTCTGCTTTGGTGCTGTGGAAGTGTGATAGAAGGACTAGTTTGGTGGCTCATTTAGGACCTGAGCCAGCCACGGCTCCCTAAGTGTGTCCCCTGCTCCTCCTCTTTGGCGAGCATCACTGAGTCTGTGCCCAGGCTTTCCTTCCACCATCCAAGAGATAAAGCAAAGCCACGGGCCTGCTTTGGTGATGTGAAAGTGTGATGGAAGCACCAATTCGGTGGCCCATGTGGGTCCTGAGCCAGCCACGGCTCCCTAAGTGTGTCCCCTGCTCCTCCTCTTTGGCGAGCATCACTGAGTCTGTGCCCAGGCTTTCCTTCCACCATCCAAGAGATAAAGCAAAGCCACGGGCCTGCTTTGGTGATGTGAAAGTGTGATGGAAGCACCAATTCGGTGGCCCATGTGGGTCCTGAGCCAGCCACGGCTCCCTAAGTGTGTCCCCTGCTCCTCCTCTTTGGCGAGCATCACTGAGTCTGTGCCCAGGCTTTCCTTCCACCATCCAAGAGATAAAGCAAAGCCACGGGCCTGCTTTGGTGATGTGAAAGTGTGATGGAAGCACCAATTCGGTGGCCCATGTGGGTCCTGAGCCAGCCACGGCTCCCTAAGTGTGTCCCCTGCTCCTCCTCTTTGGCGAGCATCACTGAGTCTGTGCCCAGGCTTTCCTTCCACCATCCAAGAGATAAAGCAAAGCCACGGGCCTGCTTTGGTGATGTGAAAGTGTGATGGAAGCACCAATTCGGTGGCCCATGTGGGTCCTGAGCCAGCCACGGCTCCCTAAGTGTGTCCCCTGCTCCTCCTCTTTGGCGAGCATCACTGAGTCTGTGCCCAGGCTTTCCTTCCACCATCCAAGAGATAAAGCAAAGCCACGGGCCTGCTTTGGTGATGTGAAAGTGTGATGGAAGCACCAATTCGGTGGCCCATGTGGGTCCTGAGCCAGCCACGGCTCCCTAAGTGTGTCCCCTGCTCCTCCTCTTTGGCGAGCATCACTGAGTCTGTGCCCAGGCTTTCCTTCCACCATCCAAGAGATAAAGCAAAGCCACGGGCCTGCTTTGGTGATGTGAAAGTGTGATGGAAGCACCAATTCGGTGGCCCATGTGGGTCCTGAGCCAGCCACGGATCCCTAACTGTGTCCCCTGCTTCTCCTCTCCGTCCCAGGCTCCGAGTGAGTACGAAACCAGCCCCGAGCAGCTGTTCTACCGCATTGCCCATCTGAACCGGGGGCAGCAGTACCTGCTCTGGGTGGCGGCCGTGACGTCTGCCGGGCGGGGCAACCTCAGCGAGAAGGTCACCATCGAACCTGCGGGGAAAGGTTTGGCTCGGGACGATTGGGGGTTGCAGGTGCGCGGGCTGGGAATTGTAGAGCAGAACAGCCTCGCTCACCGACCGGTATCTTTTGTCTCCAGCTCCGGCCAAAATCATCTCCTTTGGTGGCACGGTCACCACCCCGTGGATGAAGGACGTGCGCCTGCCTTGCAACTCGGTTGGGGAGCCGACCCCGGCTGTGAGGTGGACCAAGGACAGGTGAGGGACTAGTTTGAAGGAAAGAGGGAGGGAGGGGAGCGCTGCCCCCAAACCCCACCTTCATCCCACCACACCTGCATTGCTTCACTCGGAGCCGCCTGATACGTTTCTTCCTCTGCAGTGATGACTCTGCCATCCCCGTGGCAATGGACGGACACCGCCAGATCCAGGGCAACGGGACCATGATCCTGCGCTCCGTGAAGGCAGAGGATTCCGGGTACTACACCTGCACGGCCACTAACACCTGGGGCTTTGACACCATCATTGTCAACCTGCTGGTACAAGGTGAGGTATTGGGTGCGATTTCGTATACAATTTTCCTGCTTCTTGGCTGGGAATAGGACTGGATGGCCCACAAGGTCTCTTCCAACTATGATTCTGTGGGTGCAGAGGCAACATGTGGGCACACCCGTGGGCTTGGGTTGGCTGTGGGGCCGAGGAGGCAGGGGCTACTCCTTTGATGTTCTCTGTGTCCACATGCCTGGCTGCCTCGTGCCAGGCTTGGTCTGGGATCTGGTGAGGCTCACTCATTCACCCACTCCTTGCCTTGTTCCAGTGCCCCCAGACCAGCCGCGGCTGACCGTGTCCAAGACGTCGGCGTCCTCCATCACTTTGGCCTGGATCCCCGGGGACAACGGTGGCAGCTCCATCCGAGGTGTGTAGATTTAGCACGTCTTCCTTGTTCGTTCTGGGTGCCCATCTCCTTCCCAGATCCCTCTCCAAATGCCATATACCTAGCTTTTCCAGACCCTCCTTCCCAGTTTAGGTTGGGGGTCTTCTGGAGGGAGCCTGTGGTCCTTTGGGCAACTCCATGTCTTTGTGGCTGCCCTTTTCCTTGGCCACCAAGCGTGGAAGCTAAACCCTGTCCTTGCTGTTGAGAAGCCATGTAAACACTGTCTGAAAAGCTTCAGACTTTAACCTTGTTGAGTCCCTGGTGGCACAATGGGTTCAACCCTTGTGCTGGCAGGACTGTTGACTGACAGGTCAGTGGTTTGAATCTGGGGAGAGCGGGTTGAGCTCCCTCTATCAGCTCCAGCTCCCTATGCAGATACATGAGAGAAGCCTCCCACAAGGATGGTAAAACATCAAAACATCCAGGCATCTCCTGGGCATATACTTGCAGATGGCCAGTTCTCTCACACCAGAAGCAACTTGCAGTTTCTCAAGTTGTTCCTGACATTAAAAAACAAAACCTTGTGGGTTAGTGAAATAATCTCCTGACCCATCTTCAGCCCCATTTCCTCTCTCATGGAGCCTTGTGCCTGGATTTATTTATTATTTATTATTTCGGGTACTTCTACCCCGCCCTTCTCAACCCCCGAAGGGGGACTCAGGGGCGTCTTCCAACCGGCATACGTTGATGCCTACAATTCACACAATAAAATAAATAATAATGATAATTATAACAATTAAAACATTACATTAATACAATGAAAAGCCAGCCTGGTGGCCATTGTTTTGCCAAGTCCGTAATTAATAAATTCATTCCGCTTCTCATAATCCGTTTCCAAAGCTTTAGTCGTCATTGTCCATTGTCAGTCTGCCAGATTACCCAAAGGCTTGGTCCCATATCCATGTTTTGAATTTCCTTCTGAAAGAGAGGAGGGATGACGATGATCTAATTTCCCCAGGGAGTGAATTCCATAGGTGGGGGGCCACCACCAAGAAGGCCCTGTCCCTCATCCCCGCCAATCTCGTTTGTGACAAGGGCGGGGCCGAGAGCAGGGCCCCTCCAGAAGATCTTAAATTCCTAGGTGGGACATAGAAGGAGATATGTTCGGACAGGTACGCTGGACCGGTGTCGTATAGGGTTTTATAGGTCAAGACCAGCACTTTGAATTGTGCTCAGAACTGGATCGGCAGCCAGTGGAGCTTACATAGCAGAGGGGTGGGATGCTCCCTGTATGATGCTCCAGTGAGAAGTCTAGCTGCCGCCCGCTGGACTAGTTGAAGTTTCCGAACAGTCTTCAAAGGCAAGCCCATGTAGAGTGTGTTGCAGTAATCTATTCAAAACTAGCCGTCCCCTGCCACGTGTTGCTGTGGCCCACTCTGGTTCTGTGGGAGGTTTGACCAATTCTGTCATTTGTGGGGTTCTGAATGCTCTTTGATTGTAGGTGAACTATAAATCCCAGTAACTACAACTCCCAAATGCTTATGTCTATTTTCCCCAAACTCTATCTGTGTTCATATTTGGGCATATGGAATATGGAATATTAATGCCAAGTTTGGTTCAGATCCATCATTGTTTGAGTCCACAGTGGTCTCGATGTAGGTGAACTACAACTCTCAAACTCAAGGTCAATGCCCACCAAACCCTTCTAGTGTTTTCTGTTGGTCGTGGGGTCCTAAGTGCCAAGTTTGGTTCAATTCCATCATTGGTGGAGTTCAGAATGCTCTTTGATTGTAGGTAAACTATAAATCCCAGTAACTACAACTCCGAAATATGAATGTCTATTTCCCCCAAACTCTTTCTGTGTTCATATTTGGGCATATGGAATATGGAATATTCAAGCCAAGTTTGGTCCAGATCCATTATTGTTTGAGTCCACAGCGCCCTCTGGATGTAGGTGAACTACAACTCCCAAACTCAAGGTCAATGCCCACCAAACCCTTCTAGTGTTTTCTGTTGATCATGGGAGTCCTGTGTGTCACCTTTAGTTCAATTCCATCATTGGTGGAGTTCAGAATGCTCTTTGATTGTAGGTGAACTATAAATCCCAGCAAGTACAACTCACAAATGACAAAATCAACAATTTTTGTGTGAAGGACATACATTGGGTTGTTGGGTGTGTTGTGTCCAAATTTGGTGTCAATTCCCCCAGTGGTTTTTGAGTTCTGTTAATCCCACAAACGAACATTACATTTTTATTTATATAGATGTAACAAGAGCGTGGACCACTGTGGGTGGGGAGATCTGCTCTCCAGCCCCTTCCCTGCACGGCTTTTCTGAGATTTCCCTGCAGATGCTCTTGCTGCTCCTCCGGGAGATCCAAGGGCCCCCCTCCCTCTGCGCTTTCCTGATCAGCCCAGGATCGGGGCCCCGTTTGCCAGGCCGGTGGGGCTCCCAGGGAAACAGCTGCAGCCCTAGCAAGAGGAGGGGCGGGAGGAAGGAGCCTTTGCTCTGCAATTAATTAAAAGCATGGAAGTAATTACAAGCCCGTGTCCCTAGCCAGCAGCTCTCACTCCAGTGGCTTGATTGGTTTCCTTTTAATTGGATTAGAACCGCTGAAAACAAACCAGGGAGGACCCCGGCCTGCCAGGGCGCCTGCAACGCTAGGGCTGGGCATGTGCCACAGCGCCTCCCCCTCCAACACCACCCCACAACAGGGTCTTTTCCTCTGAAATGGGGGGGGGAATAGGGAGGCTTGTGCTTATCATCACAGGTCAAGCAGGGGGGCAGCGTTGCCCTAGAATGGAATGGAGAATGGTGCTGAAAGGGAGCTGGGAGGGCAGGCGGGTACCTCGGACAGCTCTGCTGGAAGGAAGTGCCCAAACATGAGGGTTTGAGGATACGGGACATGCACAAAACCACACACACACACACACACGCAAACACATATACACACATATACAGAAATATATACAAACACAAAACACATATTCACAGACTGGGTCGCAACAACACATGGCAGGGGACAGCTAGTATCGATCTATATACAAATGTTCTGCGCGTAATGAGTACCTTAAAACAAAAGAACTAATGAACGAAATCACACCAAATTTGGCAACAAAACGTCTCACATCACAAGGAGTGACCAGCACTCAAAAATTATGATTTTGTCATTTGGGAGTTGTAGTTGCTGGGATTTATAGTTCACAGGGAGGAGGGAGCAAGCTTGTTTTCTGTTTCCTTGGAGACTAGGACGCAGAACAATGGCTTCAAACGACAAGAGAGGAGATTCCATCTGAACATGAGGAAGAACTTCCTGACTGTGAGAGCCGTTCAGCAGTGGAACTCTCTGCCCCGGAGTGTGGTGGAGGCTCCTTCTTTGGAAGCTTTCAAACAGAGGCTGGATGGCCATCTGTCAGGGGTGATTTGAATGCAACATTCCTGCTTCTTGGCAGAATGGGGTTGGACTGGATGGCCCAGGAGGTCTCTTCCAACTCTTTGATTCTATGATTCTACCTACAATCAAAGAACATTCTGAACCCCACCAACGATGGAATTGAACCAAACTTGGCACACAGTTCTCCCATGACCAAGAGAAAATACTGGAAGGGTTTGGTGGGCAGTGTCCTTTGGTTTTGGAGTTGTAGTTCACCTACATCCCGAGAGTGCTGTGGACTCAAACAATAATGGGTCTGGACCAAATTTGGCATGACAATCAATATGCCCAAATGTGAACTCTGCTAGAGTTTGGGGAAAATAGACCTTGACATTTGGGAGTTGTAGTTACTGGGATTTGTAGTTCACCTACAATCAAAGAACATTCTGAACCCCACCAAGGATAGAATTGGGCCAAACGTCCCACACAGAACCCCCATGACCAACAGAAAATACTGTGTCTTTGGTGACCCCTCTGACACCCCCTCACGACCCCTCCAGGGGTCCCGACCTCCAGGTTGAGAAACGCTGCACTAATATATACAAACACAAAAAACATATACACAGACTGGGTCACAACAACACATGGCAGGGGACAGCTAGTATCTATATATATATAAATGTTCTGTGCGTAATGAGTACCTTAAAACAAAAGAACCAATGAACGAAATCACACCAAATTTGGCAACAAAACATCTCACTACACATGGATGACCAGCACTCAAAAAATTATGATTTTGTCATTTGGGAGTTATAGTTGCTGGGATTTATAGTTCACCTACAATCAAAGAGCATTCTGAACCCCACCAATGATGGAATTGAACCAAACTTAGCACACAGTTCTCCCATGCCCAACAGAAAATACTGGAAGGGTTTGGTGGGCAGTGTCCTTTGGTTTTGGAGTTGTAGTTCACCTACATCAGAGAGCGCTGTGGACTCAAAACAATGATGGATCTGTACCAAACTCTACACAAATACTCAATATGCCCAAATGTGAACACTGGTGGAGTTTGGGAAAAATAGAATCTTGACATTTGGGAGTTGTAGTTGCTGGGATTTGTAGTTCGCCTACAATTAAAGAGCATTCTGAACCCCACCAACGATGGAATTGAACCAAACTTGGCACACAGTTCTTCCATGACCAACAGAAAATACTGGAAGGGTTTGGTGGGCAGTGTTCTTTGGTTTTGGAGTTGTAGTCAGGGGCGGCTCGTCCATTGTAGTTCACCTACAATCGCAGAACATTCTGAACTCCACCAACAATAGAATTGGGCCAAATCTCCCACACTGAACCCCCATGACCACCAGAGTGGGCCACAGCAACGCTAGTAAATAAATATTTACAGCTAGTAAATAAATAAATAACTGGCTTGGTTTTGCAGGCTTTGTGCTGCAGTACTCCGTGGACAACAGCGAGGAGTGGAAGGACGTCTTCATTGCCTCCTCTGAACGCTCCTTCAAGTTGGAGAGCCTGAAATGTGGGACGTGGTACAAGGTGAAGCTGGCGGCCAAGAACAGTGTTGGCGCTGGGCGCATCAGCGAGATCATAGAGGCCAAGACTCACGGCAGAGGTATGCGGGGGGAGGGGGCTGGCATGCAAAGCAGGGCCCTGGAGGGAGGGGGCGCGAATTGGCTAGATAGCAGGGCTGAAGACCCAAGAGAGCACAGGATCCACAAATCAAGACCTTGGAGCTCTGTGGCATTTCTTTGGAGAGTCACTGCTAAGCAGCAGTGACCACCAAAATTAAGAATACAAGAGGTCTGTGATGATGCTCATATGGAAAGCCATGTGGGATGGAGAGCAGCCAGGGCCAGGGCCAGGGCCTGGACCTAAAAGGCATCATCCCCTTGGTTCTTGTGGGGTTCTTTCGGACTATAGGGCCATGTTCTAGAGGCATTTCTCCTGACGTTTCGCCTGCATCTATGGCAAGCATCCTCAGAGGTAGTGAGGTCTGTTGGAAATAGGAAAATGGGTTTATATATCTGTGGAATGACTAGGGTGGGGCAAAGAGCTCTCTGCTGAAGCTAGGTGTGAATGTTTCAGCTGACCACCTTCATTAGCATTTGAAGGCCTGGCTGAGCCTGGGAAAATGTTCTGTTGAGAGGTGTTAAGATGTGCCTGGTTGTTTCCTCTCTGCTGTTTTGCTGTTGTAATTTTAGAGTTTTTTTTAATACTGGTAGCCAGATTTTGTTCATTTTCATGGTTTTCCTCATTTCTGTTGAAATTGTCCACATGCTTGTGTATTTCAATGGCTTCTCTGTGTAGTCTGACATGGTGGTTGTGAGAGTGGTCCAGCATTTCTGTGTTCTCAAATAATATGATTTAACAGGAGCGGAGCGCAGGGAGCATACAACCCCCCTGTTGCGCCAACTCCACTGGCTACCGATTTGCTACCGGGCTGAATTCAAAGTGCTGGCGTTGGCCTTTAAAGCCCTAAACGGTTCCGGCCCAAGCTACCTATCTGACCGCATCTCTGCCTATGAACCCACCAGGACTTTGAGATCTTCCGGGGAGACCCTGCTCTCGATCCCGCCTGCTTCTCAAGCTCGGCTGGCGGGGACGAGAGATAGGGCCTTCTCGGTGGTGGCTCCTCGGCTGTGGAACGCCCTTCCTACGGACATTAGACTAGCACGATCTCTAATGGTATTCCGCAAAAAGGTGAAGGCCTGGATGTTTGTGCAGGCGTTTGAGTAATTTAGTGCAATCTGGTAATGGAACATAGGAATGGAACAATGGACAACGAACCTGGACTACGCTTGGATGATGAGAAGAATGGGTACGGTTGTTTTTTGTAATAATTGTGCATTGTAATTGTTATTGGTAATTTATGGATAATGTGTTAAGTCAATTGTTATATGTTGTATGGAACCACTGCTGTTTCTACTGTTTTTACTGTTTGTGAACCGCTGTGAGTCGCCTTCGGGCTTGAGATACAGCGGTATAGAAGCAAAATAAATAAATAAATAAATAAATAAATAAATATGCTGTGTCCAGGCTGGACCACAGAAATGCTGGACCACACCAATAACCACCATGTCAGACTACGCAGAGAAGCCATTGAAGCTGGGAGAAGCTACCAGTATTAAAAAAACTCTAAAATTACAACAGCAAAACAACAGAGAGGAAACAATCAGGCACATCTAACCACCTCTCAACAAAAGATTCCCGCAGGCACTGCCAAGCCATCAAATGCTAATTAAGGTGGTCAGTTGAAACATTCACACCTAGCTCCAGCAGACAAGAGTCCTTTGCCCCACCCTGGTCATTCCACAGATATATAAACCCATTTTCCTAATTCCAACAGACCTCACTACCTCTGAGGATGCTTGCCATAGATGCAGGCGAAACGTCAGGAGAAATGCCTCTAGAACATGGCCCTATAGCCCGAAAAAACACACAAGAACCTAGTGATTCCAGCCATGAAAGCCTTCGACAATACATTCATCACCCCTTTCTTTTCTCCTGCAGAGCCCTCCTTCAACAAGGACCAGCACCTCTTCACCCACATCAACTCCACGCACGCCAGGCTCAATCTACAGGGTTGGAACAGTGGGGGCTGCCCCATCTTGGCCATCGCGCTGGACTTCCGGCCCAAGGGCACCTGGGCTTGGCAAAGCCTGCGCGCCAACTACTCCAACGAGGTCTTCCTGACGGAGCTGCGGGAGGCCACCTGGTACGAGCTGCGCATGAAGGCCTGCAACAGCGCCGGCTGTGGCAACGAGACCATGCAGTTTGCCACGCTGGACTACGACGGCAGTGAGTGTTGGGGTCAGGGTCCGGGAGTAGATGGGGAAGGGGACTGGGAGGCCCTCTCCCAGACACGGTCCCTGAGCTGCTGCTTCCACCCTAGGCACCATCCCACCCATCAAGTCTGCTCAGGGGGAAGGAGACGATGTCAAGAAGCTCTTCACCATCGCCTGCCCCGTCATCTTGGCCACTTTGGGCGTCGCCTTGCTCTTTGTCGTCCGGAAGAAGCGCAAGGAGAAGCGGCTGAAACGGTTGAGGGGTGAGCGTGTGAGGCGAGGGGTGGGCTCTGGCCTTGGGGTTCCTTCCACAGAGCTCTCTCCCCTCTCCCCACTGGAGGAACAGACATGAGCATTGGCCAACAGACACGAGCATTGGTCAACAGACATGAGCATTGGCCAACAGACATGAGCATTGGTCAACAGACATGAGCATTGGCCAACAGACACGAGCATTGGCCAACAGACATGAGCATTGGTCAACAGACATGAGCATTGGCCAACAGACATGAGCATTGGCCAACAGACATGAGCATTGGCCAACAGACATGAGCATTGGCCAACAGACACGAGCATTGCCCAACAGACACGAGCATTGCCCAACAGACATGAGCATTGGCCAGCAGACACAAGCATTGGCCAACACACATGAGCATTGGCATGCGGCAGATGGGGAGCTCTGGATGGAGGAAAGGGGAAGTGGGCTGATGTGGGGGTCTCAGGGGAAGGTCCGGTCCTGCCTAGAAGTGGGGATGCCATGTCTCTGAAAGAGTCAGGGGAGAGAGTAGGAGCATCCCACCCACCTTCCACACAACTTTCTGGAGCAGCAAGACGGGCGCATTTTCCTTAGGGTAGAACATGGTCTCCCTACCAACCTCTCCCCACTTCTGGTCTAAGTTCTGGTACAGGAAGGGGTGGGTATGGAGGGGAGTTCACCGCCTCTAACTTTCCCCCACTTTCCCCCCTATTTCAGATGCCAAGAGTTTGGCCGAAATGCTCATCAGGTGGGTGACCTGTTCTCCTGGCTGTTTTTGGATCTGCATGGGGCACATTGCTGCAAGTGGTGCGCTCTCAATGCTGTTGCCCTCCTGGCATCCATGGGCACTCTGTGTGTGTGGGGAGGGGGTCAGTCTCTGCCTCTGCTGCATTCTCAATGGGCCTCCCCACCCCTTCCTCTACTTTGCAGCAAGAACAACCGGAGCTTTGACACTCCGGTAAAAGGACCCCCGCAAGGCCCTCGTCTGCACATCGACATCCCCCGTGTTCAGCTCCTCATCGAGGACAAAGAAGGCATCAAGCAAATCGGTGAGTAGTGGTCAACTGCCTGGCAATGCATGCCCTGTGGACAAGAGAGCAGGCTGGGCTTGGGGAGGGTCTGTACAAAGCCCACAAAGCTAAGCATCCCGCCCACTGGACATGCCTTCCATGTGTGGCCACCTCCCTGGACCAAACCTGCACCAAACTCTCCCACCTTGGGATGGTGGCCATCTCCTGCACTCAGGTAGTCCTCTCGTTCTCATCCAGGAGATGACAAGGCTACGATACCCGTGACGGACACCGAGTTCAACCAGGCGGTCAACCCACAGAGCTTCTGCACGGGCGTTTCCTTGCACCACCCAGCACTCATCCAGAACACAGGCCCCCTGATCGACATGTCCGATATCCGCCCCGGGACCAGTAAGTGTGACAGCCTGCCTCCAGATGATTCAACATTCACGAATCATCCATTTGTGGCTACTTCCTGGAGGCCCTCCAACATCATGAGATGCAGTGAGGAGGTGGTGGTAGCAGTGGGAAGGAAGAGTGGCCCACTGACTGCAGAAGGAAGCCATCTCTCAGTGGCTCCTTCTGTCCTTGTGACTCCTCTGGACCATAGGATGATTGTGGACTCTCTTGGGAGAACATCCAGGTTGCCTGTGCATAGGATGTCTGTGCACATACATCTTTACATGTACCATGAAACAGACTGAAACCCAGTAAGTGATTTTGAATGGGTTGTTGTAAGTTTTTCAGGCAGTCTGGCCATGTTCCAGAAGCATTCTCTCCTGACATTTCACCTGCATCTATGGCATGCATCTTCAGCGGTTGTGAGGTCTGTAGGCAATGAGGAAAGTGGGGTTTATATATCTGTGGAATAATTCCAGGGCGGGAGAAAGAACTCTTGTCTGCTTGAGGTGGATGTGAATGTTTCAGTTGGCCACCTTGATCAGCATTTAATGGCTTAGCAGTTTTCAAGGTGTGGCTTCTTACTGCCTGGGGGAATCCTTTGTTGAGAGGTGATTAGCTGTCCCTGTATTGTCGAAGGCTTCCATGGCCAGAATCACTGGGTTAGGTTTTTTGGACTGTCTGGCCATGTTCTAGAAGCATTCTCTCCTGACGGTTCGCCTGCACCTATGGCAGGCATCCTCAGAGGTTGTGAGGTCGTTTGGAAACTAGGAAAATGGGATTTATATATCTGTGGAATGATGTCCAGGGTGGGAGAAAGAACTCTTGTCTGTTAGAGGTAGGTGTGATTGCTTCAGTTGGCCACCTTGATTAGCATTTAATGGCTTAGCAGTTTTCAGGGTATGGCTTCTTACTGCCTGTCACGTTGCCAGGGCTCTGCCTTATTTAAGTAGAGATGAACCAAACCCCCAGTTTTATCAAACAGTTTAATTAAATTAAAGTTTAATTAAAGTTTAATTAAAACAGCACTTACTTGCTGGCTGTTTTAATAGTCCAAAATATAAAACACAAAGATAGCACACAGCTACAGAATAAACAAAAACTGATCGCAAAAATAATTTCGTAGTCAAAAGGGTCCGGTCCAATGGTCAAATGCTGAGAGTTCAATAAACAAAGTCCAGGGATCAAGAGTCTATACCATAGTCAAAAGCCAGTCCAAAGATTCAAGGTTCCAGGATTCCAAGATTACAGGAGACAGGTTGGGATACCGAAAATCCAACAGACCTGGGGGAAAAGCCAGCAGCATCCACCACCAAAATACAACAGATACTTTTCTCCCAAAGATCAGTCTCAAGGTTAGCTCCTTAAATCCAGGAACACCCAGCTGCATCCCATCTCGTGCACACCTCCACCCCTAATTGCTTTCACCCATGAACTCCCACTTACAGATTACCAAACCCTCTAGAACGAATACTCACATTAAACCTTCCATCACCAACCATCAACTGCAGAACATATGACACTGCTTGGGGGAATCCTTTGTTGAGAGGTGATTAGCTGTCCCTGTATTGTCGAAGGCTTCCATGGCCAGAATCACTGGGTTGTTGTAGGTTTTTTGGGCTGTCTGGCCATGTTCTAGAAGCATTCTCTCCTGATGTTTTGCCAGCACCTATGGCAGGCATCCTCAGAGGTTGTGAGGTTGTGGAAACTAGACAATTGGGGTTTATATATCTGTGGAATGATGTCCATGGTGGGAGAAAGAACTTTTGTCTGCTTGAGGCAAGTGCTAATTTTGCAGTGGACCACCTTGATTAGCATTTAATGGCCTAGCAGTTTTCAAGGTGTGGCTTCTTACTGCCTGGAGGAATCCTTTGTTGAGTGGTAATGAGCTGTCTCTGATAGTTTAGTGCCTGGATTGTGAATGGTTTCTCCATCCATTCTAGTCATTAGGAACACCTTTCGGGGGTCAATCTAGATTGCAAAGGTGGGTCACTCATGGTCACCTGCCGCACCTCAGTTGTAAGATGCAGAAAGGCTTCAGAAAAGCTGGAGGGGTTCAAGCAGAGGCTGTGGCACTTTCCGGGTGCATCTGTGGGGAGATGGGTCTCAAGGGATCCTTGCGGGGAGATGCTTTGTCTTTGGGGCTGACACCCCCTCCCCTCTTCTGCCAGACCCCGTTTCCAGGAAAAGTGTGAAATCTGCACACAGCACCAGGAACAGATACTCCAGCCAGTGGACCCTCACCAAGTGCCAGGCCTCCACTCCCGCCCGCACTCTCACTTCCGACTGGAGGACCGTGGGCTCCCAGCATGGCATCACCGTCACGGAGAGCGACAGCTATAGCGCCAGCTTGTCCCAGGACACAGGTGAGTTGCGAGGAGCATTCCGGAGTGAGTCTATCACGTGGGGTACTCCACGTGGCGCCCCAAAGACGGTCTTCCTTTTCCTTCCCCAGACAAAGGGCGAAACAGCATGGTCTCCACAGAGAGCGCCTCCTCGACTTACGAGGAGCTGGCGCGCGCCTACGAGCACGCCAAGCTGGAGGAGCAGCTGCAACACGCCAAGTTCGAGATCACGGAGTGCTTCATCTCGGACAGCTCCTCGGACCAGATGACCACCGGCACCAACGAGAACGCGGACAGCATGACCTCCATGAGCACCCCTTCGGAGCCCGGCATTTGCCGCTTCACCGCTTCACCCCCCAAGCCGCAGGACAGCGACCGGGGCAAAGGGGTGGCGGTGCCCATCCCTCACCGCGCCAACAAGAGTGAGTTTAATCAAACTGTTAGAGATTGTCTCAGGATGGCCACGGCAGGTGGAGGTGGACCTGGTGCTTCAAGGACCTTTTGCTCCTGCCATGGTGCTGCTGCTTCACACACTTTCTTTAGCTAGAAGTGGGGGGGGGGGGGGAAGCATAGACATTGGGGGTGGCACCTGCCTGGCCAACATGAGAGGGAATTAGGAAAAGCCACTCAGGAACCACGACGAGTGGAACACCCATGTTCGCTGCGGGACTGTGCCAACTCCATCTGTGCCACCCCATTCCCCCCTTGTTGCCCCTATAGCCCTTTCCCTGGAGGGCGGATCATGGTGGCATCTCCCCACACAGCCCACCTTTCAAGGGACATGGGCTGCTGGAATGCTTCCTTAGGCCTCCTCTTCCATCTTTGGACTCAATAGGAAATAATAATAATAATAATAATAATAATAATAATAATAATTATTATTATTATTATTATTCCAGTTGGGAAGCAACTGGAAAAGCTGACACGATATGAGGATTTAAAGATTGAACTACAAAGACTCTGGCACAAACCAGACAAGGTGGTCCCAGTGATGATTGGCACACTGGGCGCAGTGCCTAAAGACCTTGGCCTGCACTTAAACACAATCAGCGCTAACAAAATTACCATCTGCCAGCTGCAAAAGGCCACCTTACTGGGATCTGCACGCGTTATTCGCCAATACATCACACAGTCCTAGACACTTGGGAAGTGTCTGACGTGTGATCCAATACAACTGCCAGCAGAGTGTTTGCTGTGGACTCATCTTGTTGTGTTTCAAATAATAATAATAATAATAATAATAATAATAATAATAATAATAATAATAATAATAATGATGATGATGATGTACATGACACAGTCCTAGACACTTGGGAAGTGTCCGACATGTGATCCAATGCAACACCCGGCAGAGTGACCTTGTCATCTTGTTGTGTTTCAAATAATAATAATAATAATAATAATAATAATAATAATAATAATAATAATAATAATATTTCCAGTTGGGAAGCAACTGGAAAAACTTACACGATATGAGGATTTAAAGATCGAACTACAAAGCCTCTGGCACAAGCCAGTAAAGGTGGTCCCAGTGGTGATTGGCACACTGGGTGCAGTGCCTAAAGACCTTGGCCTGCACTTAAAAACAATCAGCACTAACAAAATTACCAAAAGGCCACCCAACTCGGATCTGCATGCATTATTCCCCAATACCAAGGAAGCTCTTCTCTCACGCCCACCACCATCTCAGGGTCGACTGGTGGGGACGAGGGATTTTGGCCTGCATCAATAGGAACATAGTGTCTAGATCTAGGGAAGTCCTGCTCCCCATGCTCTATTCTGCTTTGGTTAGACCACACCTGGAATATTGTGTCCAATTCTGGACCTCACAATTCAAGAGATATTGACAAGCTGGAATGTGTCCAGAGGAGGGTGACTAAAATGATCAAGGGTCTGGAGAACAAGCCCTATGAGGAGCGGTTTAAGGAGCTGGGCATGTTTAGCCTGAAGAAGAGAAGGCTGAGAGGAGACATGATAGCCATGTATAAATATGTGAGGGGAAGCCACAGAGAGGAGGGAGTACGCTTGTTTTCTGCTTCCCTGGAGACTAGGACGCGGAACAATGGCTTCAAACTACAAGAGAGGAGATTCCACCTGAACATGAGGAAGAACTTCCTGACTGTGAGAGCTGTTCAGCAGTGGAACTCTCTGCCCCGGAGTGTGGTGGAGGCTCCTTCTTTGGAAGCTTTTAAACAGAGGCTGGATGGCCATCTGTCAGGGGTGATTTGAATGTAATATTCCTGCTTCTTGGCAGAAAGGGGTTGGACTGGATGGCCCAGGAGGTCTCTTCCAACTCTTTGATTCTATGATTCTATGAGAGGGCCTTCATGGTGGTGGCCCCTCGTCTCTGGAAAACCCTCCCCAGAGAGAAAAGACAAGCCCCGTCACTTGCCTCCTCCCACAAGGACATGAAAACTTGGTGGTTCCAGCAGACTTTTGGAAATGATTAACCCCAGGACTCTACCTGGCTATTAGTTAGGCCCCCCCTCTGTACTCTACACACTCCCCCGGCCCTTTGCTATTAGCCCTGGTCCAGCCCTATTATAGCTGGGTTGTTGTAGGTTTTTTCGGGCTATATGGCCATGTTCTAGAGGCATTCTCTCCTGACGTTTCGCCTGCATCTATGGCAAGCATCCTCAGAGGTAGCGAGGTCTGTTGGAACTAGGAAAAAGGGTTTATATATCTGTGGAAAGACCAGGGTGGGACAAAGGACTCTTGTCTGCTGGAGCTAGGGGTTAATGTTTCGACTGACCACCTTGATTAGCATTTGATACCCTGGCAGTGCCTGGAGCAAGCTTTTGTTGAGAGGTGATTAGATGTCCCTGATGGTTTTCCCTCTGCTGTTTTAATTTTAGGGTTTTTAAATACTGGTAGCCAGATTTTGTTCATTTTCATGGTTTCCTCCTTTCTGTTGAAATTGCCCACATGCTTGTGGATTTCGATTATAGCTATTCAGCAGTCTCTGGAAATGAAGAGCCCCAGGCACCACCTGGCCATTAGTTAGAGCTTTGTCATGCACTTTACCCACTTCCCTGGGTCTATGTTTTCTCCATTGGTTATGCAGCAGACCTTGGAAATAAATAGCTCCAGGTCCCACCTTGACCATCAGGTCGGCCATGCTTGCACTTGACCCACTTGCTGGACCCTAGTCGACTTTGTCGTACTAGCCCAGCCCGCTCATAGTTGGAATCTTGGCCATTGGAAGCTGAGCTGCCCAATATAATTAGTACTGAATTGTTTTTTAAATTTTAAATGTGTACGATTGGTATATAGTATTTGTTTATCCTTTTTATAATGACTTTTTGTATGTTTTTATGTCGGTAATTGCAATGCTTTACAATGCTGGAAATTCCCTTGCGCCCCCTTGTGGAGATAGAGCAGTATATAAACAAAGGTTTATTTATTTACACAGTGTTGCCTCACTTATTGCGGGTGTTACGTTCCGGGACTACCCGCGATAAGTGAAAATCCACGAAATAGGGATGCTATATTTAGTTTAATATTAATATGCATTATTTTATTTATACATCACACAGTCCTAGGCACTTGGGAAGTGTTCGGCGTGTGATCAAATACAAAAGCCAGCATCGTGATCTTGTTTGTTGTGGACTCATAGAATCACAGAATCATAGAATCAAAGAGTTGGAAGAGACCTCCTGGGCCATCCAGTCCAACCCCATTCTGCCAAGAAGCAGGAATATTGCATTCAAATCACCCCTGACAGATGGCCATCCAGCCTCTGTTTAAAAGCTTCCAAAGAAGGAGCCTCCACCACACTCCGGGGCAGAGAGTTCCACTGCTGAACGGCTCTCACAGTCAGGAAGTTCTTCCTCGTGTTCAGATGGAATCTCCTCTCTTGTAGTTTGAAGCCATTGTTCCGCGTCCTAGTCTCCAAGGAAGCAGAAAACAAGCTTGCTCCCTCCTCCCTGTGGCTTCCTCTCACATATTTATACATGGCTATCATATCTCCTTTCAGCCTTCTCTTCTTCAGGCTAAACATGCCCAGCTCCTTAAGCCGCTCCTCATAGGGCTTGTTCTCCAGACCCTTGATAATTTTAGTCACCCTCCTCTGGACACATTCCAGCTTGTCAATATCTCTCTTGAATTGTGGTGCCCAGAATTGGACACAATATTCCAGGTGTGGTCTAACCAAAGCAGAATAGAGCATGGGGAGCATGACTTCCCTAGATCTAGACACTATGCTCCTATTGATGCAGGCCAAAATCCCATTGGCTTTTTTTGCCACCACATCACATTGTTGGCTCATGTTTAACTTGTTGTCCACGAGGACTCCAAGATCTTTTTCACCCGTACTGCTCTCGAGCCAGGCATCCCCCATTCTGTATCTTTGCATTTCGTTTTTTCTGCCAAAGTGGAGTATCTTGCATTTGTCACTGTTGAACTTCATTTTGTTTGTTTTGGCCCATCATCTCTCTAATCTGTCTTGTCCCCCATTCTGTATCTTTGCACTTCATTTTTTCTGCCAAAGTGGAGTATCTTGCATTTGTCACTGTTGAACTTCATTTTGTTAGTTTTGGCCCATCTCTCTAATCTGACTCATCTTGTTATATATCAGATAATAATATTAATAATAATATTTTTTTTATTAATACCCCACCACCATTTCCCAGAGGGAATTGGGGCGGTTTACAAAGCACTCAAAGGTGCAAACACATAAAATGCAAAAATTGTTAATCCCCCACCACCATCTCCCAGAGGGACTCAGGATAGCTTAAAAAGCTCTGTCACTCCTTCCCACCTGCTACTAAGGAGGCTGTCGAGGTCCTGAACCGGTGCTTGGCCGCTGTAACGGTCTGGATGAGGGCGAACAAATTGAAACTGAATCCAGACAAGACAGAGGTACTCCTGGTCAGTCGTAAGGCCGAACAGGGCATAGGGTTACAGCCTGTGTTGGATGGGGTCGCACTCCCCCTGAAGACAGGTTCGCAGCTTGGGTGTGACCCTGGACTCATCGCTGAGCCTGGAACCCCAGGTCTCGGCGGTGACCAGGGGAGCATTTGCACAGTTAAAGCTTGTGCGCCAGCTGCGCCCGTACCTTGGGAAGTCTGACTTGGCCATGGTAGTCCACGCTCTGGTTACATCCCGCCTAGACTACTGCAATGCTCTCTACGTGGGGTTGCCCTTGAAGACAGCCCGGAAGCTTCAATTAGTCCAACGTGCGGCAGCCATGATTCTAACAGGAGCGGAACGCAGGGAGCATACGACCCCCTGTTGCGCCAGCTCCACTGGCTGCCGATCTGCTACCGGGCTCAATTCAAGGTGCTGGCGTTGGCCTATAAAGCCTTAAACGGTTCCGGCCCAAGATACCTTTCCGACCGCATCTCTGCCTATGAACCCACCAGGACTTTGAGATCTTCCGGGGAGGCCCTGCTCTCGATCCCGCCTGCTTCTCAAGCACGGTTGGCGGGGACGAGATAGGGCCTTCTCGGTGGTGGCTCCTCGGCTGCTGGAACGCCCTTCCCACGGACATTAGGCTAGCACCATCTCTAATGGTATTCCGCAAAAAAGTGAAGACCTGGCTGTTCAAGCAGGCGTTCGAATAACTAGTGCAATGATTGGTAGTGAACATAGGAATGGAACAATGGATGACGAATCTGGATTATGTTTTCCGGTTATTGTAGTAAGTCAGTTCTTGTGGGTTTTTTCGGGCTATATGGCCATGTTCTAGAGGCATTTCTCCTGACGTTTTGCCTGCATCTATGGCAAGCATCCTCAGAGGAGACTCACCTCTGAGGATGCTTGCCATAGATGCAGGCAAAACGTCAGGAGAAATGCCTCTAGAACATGGCCATATAGCCCGAAAAAACCCACAAGAACTGAGTGATTCCAGCCATGAAAGCCTTCGACAATACATTGTAGTAAGTGTTTATTGATTGGGTAATGTGTTAAGTTGTTAATTGTTGTTATATTTTGCATTGAATTATTGCTGTTTTATTGGTTGCGAACCGCTGTGAGTTGCCTTCGGGCTGAGAACAGCGGTATATAAGTAAAGTAAAGTAAAGTAAAGTAAATAAATAAATAAAAATACCAAAATCTTAGCTCCAAAACAAACACCCCCTAAACGGCAACTGGTCAGGGAATTGGGGAGGGGGGTGTTGTGGCTACGGAAGTGCCCGAGTCCCTTGGGAAGCCCTTCACCTTTTCCTTCTTCCTTCGACAGGTGACTACTGCAACCTGCCCTTGTACATGAAGTCGGAGACCTTCTTCCGCAAGCCGGACCTGCACGAGCCGTGTCCGGTGGTGCCACCGCGCGAGGCCTCCATCCGCAACCTGGCTCGGGCCTACCACTCGCAGGCGGCCAGGCACCTGACTTTGGACTCTGGTGGCGCGAGTGGCGGCGGCGGCAGTGGCAGCAAGACTGTGGTGGTGCCGCACGCGAGCGCAGCCACAACCACCTTACCTCAGAGAACGCTCGCCATGCCAGGGCCGCCGGGCGCCACCGCCCCCTCCGCCCCCTCCGCCCCCGTGGCCGCCGCCGCCCCCACCATCACCGCCCCCACCGCCGCCGCCACCACCCCTGCCTCGGTCCCCACCTCCGCCCCCGCGGCGGCCACGGCGCCCACCCCTGCGCCCGCGGCCGAGTCACGCCTGCCCCACCAGACCAAGATGGGGGGCTCCAGGGACTCGCTCCTAGAAATGAGCACGTCCGGCCTCGGCCGATCCCAGAAGCCCGGAGCCGGCGCCTACTCCAAATCCTACACGCTGGTGTAGCGGCGGATGGGACAGAAGACGGCAGAGACTGGGCTCTTTCCCCTAGTTATTTATATTGAAATAAATGAAGCTCTTGTACAGAAAGGACCTTTTTTTGTATAAATGAACCTATTTTCTTCTCCTCCCAACCAACACAAGGGGAACGTGATGGCGGGAGCCGAGCGCCCGGGAACCGCCCTCCGCGGCGTCTGGGCAGAGGCACCGAGTCTGCGGCAGTGGCGACCCCCCTCCCCCCCCCCGGCGGTTTTGGAGCGATTTCTTGGAGACACTGCATGTTGTTTTACTGTTTGGAAGACCGTGGGAATTTGCATCTGCCTCTGTGTTAATACCTTTTTCTATAAAAAACAAAAAGCCAGCGCAGTGTGCAATAAAAGCTATGTTTCTATACGACCGGAGCCCTTTGTTTGGGGTGGAGACCAAAGGAAGGCCAAGGGCAGGCGCCACCGAGGAACCCCAAAGAGGGACGGGCGGGGAGACACGGCAAAGGCAGCCCTTCCTTTCCTGTCCTTTCCTTTCCTGTCCTTTCCTTCTCCTTTTCCATTCCTTTCTTTCGCTTTCCTTCCCCTTTCCTTTTCTTTTTCCTTCCCTTCCCCTTTTCTTTTCTTTTCTTCCCTTCCTTTTCTTTTCTTTACCTTTACCTTTCCTTCCCCTTTTCCTTTCCCTTCCCTTCCTTTCCCCATTTCCTTTCTTTTCTTTACCTTTCCTTTCCTTTCCTTCCCCTTTTCCTTTCCTTTCTTTCCCTTTCCTTTCCCTCCCTTTTCCTTTCCCCTTTTTTCCTTTTTTCCATTTCCTTCCTCTTTTCCTTTCCTTTCTTGCCCTTCCGTTTTTCCTTTCTATTCTTTTCCTTTCTTGCCCTTTCCCTTCTCTCTCCTTTCTCATTTCCTTTCCTTTCCTCTCCTTTCCTTTCCTTCCCCTTTTCCTTTCTTTTCTTTCCCCATTTCTTTTCTTTTCTTTTCTTTACCTTTCCTTTTCCTTTCCTTCCCCTTTTCCTTTCCTTTCCCCTTTTTTCCATTTCCTTCCTCTTTTCCTTTCCTTTCTTGCCCTTCCGTTTTTCCTTTCTATTCTTTTCCTTTCTTGCCCTTTCCCTTCTCTCCCCTTTCCCATTTCCTTTCCTTTCCTCTCCTTTCCTTACTTTCCCTTTCCTTCCCCTTTTCCTTTCTTTTCTTTACCTTTCTCTTCCCTTCCCTTTCTTTTCTTTACCTTTCCTTTTCCTTTCCTTCCCCTTTTCCTTTCTTTTCTTTACCTTTCTCTTCCCTTTCCCTCCCTTTCCTTTCTCCTTCCCTTTTTTCCTTTTCCCCCTTTCCTGTCCTTTCCCTTTCCTTCCCCTTCCCCTTTCCTTTTTCCTTTCCTCTCCTTTCCTTATTTTCCCTTTCCTTTCCTTTCCCCTTTTCCTTTCTTTTCTTTACCTTTTCTTTCCCTTCTCCTCCCTCCCTTGCACCCTCCCTTCCACAAGAGGCAGAGGAGCCCACACCTGTCCCGGAGGGGGAACGTGCTACCCGGTGTTCCCCGAGCGGCACCTGGTTTCCTTCAGCGCACTCTTGGCATCCCTCGTGGCCCTTGCATCCATGCGCTGCCACATGGAAGAGCACCCAATAACCTAGTGGTGACTTTGCATAAGCATAAGGCTCTTAAGAGAGGGCCTGAAAATAACTGAGTGTTTTGATGGAAATTTCCATTGTGGAATCCGCAATGTCCAGTGGGGGAAGAGAGAACATGAGTGCCGTTCTCCAAAATGATTTTCCAGCTCAGGGGTGTCATGCGTGAGGGAGCCTTGCCTCTGTGTCCCAGAGAGCCAAGTGTGGGGCTGACTGCCCACCAGTCGTGTCTCTTGCTTAAGCACAAGTTGGTAAAAAAAACCCCAAAAACCCAGATCAGGGTCATGTTAGGAAGCCGTGGCTCTTTCTGTTTTGCCATTTTGCTGAATGGTTAGAGAGTGACTGGAGGAAACTTCCAAGATCGAGTGGGTGAGCAGGACATGGCACAAGTGAGATACCAAACAGGTTTCACAAAGTGGTTTAGTACGGATACAACGAAAACGCGTGCCCCACTGATCCATACTCACAACATCCTCATGTCCCTGCCTTTCAGAAAGGGCCAGGAAGGGGGTCAGGGGGGGCTTGGAGTGGGGCTCTATCATTCATGCTGGTGTGGGTGGCGTTTCCAGTCTGTTAGATGGTCGGAGGGGCCTTCTCGGATGGATCTCCCGGTTCGGCGCTCCCAGCGCCATAGGAGTCACCTGGGGAGACAGTGGGGAGAAAGACCGCGGTGCTCACCAGGAGGTCCAGCCAGGGAGGAGGGAGTGCATTCACACACGCGCTGCTGCCAAGCCGCCCACCTCTGCCGCCTCCTCTCATCCAATTACGGTGCAGTGGGCAGGCACCAAGAATAGCAGCAGGAAAAGCCTCTTTGCTCAGGTCATGACTCGGAATGGCCATTGAAATATTTCCTCTTCCTCCAAAGATTGGAGTGAACCACAAGTAGGAAGAGGATCAGGGCCCAAAGATCCAGACCCTTTTCCCAACTCACTGGTCCTAGACCCTCCGCTCACCTTTCCGCCCAGGGGTCCCATAGATGCTGTTGTGTCGAGAGCTTCCCACTTTCTGGAAAAAGACAAGAGAACCAGTTAAGGGAAGCAGCCCTGAATGAAGCCCAGCAGCCAGCGCTCGGCTTCCTCTGCCACCTTAGAATCATAGAATCAAAGAGTTGGAAGAGACCTCCTGGGCCATCCAGTCCAACCCCTTCTGCCAAGAAGCAGGAATATTGCATTCAAATCACCCCTGACAGATGGCCATCCAGCCTCTGTTTAAAAGCTTCCAAAGAAGGAGCCTCCACCACACTCCGGGGCAGAGAGTTCCACTGCTGAACGGCTCTCACAGTCAGGAAATTCTTCCTAATGTTCAGATGGAATCTCCTTTCTTGTAGTTTGAAGCCATTGTTCTGCGTCCTAGTCTCCAGGGAAGCAGAAAACAAGCTTGCTCCCTCCCTTGCTCTCACATATTTATACATGGCTATCATATCTCCTCTCCTTCTCTTCTTCAGGCTAAACATGCCCAGCTCCTTAAGCCGCTCCTCATAGGGCTTGTTCTCCAGACCCTTGATCATTTTAGTCGCCCTCCTCTGGACACATTCCAGCTTGTCAATATCTCTCTTGAACTGGTGGTGCCCAGAATTGGACACAATATTCCAGGTGTGGTCTGACCAAGGTAGAACAGAGCATGGGGAGCATGACTTCCCTAGATCTAGACACTAGGCTCCTATTGATGCAGGCCAAAATCCCATTGGCTTTTTTTGCCGACACATCACATTGTTGGCTCATGTTTAACTTGTTGTTAAAGGCTTTTCCACCTTGCGCAAGGTGCTGGTTTGTCAAAGACCACTGTTCCTATATAATAATAACTAGCCGTCCCCTGCCATGCATTGCTGATCCAGATCCATCATTAAGTTCACAGTGCTCTCTGGATGTAGGTGAACTACAACTCCAGAACCAAAGGACACTGCCCACCAAACCCTTCCAGTATTTTCTGTTGGTCATGCGAGTCCTGTGTGCCAAGTTTGGTTCAATTCCATCTTGGTGGGGTTCAGAATGCTCTTTGATTGTAGGTGAACTACAAATCCCAGCAACTACAACTCCCAAATATGAAGATTCTATTTTCCCCAAACTCCACCAGTGTTCACATTTGGGCATATTGAGTATTTGTGTAGAGTTTGGTCCAGATCCATCATTGTCTGAGCCCACAGTGATCTCTGGATGTAGGTGAACTACAACTCCAAAACCAAAGGACACTGCCCACCAAACCCTTCCAGTATTTTCTGTTGGTAATGGGAGAACTGTGTGCCAAGTTTGGTTCAATTCCATCGTTGGTGGGGTTCAGAATGCTCTTTGATTGTAGGTGAACTATAAATCCCAGCAACTACAACTCCCAAATGACAAAAAATTTTTTTGAGTGAAGGACATACATTGGGTTAGTAGGTGTCTTGTGTCCAAATTTGGTGTCAATTCATCTGGTGGTTTTTGACTTCTGTTAATCCCACAAACTAACATTACATTTTTATTTATATAGATAATAATAATAATAATAATAATAATAACAACAACAACAACAACTTTATTTATACCCCGCCACCATCTCCCTGAAGGGACTGGGGGCGACTTACATGAGGCCAAGCCTGTCAAATACAATACAACAATACATCCACAAACAAGCAAGCAAATAAAACAATACAAATAATACAACTGAACATATAAGCAGTAACACACAAAAGATTTTGTGTGTGCTTCCCCTTGACATTAAATCTTGTGGCGTCCGACTCTGGAGGGTAGTGCTCATCTCCATTTCTAAGCCAAAGAGCCGGCGTGGTCCATAGACACCTCCAAGGTCATGTGGCCAGCATGACTGCATGGAGCGCCATTACCTTCCCGCATATGCGGTACCTATTGATCTACTCACATTTGAATGTTTTCGAATAGCTAGGTTGGCAGGAACTGGGGCTAACAGCAGGAGCTCACCCCGCTCCCCAGATTTGAACCGCCGATCTTTTGTTCAGCAAGTTCAGTAGCTCAGCAGTTTAACCCAACAGGGCTCCTATTAATTAATTAATTAGTTACAGTAAGTAACAAAATTTGATTAAAAATTATTATTATTATTTTTGTCGTGTCAGGGGCAACTTGAGAAACTGCAGGTTGCTTCTGGTGTGAGAGAATTGGCCGTCTGCAAAGACGTTGCCTGGGGGACGCCCATATGATTTGATGTTTTTATCATCCTTGTGGGAGGCTTCTCTCATGTCCCCACATGAGGAGCTGGAGCTGATAGAGGGAGCTCATCCACCTCTCCCCGGATTTGAACCTGCGACCTGTCAGTCTTCAGTCCTGCCAGCACAGGGGTTTAACCCACTGCGCCACCGGGGGCTCATTAATTAATTAATTACTTGTTAACACTAAGTAACAAAATTTGAAAAATTATTATTATTATTATTATTATTATTATTATTATATCTATCATGGGTTGAAAGTGTTATTTCCTATTTGCATGTTATCGAATTGCTAGGTTGGCAGGAGCTGGGGCTAACAGCAGGAGCTCACCAAGCTCCCCAGATTTGAACCACTGACCTTTTGGCCAGCAAGTTCAGTAGCTCAGCGGTTTAACCCACCAGGGCTCCTATTAATTAATTAATTATTTGATTAATTAACTAAGTAACAACATTTGAAAACATTATTATTATTATTATTATTATTATTATTATTATTATTATTATTATTATATCAAGCACGGTTCGAAAGTGTTATTTCCTGTTTGCATGTTTTCAAATTGCTAGGTTGGCAAATAATTATTATATAATAATAAAGCTTTATTTGTATCTGGCCATGATCTCCCCAAAGGGACTCAGGGCAGCTCACGGAAAGCACTCAACAGTGCAACAAAATATAAATAACAACAAATTCCAGAAAAGTAAAAAAATTAATAACAAAAAATTGACCCAATTATAATTAAAACAGCAATAAAACCCCTATTAATTTAAGAGATACTATAAAACTCAGGAAGCTACAAAAATAATGGCTGTATACAGTAGCAGTCTCCACAAAGTGCAAAAGTGAAGCAACTTACCAAGTTCTCAAATATAGTAGTTAAGGCCATAATCTATAAACATGGTCAAAGGATTGTCTAAACAGCCATGTTTTCAGGTGTTTCTGGGAAAACTTAGAGAGTGGGGGTTACCCTAATCTCTTGAGGGAGGGCATTCTGGAGGCAGGGAGCCACCACTAAGAAGGCTCTCTCTCTCTCGTTCCCACCAACCGTGTTTGAGACGGAGGTGGGATCAAGAGGAGGACCTCCCTGGCAGAACTTAAGAGTCCATACCAGTTTATTGGAGATGTGGTCTTGAAGATAGATTGGACCCAAACCGTATAGGGCAGTGTTTCTCAACCCTAGGGGGTCGCAATGGGGTGTCAAACGGGTCACTAAGACCATCAGAAAACACAATATTCTCTGTTGGTCATGGGGATTGTGTGTGGAAAGTCTGACCCAATTCTATCGTTGGTGGGATTAAGAATTCACTTTTTGGTGAACTATAAATTCCAGCAACTACAACCCTCAAATGTCAAGGTCAATTTTTCCCAAATTCCACCAGTGTTCACATTTGGGCATACTGAGTATTTGTGCCAAGTTTGGTCCAGATCCATCATTGTTTGAGTCCACAGTGCTCTCTGGATGTAGGTGAACCACAACTCCAAAACTCAAGGTCAATGCTCACCAAACCCTTCCAGCATTTTCTGTTACTCATGGGAGTTCTGTGTGCCAAGTTTGGGTCAATCCCATCGTTGGTGGAGTTCAGAATGCTCTTTGATTGTAGGTGAACTATAAATCCCAGCAACTACAGCTTCCAAATGTCAAGGTCTATTTTTCCCAAACTCCACCAGCATTCACTTTAGGGGCATATTGAGTATCCGTGCCAAGCTTGGTCCAGATCCATCATTGTTTGAGTCCACTGTGGTCTCTGGATGCAGGTGAACTACAACTCCAAAATGCAAGGTCAATGTCCACCAAACCCTTCCAGCATTTTCTGTTACTCATGGGAGTTCTGTGTGCCAAGTTTGGGTCAATCCCATCGTTGGTGGAGTTCAGAATGCGCTTTGATTGTAGGTGAACTATAAATCCAAGCAATTACAACCCCCAAATGTCAAGGTCTATATACCCAAACTCCACCAGTGTACACATTTGGGCATATTGAGTATTTTTGTCAAATTTAGTCCAGATCCATCATTGTTTGAGTCCACAGTGTTCTCTGGATGGAGGTGAACTACAACTTCCAAACTCAAGGTCAATGCCCATCAAACGCATCCAGTATTTTCTGTTGGTCATGGGAGTTCTGTGTGCCAAGATTGGGTCAATCCCATTGTTGGTGGAATGCTCTTTGATTGTAGATGAACTATGATGCTTTTTGATTGTAGATGAACTATAAATCCCAGCAACTACAACTCCCAACTGACAAAAAATAACCCCCTCCCAATCCACCAGTATTCAAATTTGGGCGTATTGGGTATTTGTGCCAAATTTGGTCCAGTGAATAAAAATACATCCTGCATATCAGATGTTTACATGATGATTCATAACGGTAGCAAAATGACAGTGATGAAGTAGCAATGAAAATAACGTTATGGTTGGGGGTCACCACATAATCAGGAACCGTATTAAGGGGTCACGGCATTGGGAAGGTTGAGAAACACTGTTATAGGGCTTTGTAAGTAATCACCTGCACTTTGAATTGGGCCCGGAAACTCGTTGGCAGCCAGAAGAGCTGCTTTAATGAAGGCATGGCATGGTCCCTATCACCAGCCCGTTGGTAATCTGGCTGCCAACCTTTCCACTAATTGAGTTTCGGTGCTGTCTTCAAAGCAAGCCCCACATAGAGTGGGGACATGCTGGATATGCCACATCCACATCATGGGATTTGTAACCCCCACTTTCTCCTCTTGCCAAAAGGCACCCATGCCACGCTCCTGTTTTGCCAAATTCCCAGGACAAAACATGGAGCTGGATGGATTTCTCGTGCCACGTCCGGCCCCGACATCCGGCACTGGGCGTCAAGGGGTGTCCCAGACCCAGAACCAAGCTCTCTCTCCTCCCCCCACAAGTGCTTCCATTCTTGCCCAGACACCGTCCCCGAATGCCTGGGATTTGTAGCCCCTGCTTTCTCCTCTTGCCAAAAGGCACCTATGCCACGCTCCTTCTGTTTTGCCAAATTCCCAGGACAAAACATGGAGCTGGATGGATTTCTCGTGCCACGTCCAGACCCGACATCCGGCACTGGGCTCCAAGGGGTGTCCCAGACCCAGAACCAAGCTCTCTCCTCCCCCCACAAGTGCCTCCATTCTTGCCCAGACACCGGCCCGAATGCCTGGGATTTGTAGCCCCTCGCTTTCTCCTCTTGCCAAAAGGCACCCATGCCACGCTCCTTCTGTTTTGCCAAATTCCCAGGACAAAACATGGAGCTGGATGGATTTCTCGTGCCACGTCCGGGCCCGACTTCCGGCACTGGGCGTCAAGGGGTGTCCCAGACCCAGAACCAAGCTCTCTCCTCCCCCCACAAGTGCCTCCATTCTTGCCCAGACACCGGCCCCGAATGCCTGGGATTTGTAGCCCCTGCTTTCTCCTCTTGCCAAAAGGCACCTATGCCACGCTCCTTCTGTTTTGCCAAATTCCCAGGACAAAACATGGAGCTGGATGGATTTCTCGTGCCACGTCCAGACCCGACATCCGGCACTGGGCTCCAAGGGGTGTCCCAGACCCAGAACCAAGCTCTCTCCTCCCCCCACAAGTGCCTCCATTCTTGCCCAGACACCGGCCCCGAATGCCTGGGATTTGTAGCCCCCGCTTTCTCCTCTTGCCAAAAGGCACCCATGCCACGCCAAATTGCCAAAAGGCACCCATGCCAAATTCCCAGGACAATACATGGAGCTGGATGGATTTCTCGTGCCACGTCCGGACCCGACATCCGGACGCGTCCCAGGCCCAGAACCAAGCTCTATCCTCCCCCCACAAGTGCCTCCATTCTTGCCCAGACACCAGCCCCGAATGCCAAGCCATACCCCGCTGTCTCTGCGGCTCTGCGTCACGTACTGGACCTGCCAGGGCAAGGGCTGGTGAACCAGGTAGGGCAGCGGCTCCTCGCGGATGAGGCTATTGCCAAGCTGGAGAGAAAGTCAGAAAGCGTGGGTCAGAAAGACAGGGATGCCCACTGTCCCCCAACACAAGGCTCAGGCCAAAGGCAGACCCTCCATGAAAGCAGCAAGGTGCAAGGAGGGCCGTGCCCCCCGAGAGAGGGGGAAATGGTCCCCGGGTCCCCTTTCAACTGTAGGTGGAAAGCAAGACAGAGACCAACCTGTCGGAAGGCTTTCACCATGAAGAAGAGTGCCGTCATGAGCGTTGCCAACATGGTCACAGACTGGGAGCTCCCACGAGAGGAAGAGAGGTGTCTGCCGGTGCTAGGCTTCTGCTGCGACTGGCAAATGGCGGACAAACGGCCTAATGAGCTTAGGCCAGAGAAGGCCGGCGCTGCGGCTGCCAAACCACT
Source organism: Anolis sagrei ordinatus (assembly GCF_025583915.1). Lineage (NCBI taxonomy): Eukaryota > Metazoa > Chordata > Lepidosauria > Squamata > Anolidae > Anolis > Anolis sagrei. The sequence goes on along the minus strand of NW_026847882.1, from coordinate 44,145,418 downwards.
AAGCCCCAGCTCTAGCCTCCAAGGCACATCCCCATCCTTATCTCTCTGCCTAGTCTAGTACTAATGCACTGGCAAGTTCTTGGTGGTACGTATGGGGATCCCAAGCCACCTTGTCTTTCTCCTGAGGAATCCGTATCAGGACCAAGTTGCAACAGTAAGAACTGACCACGGAACAACAGAGTGGTTCAAGATTGGGAAAGGCGTACGGCAAGGCTGCACCCTCTCACCCAACCTTTTTAACTTGTATGCAGCGAGGATGTGCGGGGCTGGATGAATGCAAGGCTGGGGTGAAAATGGCTGGAAGAAACATCAACAACCTCAGATATGCAGATGACACCACTCTGATGGCCGAAAGCGAGGAGGAGCTGAGGAGCCTTCTAATCAAGGTGAAAGAAGAAAGCGCAAAAGCTGGGTTGCAGCTAAACATAAAAAAAACCAAGATTATGGCAACGAGACTGGTTGATAACTGGCAAATAGAGGGAGAAAACGTGGAGGCAGGGACAAGGTTTGTATTTCTAGGTGCAAAGATCAATGCAGACGCAGTGCAACCCTATCCTAGTTTGCCCCACCTTGTTTATGCCCAACATTTTAAATTTTAATTTTAATTATTACATTTGGCCCTGCCATAGGTTTTTAAATGCTGTATGTTATTGTTATTGTTTATTGCTTGTTGTGTATTTTTGTTTTTGATTTTAACTGTTTTGTATTATTAGTTATCGCTTTTGTTTATTGATGTGCTGTGGGCTTGGCCTCATGTAAGCTGCACCAAGTCCCTTGGGGAGATGGTAGCAGGGTACAAATAAAGTTTTATTATTATTATTATATTATTATTAAATCAGAAGATGTTTCCTTCTTGGGAGGAGAGCAAGGGCCAATCTCGATAAAAGAGTGAAGAGTAGAGACATCACACTGGCAACAAAGATCCACATAGTCAAAGCAATGGTATTATTATTATTATTATTATTATGACCCAAAATGCAGACTGTGCAAGGAAGTTGATGAAACCATGGACCATATCCTCAGTTGTTGCAAGAAAATAGCACAGACGGACTACAAACAGAGGCACAACTCTGTGGCTCAAATGATTCACTGGAACTTATGTCACAAGGACCACCTGCCAGCAGCAAAGAATTGGTGGGATCATAAAACCGCAAATGTTGTGGAAAATGAACATGCAAAAATACTGTGGGACTTTCAAATCCAGACTGACAAAGTTTTGGAATACAACACGCCAGACATCATGATTGTGGAAAAGAAAAAAGTTTGGATTATTGATGTCACCATACCGGGTGACAGTCGCATTGAGGACAAACAACAGGAAAAACTCTGCCGTTATCAGGACCTCAAAATTGAACTGCAAAGGCTCTGACGGTATAAACCAGTCCAGGTGGGCCCAGTGGTCATTGGCACACTGGGTGCCGTGCCAAAAGATCTCAGCCAGCATTGGGAAAAAATAAACATTGACAAAATCACGATCTGTCAACTGCAAAAGGCCACCTGACTTGGATCTGTGCGCATCATTCAAAAATACATCACATAGTCCTAGATGCTTGGGGAGTGTTCGACTTGAGATTTTGTGATACGAAATCCAGCTTATAGATCTCGTTTGCTGTGACATAATGCACTTTTGTGTCAATAATAATAATAATAATAATAATTATTATTATTATAATTCCCTGTGGTAACCTATGGATGTGAGAGCTGGACCATAAAGAAGGCTGAGTGAGAGCTGGACCATAAAGAAGGAAGAGAGACGCTTTTGAGCTGTGGTGCTGGAGAAAATGCTGAGAGTGCCTTGGACTGTGAGAAGATCTAACCAGTCTATCCTCCAGGAAATAAAGCCCGGCTGCTCACCGGAGGGAAGGAGAGTAGAGGCCAAGATGAAGTCCCTTTGGCCACATCATGAGGAGACAGGAAAGCTTGGAGAATGGAATGATGCTGGGGGAAATGGAAGGAAAAAGGAAGAGGGGCCAACCAAGGATACAAGGTGGGTGGATGGTATCCTTGAAGGGACTGGCTTGATTCTGAAGGAGCTGCGAGTGGTGACGGCTGACAGGGAGCTCTGGCCTGGGCTGGTCCAGGAGGTCACAGAGAGTCGCAAGCAACTGAACGAATAAACAACAACTAGCTTCCAAGGCACATCCTCATCTCTCTGCCTAGTCTAGTACTGAGACATCCAGAGTTGAACCAGCTAGAAAAAGGCAAGAGTGGAGAGTTGCCAAAGTCAATCTACACATGGACACATCGAAGACGGACGGTGGTATCAGAAAGAAAGCAACAATCTCACAAACGAGGAACTGGGGAGGAACTGGTGAGAGGAGGAAGCCACCTTCAGAAGATGCTCAACTCATGGGCAACAGCACAGGAACATCTCCTGAGGCCTTGCGCGATTGACAGAGACGAGAAGGGTGCATTCTTCCTTCTCACAAACCTCAAGCAGGAGGACAAGGACCAACAGGGCCAGAGAGGTACAAAAAGTAGCTTTATTTGATATGCAAAACGCAGCCAAAGGCACACTCCGTCCCACCTCAGTCATTTCCCATCCCTCCTGCTGCTTTTCCACGAGATCAGACAGATAGAGAGGGCAACGCTGTTTGGAGACAATGTTGATGATGATGATGGACAGCCGGTGCAGAGAGTGCCCCAAACGCCACTGCCCTTCCAGGGACTCAGAAGCCAGGGTCTGCCCCCCTGAGACTGGGTCGCCCTCAAAGAGGTTGAAGAGGGAAGGCAGGCTGTCTGGCGGAAGACCCTCGTTGTCCTGCCAGCAGAATGGAGGGCCCTTCCTGCATCTTGGGGCCACTTGTGCCACCGTAAGCACCACAGGGCACCCTTGGGCAGGCAAACCGACACCCCCTGCCAGCCCAACCAGCTCTATGTAGTGCAAGGTGAAGGGACCTGAGCTCAAAAGAGAACTTTGGAGACTGGGACAAGACTGGAGATTTGACTAAAGAGTGGCCCCACAGGCTCTGGGCCCCATGCTCTCTGCTTCCCGTAAGCACCACAGGGCACCCTTGGGCAGGCAAACCAATACCCCCTGCCAGCCCAAACCACTCTTTGTAGTGCAAGGTGAAGGGACCTGAGCTCAAAAGAGAACTTTGGAGACTGGGACAAGACTGGGGATTTGACTAAAGAGTGGCCCCACAGGCTCTGGGCCCCATGCTCTCTGCTTCCCAGTCCCTGCATTTGCCACTGGGCATCGTAGCTGAGCAAAGCCAAGTCCAAAAGCTCCTCCTGCCCCAAACAAAGCCTGTTTTCAGCAAACAGGAAATGTGAATGACACAATCAAGGCTCTCAGCCCTAAGGCCAGCACTTGAACCCGCTACCACCATCCATGCGCATGGACATGCGTCTTGGGCACCCCAGAAAGGCTGCCTTTGAAGGCACTGGGAAATGAGCGCAGGGGCTGCTTGCACTGTTGCCCCGACTGCTCCCCAAACCAGGACCCGGAAGAGGGCTCTGGGGCCCGAGGAAGCATTCACGGAGGCCGCCTCAGAGGAAGGAATGCCATGTATTGCCAGCCAAGTGGGGAGCAAGCGGGCGCTGCTGCTTGGGAGGAGGAGCGGCCCCCTCTGCTAGAAATGGTAGGCTTTGATCTGGTTGTTCTCGTCCAGGCCGAGCTGCACCACGCCAGGATGGGCCCCAAGGGGGGACTTGGGCCCGCTCGGCAGGAGGGGCCTGCAGGACAGGTGAAGGAAAAGCCAGGTCACAACTCTTGGAACTCAACCCCACGCTGCCCAAGTCTCAAGTCCTCAATGAGGAGCAGGTAGTTAGTTTAGTACAGACTAAGAGTTTCCCTTCCCCCATGTCTCCTGATTGACAGTTGGGAATGCATCTTTTTCTATCTGTTTCTGCTCTCATTCTGATGGGTTGTTTAAAATGGGTACTTTTCTATTGCAAGCCTTTTTGAATCTGACTTCTGCCTTCTTAAACTTCAGTAAAGAGAATATGGATAGTTGCCTGGAACTGGCCGACCACAAGGTCACAATTACCCCATAGGCTTCTGGAAACAACAACTGACCATAGAGTCGAAGGTTGCTACATGTTTACTGGTAACTGACCACAGGGTCAACCACAAGGGTACAAGGAGCGTGTTATGTTACTGGAATGTGGTTGCTAAATGCATTGTCAAGGATATATAAGCCCAACGTTCATCCCAGTAGAGGCGGGAAGTTTGGTTCCGGCATACTGTGTGTTATGCCGCCTGTCCGCCTTCCTACTGTGCAATATGAATAAACTGCGTTTTGCCCTAACTTGTTTGGACTCCGTTTCGTGATCCAAAACGGCCCAGCAAGGACCCGAATGGTAAGATTGTGGGAATACCGGCGAGTTTCCCTTACAGTGGGACCCAGGTTCTAAGGGCAAGCGCCACAAGGCTTGGGCCAAAGGATACGCCCGGGAGTCCTGCTTGACGCTCTCCAGCCACTTCCTGTTGGCATCGATCATGCCCTGGATGTTCTGCTTCTCGGCCTCAGAGCCACGGAAAGGGGGCTGCGGGAACAGGCGCAGGGGGTCGCTGCAGGGAAGCAAAAATGGGGAGGGGGATGTTGTCAATGGGAGACACAACCCTAAGGAGGAGCTCCCACAATCCCCAGAAGGAAGAGTGAGTGCAACTGCGAGAGGAGGTGAGGCCCCTTCTGCCCACCCTACAACCTGTGGCCAGTATTCATGGGGGGGGGGGGGATAGACTGCCCCCAGGGGACCCTCTCTGGGATGCTTTGGAGACGAGCAAGGGAGCGAGAGGAAGGCGCAGGAAGAAGCCTTACTCGGGCGTCACCAAAGACAGCTTGCCACTCAGGGTGCCGGGACCCCCACGGGGCAAGGGGAAGACACCTGGAAAGAGAAGAAAGGGTGCGTTTGGAAGCTCAACTGGTGTCACTATCGTATCCGTACATCCTGCTGTGAATCCAGGTGCCCATTTTCAGATATTTCTGGAGGCATCCTATATTTTCCCCTGGGGCCTTACTCAGAGCCAGAGCTCCCATCAATTTATTCACCTTGGAAGTTGACACAGGGGACCAATAAGGCAAACTGGTGGAATTGGGAACACTAGTTAAAGGTAAAGGTTTTCCCCTGACATTAAGTCCAGTCGTGTCCAACTCTGGACATTTCTATGCCGAAGAGCCATCGTTGTCTGTAGACACCTCCACTGGCATGACTGCATGGAGCACCATTACCTTCCAGTCGAAGCGGTACCTATAGATCTACTCACATTTGCATGTTTCCTAACTGCTAGGTTGGCAGAAGCTGGGGCTGACAGCAGAAACTCGTGCTGCTCCATGGACCTTTCAGTCAACAAGCTCAGCAGCTCGGCGGTTTAACCCACTACACCAATGTTTTTATTTGTTTTATTCGTTTGCCTTCTATGTGAAAGACCTATGGTCTAAGCATCGAATAACCACCAACTCAGATGCCAGTTTCTTCTGGAAATACAACCAACTCAGGGACCGGATTGTGGCGCAGCTGGTTGGGAGTAGCTGCATTAAAATCACTAGTGACCGAAAGGTCATGAGTTTGAAGCCAGCCTGGGCCGGAGTAAGCTCCCAACCATTTGTCTAGCTTGTTGTCGACCTTTGCAGCCCGAAAGACAGTTGCATCTGTCAAGTAGGAAATTTAGGTACTGCTTATGCGGGGAGGCTAATTTAACTAATTTACAATGCCATAGAAATCTCCAGCAGCGTGCAAAAGATTGAGGAAGTACTCCATTGGTGGCACAAGTGAATCAACAGCTCCCCCGGTGGTTGGAATTTGAAGCATCCTCTCATGAAGCTGGAAAGTTAAATAGCCTCTGTGTGTCTGTCTATATCTGTTGTGTGTCTATGGCATTGGATGTTTGCCACGTATATGTGCATTGTGATCCACACTGAGTCCCCTGCGGGGTGAGAAGGGCGGAATATAAATACTGTAAATAAATAAATAAATAAATAAATAAATAAATTTCCCTTTTATTGTGGAAGAAAAGTTTTCTCCCAGCAGTGCTGCTCCTCCTACGAAATATATCGCAGGCTCAAAGAGAAGGCACAGCCCAAACAAGAAAGCAGTTGCCTCCGGGAATGGAGAAGGACCCCAAGGAAAACGTCCTTCTCTGGTTCAAAAGGCCGTTCAAGAGGCAGGCTAAAAGAGCCCTGGATCCCAACCCCTTTGGCGCTCTTGTTCCTCCAGAGAAAAGGGAGGAATGCCAGGCTTCTTACTAGCAATGCAATCGGACACCGATGCCCACTGACCAGGACTGCATCCTGCTGGCTGACCCAACCCTGGGAGGCCCAGATTTCACTGATGGAGCGGGCCTTTCTCCGGTTGCAACAACCAACAAAATCAAGGCCTTGGTCCGTGCTGGGCTCTGCTTTCCTGGACAAGCAGCCCAGGACAGATGCACCCACTGTGTTGTTGTAGGTTTTTCAGGCTGTCTGGCCATGTTCTAGAAGCATTCTCTCCTGACGTTTCACCTGCATCTGTGGCAGGCATCCTCAGAGGTTGTGAGGTCTGATAGAAACCGCTGAGGATGCTTGCCAGAGATGCAGGCGAAATGTCAGGTACAAAAGAAGGCAGTCCAATAAAAGCTAGTCAGGAGCGAAGGTTCAAGAGCTGCTGGTAAAGCGGCGGATAAAGAGAACTGGTGGCTAGCTCCGCCCATGGGCTATATATACTCGAGGGGGTGGGCGGGGCTAGCCGGGGACTAAAATGTTTATTTTATCTTCTAGATCAGTGGTCCTCAACCTTCCTAATGACGTGACCCCTTAATACAGTCCCCCATGTTGTGGTGACCCCCAACCATAATATTGTTTTTATTGCTACTTCATAACAGTCATTTTCCTACTGTTATAAATCACAATGTAAATATCTGATATGCAGGATGCATTTTAATTCACTGAACCAAACCTCGCACAAATACCCAATACACCCAAATGTGAATGCTAGTGGGGTTGGGCGAGGATTGATTTTGTAATTTGGGAGTTGTAGTTGCTAGGATTTATAGTTCACTTATAATCAAAGAGCATTCTGAACTCCACCAGCGATGGATTTGAACCAAACTTGGCTCCCATGACCAATGGAAAACACTGGAAGGGTCTGATGGGCATTGACCTTGAGTTTGGGAGTTGTAGTTCACCTATATCCAGAGAGCACTGTGGACTCATGCAATGGTGGATCTGGACCAAACTTGGCACGAATACTCAATATGCCCAAATGTGAACACTGGTGGAGTCTGGGGAAAATAGATCTTGACATTTGGGAGTTGTAGTTGCTGGGATGTATAGTTCATTACAATCAAAGAACATTCTGAACTCCACCAATGATAGAATTGGCTCAAACTTCCCACATGGAATCCCCATGACCATCAGAAAATCCTGTGTTTTCTTATGGTCTTTGGTGACCCCTCTGACACCCCCTCGCGACCCCCTCAGGGGTCCCGACCCCCAGGTTGAGAAACACTGTTCTAGAAGGTTCTGAAAGCTGTACTGCGCAGGTGCAGAGATACCATATGTGTGTATTCACAGTTGACTACGACAGGAAAGGCTTCTAGAGTATGGCCAGTCAGCCCGAGAAACCTACAACAACCCAGTGATTCCGGACATGAAAGCTGTCGACAATACATTGCTCCTACTGTGCTCCTCACCTGGGAAATACTTGCGCCACTTCTCCGTCAACATGTTGTCCACCGACTGGCCGGCCGGAGCAAAGGAGGGAGCAGCAGGGGCTGAGGAGATGCCCCAGGCCCAGTGGGGCCCGGCAGAAGTGCGGGGCAGGGAGGGGTAAGCGGCCAAGGGAGCACCCTCCTTGGGCAGTGGGGAGGCCGGGCCCCTGCCGGGCGCGATGGGCAAGGGCTGCTGGGCGCTGAAGGTGCTCAGGAGGCCCAGCACCCTGTTCAGCTCGCTGGTGATGCGCTGCAAGGAGTCGGTCAGGCACTGGATCTTGTCCAAGGGGGGCAAGCGAAGCTCCGGTTTCAGGCCAAGCGCTGTGGGAAGAAGAGGAAGAGACGGAAAGAGGTCTGTTGAGACCCAGGATGCATATACTGCAAATGCCCTTGTCCTGGGAAAACCCAGAACTCAGCAAGCTGGGCCACAAATGGCAGCCTCAGAAGAGACACGGATAAAGAAAGGAAAGTCCAGAAATATTCAAAATTAACTGGGTATTTTGATTACTAAAGTATGAGTCAAGCACTGAAAGGGTGAGTAGGCCTGTTAGAGTCAGTGGGTCACAGGTAGTGTCGTCCTGAGGTGTGTGAGGCAAACCTCGGTGTGAGAAGCTTTGGTGAAAGAAGTGTCAGTTTAAAGCCTTTGTGTGTAAAGCTACTATGTGAAGCTCCTGTGCAATTTCGGTGTGAGAGGCGGCTCTGTGAAAGCAAAGGCATTAGTCTGAGAGAGCCCTCAGTGTGAGAAGGCCTCAATCGGAGAAAGGCCTCAGTGTTAGTAGCCTTCAGCATGAGGAAGCCTGGTGTGAGAAGCTTCAGGTTAAAGCCCTTGTGTGTAAAGCTACTATGTGAAGCTCCTTTCGGTGTGAGAGGAGGGTCTGTGAAAGCAAAGGCATCAGTCTGAGAGAACCTTCAGTGTGAGAAGGCCACAGTGGGAGAAAGGCCTCTGTGTGAGGAGGCCTGGTGTGAGAAGTTTTGGTGAGAGAAGCCTCAGGTTAAAGCCCTTGTGTGTAATGCTACTATGTGAAGCTCCTTTCGGTGTGAGAGGAGGCGCTGTGAAAGCAAAGGCATCAGTCTGAGAGCTTTCCGTGTGAGAAGGCCTCAGTGTGAGGTAGGCTTCAGTATGAGGAGGCCTGGTGTGAGAAGCTTTGGTGAGAGAAGCCTCAGGTTAAAGCCCTTGTGTGTAAAGCTACTACGTGTAATTTCGGTGTGAGAGGAGGCTCTGTGAAAGCAATGGCATCAGTCTGAGAGAGCCTTCAGTGTGAGAAGGCCACAGTGGGAGAAAGGCCTCAGTATGAGGAGGTCTGGTGTGAGAAGCTTTGGTGAGAGAAGCCTCAGGTTAAAGCCCTTGTGTGTAAAGCTACTATGGGAAGCTCCTGTGTAATTTCGGTGTGCGAGGAGGCTCTGCGAGAGCGAAGGCATCAGTCTGAGAGCCTTCAGTATGAGAAGGCCTCAGTGGGAGAAAGGCCTCAGTGTTAGTAGGCTTCAGCATGAGGAGGCCTGGTGTGAGAAGCTTTGGTGAGAGAAGCCTCGGGTTGAAGTCCATTGTGTGTGAAAGCTGCTGTGTGTCAAAAGCTACTGTGTGAAAGTTAGGGAAAGTTGCAGCAGCACAATGAAAGATGGCAGTGTGACCAGCAGTGCCTTCCAGCCACAGATCCCCTTGAGGGCCAGGGAGGAAAAGCAGAGCTGCAGCAGAACACATCCAAAGGGATACTTCATACTACGGAGGGCCACAGGCTAGGCACCCCGAGGTAGGAAGGAGCCCATAAGTCTCTCTGGGCAACCTGGAAGGAGGGCTACCCCTGGCCCCCAACCCATCCCTTACTTTTGTGGGAAGAGCCATTGGCGCTCAGCAGGCTGCTTGTGTCTTCGGAATCACTGAGGTCGAAGGTCACCACCTTCTTGCACGCCCCTCCTTTGAGCGTATCTTCATCGGAGAACTGGGAAGGGAAGGAAGAGGCCAGTTTTGCATTTCCTGCCTCTGCACCCCAGGAATGGATGCAGCCATGCCCTCCCAGAGGAAACAGGGGCCGCTGGAACTAGGAGCCACTTCTGGCTTGTGTGGTCCCTCCGGAAGGCACAAAAGGAGCTGCCAAGGAGAAGGGCTGGGCACTTGGGTTTCCACAGCTCCACGAGCCCCACTCCATCTCTGCCTCATTGGGAGAACCAGTCCCAAGGGGGTGCCATCTGGGAGCTGGTGTTGGCACCTATCTGCCAGGCCCTTCCCTGGTGCACAGCCTTTGGCCCCAGAAGCCAACGGGAGGGCATGGTCACCTCTTCCATCAGGGAGGACTCCAGCTGGGCCAGCCGCTCCTCCTTCTTCCTCAACAGAGCCTGGCCCTTCCGCACCGCAGACCTCACCTCCTCCAACTGCCTGGCTTCCTGTTGGAGGGGAAAGCAGCCTATGACTCTCTCTGTGGAATATATCTGTGGAATGACCAGGGTGGGGCAAAGGACTTTGTCTGCTGGAGCTAGGTGTGAATGTTTCAACTGACCACCTTGATTAGCATATAATGGCCTGACAGTGCCTGGAGCTAGGTGTGAATGTAAACAATCAGGCACATCAAATCACCTCTCAACAAAAGATTCCCCCAGGCACTTCCAGGCTATTAAATGCTAATCAAGGTGGTCAGTTGAAACATTCACACCTAGCTCCAGCAGACAAGAGTTCTTTGTCCCACCCTGGTCATTCCACAGATGACTCTCTCTGTGGAATATATCTGTGGAATGACCAGGGTGGGGCAAAGGACTTTTGTCTGCTGGAGCTAGGTGTGAATGTTTCAACTGACCACCTTGATTAGCATTAGTGGCATGATCAGTTTCTCGATTGGAGCAAGAACCCACAATGAGGGCTACAAACTGTTAGGGAAAACTACCCTAATTCTTCATCGTGGTCAGTGTGAATTGCACATATGGCTTCTCTTCTGATGCCGGAGCTCTCGGCACCATCCTTGCCTGCCCACTGAGCGGCCAAGGTGCAGGAAGGGCCTGTGGAGGCCTCCTTAATACCACTTCCCCCACCATCAGGGCCCTTCCTGGCTTCGGCCTCGGTATCGCTGAGCCTGACGACCCAATGGCATGCGCCGAGTGCATCCACCACATCAATGTCGCTACGGATCGACATTGAGAAGTCGATCATCAGGCAAGGATGGCGCTGAGAGCTCCGGCATCGGAAGAGAAGCCATATGTGTGAATTCACAGGTGACCACTCAGAGAAATACGGTTACAGGTAAGCAACCCAGACATATAGCAGAGCATCCAAAAACGAACAGGATACAAAAGTTAAGCAACAGCTCTCAGCTAGCACAGTGTGAAGTGCCATGGGATGTGGCTGTAAAGAATTCAGAGCTTAGGAGGCAAACATGCAGAGAGTCCAATCATAAAAATCACAAAAAGGTTTCTTTACAATAATAAGAAATAACGGCATTTCTTAATAATCAAGAGCTGGGCCTGAGCTCCTCTCACACCCATGTGTTCTAAGGTTTCAAGAGAGGGGAAAATTCAATCACGACACCTCTCCTGACACACAAGCAGAGAGAGATCTCAAAGCACACAGCACATACTCTTCATACCAAAAAAAGTAAGAAGGCAGAAGTCAATGTATTGTCGAAGGCTTTCATGGCCGGAATCACTGGGTTGTTGTAGTTTTTTTCAGGCTATACGGCCATGCTCTAGAACAGGGGTCCTCAAACTAAGGCCCGGGGGCCGGATGCGGCCCTCCAAGGTCATTTACCCGGCCCTCGCTCAGGGTCAACCTAAGTCTGAAATTACTTGAAAGCACACAACAACAATGACAACAATCCTATCTCATCAGCCAAAAGCAGGCCCACACTTCCCATTGAGATACTAATAAGTTTATATTTGTTAAAATTGTTCTTCATTTTAATTATTGTATTGTTTTAAGTGATTTTTGCACTACAAATAAGATATGTGCAGTGTGCATAGGAATTCATTCATGGTTTTTTTTTTTCAAATTATAATCCGGCCCTCCAACAGTTTGAAGAACTGTGACCCCTGCTCTAGAACATGGCCATATAGCCCGAAAAAACCTACAACAACCCAGGCAGAAGTCAGATTCAAAAAGGAAAGTATCCAGTTTAAGCAACCAATCAGAATGGGAGCAGGAAGCGAAGGAAGGGAGAAGAAAAATATACCTTCCCAACTGCCATTCAGGAGACATGGAAGAAGGGAAACCCTCAGGCTATTCTATTTTTTAAAATATTTTCTGGTTTTATTATGTTTTTGTGTAATATTGTTTTTATTGTACTGATGGGCATGGCCTAATGGAGTGGGGTATAAATAAAGTTTTATTTCTTACTAGCCGTCCCCTGCCACATGTTGCTGTGGCCCACATGGGAGTTCTGTGTGGGAGGTTTGGCCCAATTCTATTGTTGGTGGGGTTCAGAATGCTCTGTGATTGTAGGTGAACTATAAATCCCAGCAACTACAACTCCCAAATGTCAAGATTCTATTTTCCCCAAACTCCACCAGTTTTCATATTTGGGCATATTGAATATTGGTGTAGAGTTTGGTACGGATCCATCATTGTTTGTGTGCACAGTGATCTCTGGATGTAGGTGAACTACAACTCTCAAACCAAAGGACTGAAACCCTTCCAGTATTTTCTGTTGGTCATGGGAGAACTGTGTGCCAAGTTTGGTTCAATTCCATCGTTGGTGGGGTTCAGAATGTTCTTTGATTGTAGGTGAACTATAAATCCCAGCAACTACAACTCCCAAATGACAAAATCATTTTTTTTTTTGAGTGAAGGACATACATTGGGTTGTTAGGTGTCTTGTGTTCAAATTTGGTGCCAATTCATCCAGGAGTTTTTGAGTTCTGTGAATACCACAAACGAACATTACATTTTTATTTATATAGATTATATTATTAATGCTAATTAAGTTCTCCTAAGTCTTGGGCAGTGTGGGGCTGAATCCCACCACAAGCTCCAAGCTGGATGCCATTCTGTAGCGCTGCCATTGTAATGTTACTGTGTTTACTGTGTTTTTATTTTGTCCGAATGGCCTTTGTGCGCTGTGCTGTAGGGAGGCAATAGTGAGACAATAATATGAAAACAAAGCACGGGGTTTGCTCTTGCTGAGCCAGAGTTCAACCTGGTTGGCGACTTGAGCCCCTCTCCCGCCTTCCAGGGACTGTGTTTGGTGTCCTTTCCAGGGCATCCCCGTGTCCCAGAGCCGCACACCCCTCCCCTTCCTTTGCTCACCTCTTCCAGGCTCCTGCGCACTCCCTCCAGCACCTGAGAGCGGCCCGGATCCTGCAGGTCGTGGCTCCAGTGTTGCTTGGCCGCCCTCAGGACCGTCTGCCTTTTCCGCATAGAGTGTGTCTGGCGCACCAAGAACTCTTTGGTGGTCTTCAAGGAGGACCCTTCTGCAGAAATGTAGTGCCGGACCCTTCAAGAGGAAGAGTTCTGGGTGAAGAAGACGAACCATGCCATCCTTTCGGAAAGTAAGAGAAAGCCGCGGGTCCACAGCCCACTGGCCGCACTCCCCTTGCGTCCATCTGAGCCAGGGCCCACACAACGCACCAAGGGAGCCCAAAGTCTTGCGCCACTTACTGATCCAGGAGGCCGTTGCTCTCCTCATTGTCCTTTGGAGCTTTGCATTCCATCTCTCTGGGGGAAGCCTTGAGGGTTCAATCACGGTTAAAGTCTGTTAGTTATACGCAGCTGAGGCCTGAATCCCATGAAAGCAGAGCCTGCTCCTTCCTGCCCCAAGTGCTCTCCTCTCAAGCCAAGCCTGAGGGGCCGAGGAAGCCACTGAGGGATCTCCTCCCCCAGGTGAAAAGGAGGAGCCCGCCTTTTACTCAAAAGGTTCCTGTAGCACCTCCCCTTTTGTGGGAGGCTTTCTAAAAGCTTCCTTCATGCTGATGGTACTAAAAACACAACTGCACATGAAACATGGCATGTACCCCTCTTTCTTGTCAGAAATACTAAAAATTAACTAGGTATTTTTAATTACAAATACGTGAGTCAAGCACTGAAAGGGTTAAATGGATGCAATGACTCAGCAAACGCTACAGTTCAATATGAGCAGGTGTGCCTGTAGCTTAGTAGCCCCTCAATCTGTGAGAGGTCTCTGTGGGAGAAGGGCCTCAGTATGAGTAGACCTCAGTGTTAGTTTGCCTCAGTGAGAGAAAGGTGCCAGTCTGAGAGAGCCCTCAGTGTGAGAAGACCTCAGTGTGAGAAAGGCCTCAGTGTGAAGTGGGACTCAGTGTTAGCAGGCTTCAGTATGAAAAGGCCTGGTGTGAGAAGCTTCAGTGAGAGAAGCCCCAGGTTGAAGTCCATTGTATTTGAAGGCTTCTGTGTGTAAAAAACTGTGTGAAGCTTCTGTGTAACTCCAGTGTGAGAAGAGGCTCTGTGAGAGCAAAGCTATTTATCTGCATGAGAAAGAAGCCCAGCGTGGAAGGAAAGAAGGAAGTGTTTTGCAGATATTGCCTAGCCAGGGCGAATCCTCTTTTGTGCAGCCTGGCTACGTCTTCATCCTTCAGTGGAATCCCAGGCTGAGCCCAGGAGCCGAGCAGCCACCCGTAAGACCACAAGCAGGAATTGAAACCCCTCCCCCACCCCACCAAAACAGATTTTGACTGACCACTGAGCTGCTGTCTTGCAGGTCCTCCAGCCTGAGCTCCTCCTCTTCCTCCTCCTTTGGGGAGGGTTTGGGGCTGCCCCCTTCACCTGGACTCAGCAGTCCCTGCTTGCCCTTGGCGGCCTCCTCAAGTTCACTGCCAGTGACAAAAACAAGGAAAGAGGGAAGGAAAAACAAGACCATCTCTGAGAATCTGGGGGTTTCTCTCAGTCCAGGAGGGGAGTGTTTGGGGGGGGGGCATAAGGAAACCCAACACAAATGCGCTCTCCTTGAAACTCTCCTCCCGCCTGCACAGCACATGCACCTGGCCTCCTTCCGCAGCTGCTCCACCTGGGAGCCCAGCGCTGCTTTCTGCTCCTGGATCTCTGCCACTTCTTGCAGCAGCTGCCGCACAGTCTCCGCAAGGCTCTCCTGCTCCTTCCGAGACTCCTCAAGAACCAAAGCCGCTTCCTGGGGAGGCAAATCAAGTGAGGCACTATTCTGTTGTTGACACACAAGAAGGAAGTGATGACATGCTTGAAGAGTCAGGAAAGAGCCTCCAAACTCACACCTCTGCCATGGAGGCGCCCTTTCACTGCCTCTTAGTCTCAACATGGAGAGGGAGATGGCAGGGGTTGAAGGGGCAGCCATGACTGCCCACAGCCATTGCTGCCTTCCCCTGGCCGGCAGGGCACTTCCTCCACTCCAGAGCTGCAGGGGGTGTGAGACCCAAGGCCTAGCTTTGCAGGGACAGGTGGGTGTCTTGGCCACTGTTGCCCCACCCTTGTCAGAGCTGGAAGCATGGACACACCTTCCTCTGTTGCTCCAGTTGCTTCTCCTCCTCCAAGAGCTGCTGTTTCCTTCTCTTCCAGGCCTCTTCCTGCCCAGGATGAGAGACAAGGAGTATGCAGTGGTGACCAAAGAGTTTGCCAGTTTGGTGGGCCTCAAGACCCTGCCACCATAGCCACTTCCTTCCCAAAATGAGACATCAAGATGCTGCGAGGGGTGCCCGGCACTACTTCCATGACAAAGGACTCTTGTGCAAGGGCAGCAGCAGGAGGAAGGGAGGTTCCAAAAGAAGGGTCCTCCCTCTCTCACCTGGGCCTGGAGCTGGGCAGCTTTTGCCTGCACCTCCTGAACTCGGAGCTCCCTTTCCAAGGCCGTCTTTTCCTCCTGCGCAAAGAGATCCAAGGGAGAGCCTGAGCCTCTGCCAAAGGGGTTGGGCTGGTCCCATGTTTTGCGAAGGAAATCTGTCTGCCCAATCCCACTCCCCAGGTACCTCTTCCTTTTGGCTCCTGCACAGGTCCCTCAACTGCTCGGCGTGCTTCCTCCGCAAGGCTTCCACCTCAGCTTCGTGGCTGGCTCTCAGGTGCTCCCGCTCCTCCTGAAGCTGGCTCTGCAGTTCCTCCCGCCGCCTCCTCTCCTGCCACAGAGACAGAGCACAGTGGTCCACTCTCAGTCAGGAGGCCAGCCAGTTTTGCTCCTGACCACTCCCTCCCCCCAATTTCTGGGCCTCACTGTCCCACAAGGAATCATGGTACCCACTTCCTTGCTGGCAACAGGACCCCTAGGTCTTGTCCAAAATATTAAAAATTACCCAGGTATTTTTAATTACAAAAATGTGAGTAAAGTACTGAAAGGGTTAAATTGATGTAATGACTCAGAAAAAGCTGCAGTTCAATATAAGCAGGTGTGCCTGTAGCTTAGTAGCCCTCAGTCTGTGAGAGGTCTCTGTGGGAGAAGGGCTTCAGTGTGTTAGTAGGCCTCAGTATGGGTAGGCCTCAGTGTTAGTTAGTTCACCTCAGTGGGAGAGAGGCGTCAGTCTGAGAGAGCCCTCAGTCTGAGAAGGCCTCAGTGGGAGAAAGGCCTCAGTTTAAATGCACCTCAGTATGAGAAGGTGTGGTGTGAGTAGTTTTGGTGAGAGAAGCCCCAGTTGAAGGCCATTGTGTGTGGAGCTTCAGTGTGAGAAGGCTGTTGTGTGTATAAAGCTCCTGTGTGAAGGTCCTGTGTAAGTTCAGTGTGAGAAGAGGCTCTGTGAGAGCGAAGCTATTTATCTGCATGAGAATGAAGCCCAGTGTGGAAGCAAAGAAGGAAGTATAAAGAACTTTGTTTGCGTTATGGGAACCTTGTTCTTGTACATAGTACAACCATATTATTTTCTATAATGAAAAGCCTCCTACAGAAGACATAACGTTCATCTGTGTGTTGTTGTTCTTTTAATCACATTGCTACCAGTGCTGGGTCATGCTGCTGCAAATACGTGGGAAGTGTCTTTTGTCAATAAGCCCACTCGCTCTACAGGTCTGCCCCCAGGGCTCACCTCCTCTTGGTGCTGCACCTGGATCTCTGCCAGGGCCTCCCGGTGTGCCTCCTGCGCCTTCTCCAGCCGCTTCGTGTGATCCCGCTCCACTTCCTGCCGCTTCTCCCTCAGGAGATCACTGAGCTGAGGAGGCAGCAAAACACAAGGCCTTCCTGGGTGAGGGGCACTTTCTTCCTCACAAAAAGCCACAGGAGAGACCAGACCAGGTCCCTCCCAACTCTAGGATTCTCCAAGAAGCAGGTGGTCTTCAAGGCCCCTCTGAGACCCAGCACAATGGCCCATGGATCAGAAGGGGGGCCTCTTTCACAAGCTGTGCCTCTCTGAGACCACTGGCAGTGCCCTGGGCAACCAAGGAAGGACACTACCACTGTCCTGCAATGGTGCAAGGGACTCCTCTGAGACCCAGCACAATGGCCTATGGATCAGGAGTAAAAGGGGTCTCTTGCACAAGCTGTGCCACTCTGAAACCACTGGCAGTGCCCTAGGCAACCAAGGAAGGATGTTACAGCTGTCCTGCAATGGTGCAAGGGCCTCATCCTTCCTGCTGCTTCCCTGCAGTGCTTAATAAGTCCCTGTGCTTCCGACCAGCATTCCTCATCTGACTGGGATCCCACGAGAGGACTCCGGGCCTCCCGCTCTCCTCCTTGGTGCCACCCTCCTTGGAAGAAAGCTCCCAGGCCCTTCTGAGACCCTCTTGGACACCCTCTTGGCTGTGGGGGACAACTCTGCTGCCTTGACCTCAGTGGACAGTTTAGCCAGGTGTCACAGACGCCACTCCAACTCAGAGCCACTGAGCTGTGGGATGGCAATGCGCTTTGGCCCAGCCCTCCTTACCTCTCGGTCATATTCTGCCACTTGATGCCTTTTCCGCTGCACTTGTTGCTCTGCGCATTCCAGCTCCTCCTGCAATTCTGCCTCTGCCTTTTGCTGAGCCTCCGCTATCTGCCTTTGGAGCGCAGAGAGGGCCTGTGCAAAGAGCACAAAGAGGATCAATGGAGGCTTGGGCCTGGAAGAGGCGGGAGGCAAAGGCACCAGCACTGTACCTTCTCGTGCACTTCCTGGGCCGCTGCTCTCTGCTGCTCAGTCTCTGCGGCAAACTGGGCTTCTAGTTGTTGTAGGGCCTGGAAAAGAAGGGAGGATCCCACATCAGCGGCCTGTTCCCAAAATGGAGGGGCAGGGTTGCAAGGTCCCCTAAGGATTGTCCCTTGGGCAAAATGACTGGGAGTGACAGCTGAGAACAAAAGTAAAGTAGCTGCAAAGTGCTATAAAAGGAGGCTATGGATGTGGAAATGGCCAAAGCGTTAAAATAAAACTGGTGAGTGCTGTACAGTTGACTCAAACACACAACACACACACAAACTGGGTGGTCAACTCCCAATCTTCCAGAGAATGACAGGATCCTTTCACATAGCCCACAATGTTCAAGTTTCCATCTTTTCAGGGCCATCTAAGACCATGTCTATCAGATCTGGAGATGTTTTGAGGCATAATACCCCTTAAGGGGTGTTTTATAGACAATTATCACCCCATAAAAAATTGGGGCTGACTTACATCTCAAACAAAAGGAGATGGTAGAGCCAGAAGAGATTTTCAACATTTACCAAAAAGCAAAAACAAGTTGGTTTAAGAGGGATAATCTACAAGAAAGCCTGCTTGGACTTTTTGAGAGCCCTTTCCAATGGGATAAACATGTTAAAATTAAATGGACATATTGTTACTTTAATGATGGCCTGACCTAAAAGAAAAACACTGAGACTGTACCAAGCAGTTATGGGACTGAACAACTGTCCTCTGAGAAAAGGCAATGATATTTGGAGGACCTTAACTCACAATTAGAAGGGCCAAAGAGTAAAATGGAAGAAAGTCACCCACTAAAACAGTACAGGGATGAAAACCAGATGGCACCATGCAAAGTGGAAATTATGGAATTCCCTGCCTACTCAGAAAATGGTTTATGAATAAAGACGAGAGCCAAGAGAGAGCCCTGGCAGCGCTGCTATATGTGACGGCCTGTGCCTCCGGGGCAGCCATGCCCTCTCTCTGGCGGCCAGCTTCCGGGCTTCTTATGGGCAATGCTCTGGCATGGGGCAGGCAAGCAGACAGAGATGAAGAGCCTCCTCACCGCCTCCTTTTCCTGGCGCAGTCTCTCCTTCCGCTCGCTCACGGCTTTCTGGAGGTCCTGCTCCAGCTCTGCCTCCTGGGCCTCCTGAGCAGCCTCCGCCTCTCGCTTCATCCGTTCCAGGGAAAGGCGCGCCTCCTCCCTCAGCGCCTGCTCCTCCAACCGCCGAAGGGACTCCAGTTCCTCCCTGTCAGGAAGAGAGTGGCTCAGGAAGAGAATGTCTACTCTTTAGCACCAGAGGACAAGCGTCCGGAGGCTGAAATATGGGGCCCAGCTTCTGTTGTCAGAAAAGTAGCCTCTTAACACTGACAACGCCTTTAACAAGCCGCACCACCCATTGCCCGGCTGCTGGAACACCTGCGCGGGGTGTCTCCATGGCCATGGCACCCATCATTTGGACACCGGAACACCTGTGAGGGGGTTCGTTTTCGGGGTTCTCCCGCCTCGCCTGTTGCTTCTATGAAAAGGTTACTGAGGCTGCTGCCCTTCCTCAGGCAGCTGGCAAAGGCTATGCATGTTTCCCACTTAAAAGGATGCCCTCCCTTACAATTACCAGTTGGAAGGTTCATCAAGGGGCTGCTGGGTTGCAAGGAAATAGAAAAATATGCTGTCATAGATAATGAAGGAAGGAGATGCCAGGCAATGTTACAGCCAACTGTGGTGGGTACCTGAGCCTCTCCTTCTCTGCCTCCGTTTCAGAAGAGATTTGGGTACGGAGTGCCTCCAGCTCCTGAAGAGCCTTCTCCCGCAGGTCCAGCTCCTCTTCCCGTCTGGCATTCTCCAGCTCACATTTCAGGGATCTAAGGGACAAGGAGGAGGGTCTCAGCTTGAAGCCAGCTCCTTGCTGCCACAGGAGCACAACGCTGAATGTGGAGGAAGGCCAAGCGCTGTGTCCGCATGGCTCTCCTCTGATTGGGGCCCATCATCCAAGCCCCTTTCCCAAGGAGTTGGTGTGTGTGTGTGTGTGTGTGGGTGGGTGTGTGGAGCTCACTGAAGGGCCTCCTCCTTCTGCTGATGGAACCCCTGAGTCTCTTCCTCCTCTTCTTGCCGCAGCTGTTCCGGGAAGCGCTGGATCGCAGCTTGTTTTGCGTGTTGCAAAGACAAGGCCTGTCCTTTGCTAGCGGAAGCTTCCTCCACTTCGTTTTCTGCGGAGCCCTCTTCTTTCCGGGGTATCATTAATTTGACCTCAGACTCAGCATTTCTATCACCAGGGGAAACAAATCCACAATAACAGCCACTGGGAACAGACTGGGCAATGAGGAGACCCCAGGCACCACCCACCACTGCAATAGTTCAACCAGGAGAAAAAGCAAGAGGCGCAGAAACATTCTGCCACAGCACCAGACATCCAACCAGAGGGTTCTGCTCTTGTGGGCCCTCTGACTGTGCTTTCTGGGGGGGGGGGGGAGAGCCCAAGGGAAGCTAGCTCTGTACCTTTCAGGTGCCTCAACCGACCCCTGGCTCCGGCCCTCTTCCAGGCCGCCTTCCGTGCGTCCTGCTTCCTCTCCGGGCAGCCAGACTTCTCCCTGCAAGAGGAAGCAACACACCACAGGGTCTGCCAAAGCCCTGGCTTTCTGGAGGGAAATGGGAAGCAGCCAGAGCCACCCTTTGTATATTAATTTGGGTGTCATGCCCGTCAGAAATATGAAAAATTAACTAGGTATATTTAATTACAGAAATGTGAGGGTTAAATGGATGCAATGACTCAGCAAAAGCTGTAGTTCTATATAAGCAGCTTGGCAGCCCTCAGTCAGAGGGAGTGCTCAGTGTTAGCAGACCTCAGTGAGAGAGGCTACAGTATGATAGGCCCCAGTGTGTTAGTAGGCCTCAGTATGAGAAGGCCTCAGTGTGAGAAAGGAGTCAGACTGAGAGGCCTCGGTATGAAAAGGCCTCATTGTTAGAGAAGCGTCAGACAATGTGAGAGAGGAGTTAGACTGAGAGGCCTCTATATGAGAAGGCCTCAGTATGAGAGAGGAGTCAGACTGAGAGGCCTCGGTATGAGAAGGCCTCAGTGTGAGAGAGGAGTCAGACTGAGAGGCCTCTATATGAGAAGGCCTCAGTATGAGAGAGGAGTCAGACTGAGAGGTCTCGGTATGAGAAGGCCTCAGTGTGAGAGAGGAGTCAGACTGAGAGGCCTCTATATGAGAAGGCCTCAGTATGAGAGAGGAGTCAGACTGAGAGGTCTCGGTATGAGAAGGCCTCAGTATGAGAGAGGAGTCAGACTGAGAGGTCTCGGTATGAGAAGGCCTCAGTGTGAGAGAGGAGTCAGACTGAGAGGGCTCGGTATGAGAAGGCCTCAGTGTGAGAGAGGAGTCAGACTGAGAGGGCTCGGTATGAGAAGGCCTCAGTGAGAGAGACGAGTCAGACTGAGAGGCGCCTGGCTCAGCAAGGGAAGGTACTCCCTCACCTCTGGACATAGGAAGCACCCACCTCATCGTCGGAGCCAGAGCCCAGGGCACTGACATCCACGTGGAGATTCCTGAGGAGCCGGGCTCCTCGCCGCGGGCCCTGAAAGGCGAGGAGGGTCTGCTACTGCCTGCTCCAAGCCCCTCTTCTCCAAGAACTGACCCAGAATGACACAAAAGAGGCTCCCCCACCTCACCCTGGGGTTGTTGGGTGGGGAGAAAGCCCTTCCAGTGGATTTGCACCCACTGGTCTCCCACCTCTGAAGCAAGGGTGCATCTGCAAGAGATCAGCCTGGAACCAGGGACCGGAGAGGAGGGGGGGGGGGCTCCATCCAAAGGCTATTGGGAGGATGAATGGGACAAGGCTCCTCTACCTCACTGATGCTATCGTCTTCCTTCTCCACACTGTTGTCGGACAGCAACAGGTCCAAGGCAGAGGCTGCTTCTGCTGCTTTTTCCTGGGCCACCAATTCACACACACCTCTTCTGCAGCTGTCAGGCTACGGAATACAACAAAAGTGTCAGAAATATTAAATATTAAGGAGGTATTTTTAATTACAAAAATGTTAGTCAAGCACTGAAAGGGTTAAATGGATACAGTGACTCAGCAAACACAGCAGTTCAATATAAGCAGGTGTGCCTGTAGCATAGTAGTCCTCAGTCTGTGAGAGGTCTCTGTGGAAGAAGGGTCTCAGTATGTTAGTTAGTAGGACTCAGTATGAGTTGGCTCAATGTCAGTTCGCCTCCGTGGGAGAAAGGCCTCAGTCTGAGAGAGAGCGCTGTGTGAGCAGGCCACAGTGGGAGAACACTCAGTTTGAGAGAGCACTCTATGTGAGAAGGCCTCCACGGGAGAAAGCCCTCAGTCTGAGAGAACGCTCTATGTGAGAAGGCCTCAGCGGGAGAAAGGCCTCAGTCTGACAGAGTGCTCTGTATGAGCAAGCCTTAGTGGGAGAAAGGCCTCAGTCTGAGAGAGTGCTCTATGTGAGCAGGCCTCAGTGGGAGGAAGGCCTCAGTCTGAGAGAGCACACTATGTGAGAAGGTCTCAGCGAGAGAAAGGCCTCAGTCTGAGAGACTCTGTATGAGCAGGTCTCAGCAGGAGAAAGGCCTCAGTCTGAGAGAGCGCTCTATGTGAGCAGGCCTCAGCGGGAGAAAGGCCTCAGTCTGAGAGAGCGCTCTATGTGAGCTGGTCTCAGTGGGAGAAAGGCTTCAGTCTGAGAGAACACTCTATGTGAGCAGGCCTCAGCGGGAGAAAGGCTTCAGTCTGAGAGAACACTCTATGTGAGCAGGCCTCAGCAGGAGAAAGGCCTCAATCTGAGAGAGCGCTCTATGTGACCAGGCCTCAGAGGGAGAAAGGCCTCAGTCTGAGAGAGCGTTCTATGTGAGAAGGCCTTAGTGGGAGAAAGGCCTCAATCTGACAGAGCGCTCTGTATGAGCAGGCCTCAGTGGGAGAAAGGCCTCAGTAGGAGAAAGACCTCAGTGGGAGAAAGGCCTCAGCGTTAGTAGGCTTCAGTATATAAATGCCGCAAATAAATAAATAAATAAATAACTGTGCAGTACTTCGATCCAGGAAGTGAGCATGCAGCTACCTTTCCAAAGGAACTCCTAAAATGAGAACCCATCCCATCCAAACCTTCTTCTCCTGAAAACTCCTCTCAAAAGAGGTTAACAATGAAGCCTTAACAACAGGGAGGACCCATCAGGCATCATTCCTGGGAGCAAGATCAGGGGGAAACTAGAAGCCAGCCTGCCCTCCCTCCCTGCTCCTGGCTCTTAACAGAAGGCAGGAAAGAATACCTGAGCCGCCTACCTCTTCGCCTTTCTCTCCTTGCGGTGCAAATGCAGTCCGGCTGCCCTTCTCCGTGAGCGAGGGCTCCCTTTCTCCTGGGTCCTCCGCAGCAGAGGGCGGCCCTCTTGGACTCCCAGTCTCAGAGACCGCAGCTTCCCCAGAGTCTTCCTGAGCGGCGCCAGGCGACTGGCTAAAGGGTTTGGCCACGGGGTGCTTTGCCCTCCGCGACCTCTTGACCATGTGCAGCATGTGCCGGTGGAACTTCTGGTCCTCGGAGTAGCACTCGCTTTCGGAGAGGTCCTCCGAGGAGCTGTGGGTCTGCGAATGAAGGGCTTGCAGGAAGGGCCTCTTGGCCGTGGGATCTGCAGGGCGGTCGGTGTCGTGGGAGCTCTGCAGGTCCCAGGAGAAGTTGTCCACCTCACCCAGGACCTGGGAGGCCAAGTGGTCCACCAGGCTGCTGCCCACGCTGCCGCCACCGGAGTCCGCCTTGGTGCTGGGAAAGGGCTCAGGACTGGCCCGCGCTCCAGCCTCAGCCTCCACTCGCAGTCCGGAGCCTGCAACCGGGGCCGCCCCCTGCTCCCCAGCCTCCCTTCCACTCCTGCTGTGTTCTGTGGCCTGGCGTTGCTCTGGGAGTCCTTTCCTCCTCCTTCCGTCAAGCAGCCGTAGCCCATTCCCCAGAGGGTGGGAGACCCCGTCTTCGTCCTGGGCGCTGCTGGGCTGGAGGGAAGCCACAGAGCGAGCGGTCGGGACTTCCGCGGCCACAGCAGGCCGGAGGCTCCCATCTCTCTCTCCCGAGAGGGCATCAACAGGGCTGTGACCTTCGAGGGCACTGATGTCCCCTTGCTCTTTGCCCAGAGTCACAACCTCCAGCAAGAGGCCTCCCCTTGGGGGTGACTCCGTGCCCAGTGAATGGTCGTCAGCTGGAGCCCCACGGAGAGGCTCTTTCACGGTCCGGAAGTGACGCTGTGCACCATGGGGGCTCTCAGTGTCTTCGAGCTCCGAGTCTGAAAAGGCGCCGGCGGCCGCACACCGGACCTCTGCGGCGGCGTCTTGTCGGGGCGGATGGCCGGCATCGTGCTTGCCGGCGGACGACGAAGCTCTTCCCAGGATCTTCTCAACGTCCGCAAGGATCTGGTGTGTGCGGCTAGGCTTGGCTAGCGAGAGTGGCTGCAGTTTGCCCGAGGCACCGGCCGGGAGGAGCCTCAAAGGGTCGCTGGGCTCCAGAGGCACCGCAGGGGATCTCCCCTTCGGGCCCCTCAGGAAGGGCTCCTGCCTCGCGGTCAGGCTGCCCTGCGGCTCGAGGTCGGGGCTGGCCCTGCCCGAGGAGGAGGCCGGCGAGAGCGTTCTGTAGAAGGAGGCCGAGGGAAGGAGACCTGACTCCGACTGCACCTCCTGGGCAGAGAAACAGGCAAAGCACAGGTGCATTTGGTTAGGAAAGTACCCTAAAATAAAGCAGAGCATCCAAAAAACTAACAGGATACAAAAGCTGAGCATCAGATCCCTACTGAGCAGAGCGTGAAGTGCCCTGTGATGTGGCTGTAATGAATTGAGAGATTAGGAGGCAAACATGCAGAGTCGTCACAAAAGGTTTATCTATATAAACAAAAATGTAATGTTCGTTTGTGGGATTAACAGAACTCAAAAGCCACTGGACGAATTGACACCAAATTTGGACACAAGACACCTAGCAACCAACTTTACCTGGAATATTGTGTCCAATTCTGGGCACCACAATTCAAGAGATATTGTCAAGCTGGAATGTGTCCAGAGCAGGGCAACTAAAAGGATCAAGGGTCTGGAGAACAAGCCCTATGAGGAGCGGCTTAAGGAGCTGGGCATGTTTAGCCTGAAGAAGAGAAGGCTGAGAGGATATATGATAGCCATGTATAAATATGTGAGAGGAAGTCATAGGGAGGAGAGAACAAGCTTGTTTTCTGCTTCCCTGGAGACTAGGACACAATGGAGCCATGGTTTCAAACTACAAGAAAGGAGATTCCACCTGAAAATGAGCAAGAACTTCCTGACTGTGGGAGCTGTTCAGCAGTGGAACTCTCTGCCCCAGAGTGTGGTGGAGGCTCCTTCTGTGGAGGCTTTTAAACAGAGGCTGGATGGCCATCTGTTGGGGGTGCTTTGAATGGGTATTCTGCTTCTTGGCAGAATGGGGTTGGACTGGGTGGCCCACCAGGTCTGTTCCAAGGCTAGGATACTATGATCTTAGAGCTTCCTGACTGTGAGAGCTGTTCAGCAGTGGAACTCTCTGCCCTGGAGTGTGGTGGAGGCTCCTTCTGTGGAGGCTTTTCAACAGAGGCTGGATGGCCATCTGTCAGGGGTGATTTGAATGCAATATTCCTGCTTCTTGGCAGAATGGGGTTGGACTGGATGATGGCCCAGGAGGTCTATTCCAACTCTAGGATTCTATGACTCTATGTCCAAAACACCTGGAGGATGACAGAAGTTGGCCCATGCCAACACAGCCCCTGCCTGCTCTTTGCCTGGCTCACCCGCTTCAGCAGCAGTATTTCCTCGCCCTTCTTCTTCCGCTTGTCCTTCTTGCGCTGTTTTCCGGGTCTCTTTTGGAGACCGCCTCCCCCTCCTCCCCCTCCCCCTCCCCCGGGGTCCAGGCGCCGCTCCCGCTCCTGGGCCACGAGCTGCCGGTAGCGTTCATCGCAGGGATGGTCCCAGCTGGACTGGCCGGTGGCGAAGTTGAAGTAGTAGATGTCCCCCGTCACGTCCTGGCTGCAGAGAGAGGGCAGAAAAGGGGCAGGCCATGACCACCTCCTCATTCTTGGGACACCCCTCCCACCCAGGATATCATTGACATGATGGCAACAGTCTTGGACAGCAATGGCTCCCAAAGTGACCCATTTAAGGTGGAATCAGGTGTCAAACAGGGATGTGTTATTGCCCCAACCTTATTTTCCATCTTCATCTATGATACTTCATCTTGTTGATGGGAAGCTTCCCACCAGAATGGAAATCATCTATTTATTTTATCTATTTAACCTCAGCAGACTGAAAGCCAAAACCAATGTTACAACAACATCTGTTATAGAACTCCAGTATGCTGATGACAATGTTGTCTGTGCGCATTCAGAAGACCTACAAGCCACTCTAAACACCTTTGCAGAAGCATACGAGAAGCTTGGCCTGTCATTAAACATTGAGAAAACCAAAGTGCTCTTCCAGCAGTCACCAGCCATCCCCTCCCCAATGCCAGAGATACAGCTTAATGGTGTAACGTTAGAAAATGTGGACCATTTCCACTCCCTTGGCAGCCACCTCTCCACCAAAGTCAACCTTGACACCGAAATACAACACCACCTGAGCTCTGTGAGTGCAGCATTTTCCCCAATGAAGCAGAGAGTGTTTGAGGGAGAGTGACCAAGGGGCTTGTTGATAAATCTATTGTCCTCCCAACCCTGCTCTACTCCTGCGAGACGTCTACAGACGTCACATGCAACTCCTGGAATGATTCCATCAGTGCTGCCTCCGGAAAATCCTGCAAATCTCTTGGGAAGACCAGTGGACAAATGTCAGCGTGCTGGAAGAAGCAAAGACCACCAGCAATGAAGCGATGGCCCTCTGCCATCAACTCCGCTGGACCGGCCATGTTGTCCAGATGCCTGACCACCGTCTCCCAAAGCAGTTGCTCTACTCTCAACTCAAGAATGGAAAACGGAATGTGGGTGGACAGGAAAAGAGATTGAAAGACGGGCTCAATGCCAACCTTAAAATCTCTGGCATAGACACTGAGAACTGGGAAGCCCTGGTCCGTGAGCACTCCAGTTGAAGGTCAGTTGTGACTAGCAGTGCTGCAGAATTTGAAGAGGCACAAATGGAGGGCGAGAGAGAGACATGTGCCAAGGGGAAGGCGCGTCAAGCCAACCCTGACCGGGACCACCTTCCACCTGGAAACCGATGCCCTCAATGTGGGAGAAGATGCAGGTCAAGAATAGGACTCCACAATCACCTACGGACCCACCCTGGAAGACTCGGACAACGAGGGATCGCCTAAGCAAAGTAAGTGAAGGATATCATTGAGGATCCTGTTAGTCTTGCCACTGACGTCTCTATTTCCCCCCTTTTCTTGTTACATCCCTGCATTGTATCGTCTTCCACATCACAGGAAAGGAGGTTACACCTGAACATGTGGAAGAACCTCCCACTAGAAGTCAAGCCATGGCTCCTTCTCTGGAGGTCTTTCAGTAGAGGCGGGATGGATGCCCATCTGTTAAGAGTGATCTGATTGTGCTTCTCCTTCCTGGCAAAATGGGAGTTGGATAGGAAGGCCTTTGGGGGAATTTTCTAACTCTAGGATTCTATCATTACTTGCAAAGCTTGGATGGCCATCTGTCGGAAGGGCTTGGGTAGTGTCTTCCAGCATGGCAGGACGGGGGTTAGCCTAGATGGCATTTGGGAACCCCTTCCATCTCTTATATCAACAGAGTTTGGATGGACATCTGTACAGAGGGCTTGGGTGGTGCTTTTCCTGCCTGGAAGCGGGGGTTGGACTGGATGCCCTTTGGGGGACCCTTCCAATTTTAGGATTCTATCACTATTAGGAGAGCTTGGATGGCCATCTGTTAGGAGGGTTTGGGTGGTGTCCTCCTTCCTGGCTGGACGGGGGGGTTGGACTGGATGCCTTTTGGGGGGCCCTTCCAGCCCTATGATTCTATTATTATTAGCAGAACTTGGATAGCCATCTGTCTATAAAGAGATTTTGGGTGGTGTCTTTACGCCTAGCATGGTAGGGGTTGGACTAGATGCCCTTTGGGGACTCTAGGATGTTATCAGTTACCAGAGCTTGGATGGCCATCTGTTGGGAGGGTTTGGGTGGTGTCTTTATGTGTGGCATGGTAGGGGTTGGACTGGATGCCCTTTGGGGACGCTAGGATTATGTCATTATTATCAGAGCTTGGCTGGCCATCTTTCGGGAGGGCTTGGATGGTGTTTTTTCTGCCTGGCAGCATGGAGGTTGAACTAGATGCTCTTTGGGGACTCTAGGGCTGTGTCATTATTAGCAGAGCTTGGATGGCCATCTGTCAGGAGAGCTTGGTGTCTTCCTTCCTGCCAGGATGGGGGTTGGACTAGATGCTCTTTGGGACCCCTAGGGTGCTATCACGGTTACCAGAGCTTGGATGGCCATCTGTTAGGAGGGTTTGGGTGATGTCCTCCTTCCTGGCAGGATGGGGGTTGGACTGGATGCCCTTTGGGGACTCTAGGATTGTGTCATTTTTATCAGGGCTTGGCTGGCCATCTGCGGGGAGGGTTTGGGTGTTGTCTTCCTGCCTGGCTGCAATGGGGTGGGTCTAGCTGCCCTTTGGGGGCTCACCAGGGCTTCCACTCTGCGGGCAGCGGGGCCACGATGCCCTCCCGT
The DNA here is from genome assembly GCF_025583915.1 of Anolis sagrei ordinatus. Taxonomy (NCBI): domain Eukaryota; kingdom Metazoa; phylum Chordata; class Lepidosauria; order Squamata; family Anolidae; genus Anolis; species Anolis sagrei. The sequence continues at coordinate 44,117,194 of NW_026847882.1, read as the reverse complement.
GCCAGCCACAGCAGCTCCGGCTCGGCCTCCGGGTCGATCCCGATCACGCGCGCGAACTCCTGGATCTCTGCGGGGAAAGAGCCCGGTTAGGACCGGAAGCGGGGAAGGAAGGGAGGGAGGGAGGCGGAAGTCAGGCAAGGCAGGCGGACCTCTGTGGCTGGGGATGTAGGCCTCGTCGTAGTCCTCCTCCAGGATGAGCTGGTCCCCGATCCGCAGCGCCGCCGCCGCCGCCCCCGCCGGGCCCGCCATGCCGCCTCTCCTCCCGCCGGAAAGGAAGGAAGCCAAAGGAAGGCCAGCGGGAAGAGGAGAGGAGGGGCGTCGGTTGCTATGGCAGCGAGGCGCTTGCTTCCGCGCAGGCGCACTGGCTCTCGCGAGGAAAAGGGGGCGGGGCCACAACTCCCAGGAAACACACCACACGGCCCCGCCCCCTCCCCATTGACCTCCCCTCAGAAGCGATCCCAGGCTTGGGCAAGCTCCAGTCCTCCCTCCAGGTGTTTTGGACTACAACTCCCACAATTCCTAGCAGCCCCAGGCCCCTTTCAACCCCTGGCCCGGATTCTAGTTCCAATGTATAGTCCTCCGCCGCCCTCTAGTGGCCGCATCGGGGAGTTGCACCCTTAGACTGGAGCTGGAGGTCTATCTATGGCCACCTTGTGGCCATAGTGAGGAATTGCATCTCTCTCTTATCTATGTTATCTATCTATCTATCTAAAGGTAATGCTCAAGATCCTGCAAGGAAGACTCCAGCAATACATGGAGCGAGAGTTGCCAGATGTTCAAGCTGGGTTTAGAAAAGGCAGAGGAACGAGAGACCAGATTGCCAATATCCGCTGGAGAATGGAGAAAGGCAGGGAGTTTCAGAAAAACATCTACTTCTGCTTCATTGACTATTCTAAAGACTTTGACTGTGTGGATCATCATAAATTGTGGCAAGTTCTTAGTGGGATGGGCATCCCAAGCCACCTTGTCTCTCTCCTGAGGAATCTGTACAAGGACCAAGTAGCAACAGTCAGAACTGACACTGGAACAACAGACTGGTTCAAGACTGGGAAAGATGTACGGCAGGGTTGTATACTCTTCCCCAACCTATTCAACTTGTATGTAGAACACATCATGCGAGGATGTGCGGGGCTTGATGAATGCAAGGCTGGGGTGAAAATGGCTGGAAGAAACATTAACAACCTCAGATATGCAGATGACACCACTCTGATGGCCGAAAGCGAGGAGGAGCTGAGGAGCCTTCTAATCAAGGTGAAAGAAGAAAGCGCAAAAGCCGGGTTGCAGCTAAATGTAAAAAAAACCAAGATTATGGCAACAAGAATGATTGACAACTGGAAAATAGAAGGAGAAACCGTGGAGGCCGTGACAGACTTTGTATTTCTAGGTGCAAAGATTACTGCAGATGCAGACTGTGGCCAGGAAATCAGAAGACGCTTACTTCTTGGGAGGAGAGCAATGTCCAGTCTCGATAAAATAGTAAGAGTAGAGACATCAGACTGGCAACAAAGATCCGCCTAGTCAAAGCCATGGTATTCCCTGTAGTCACCTACGGATGTGAGAGCTGGACCTTAGGGAAGGCTGAGCCAAGGAAGATCGATGCTTTTGAGCTGTGGTGTTGGAGGAAAGTGCTGAGAGTGCCTTGGACTGCGAGAAGATCCAACCAGTCCATCCTCCAGGAAATAAAGCCCGACTGCTCACTGGAGGGAAAGATACTAGAGACAAAGTTGAAGTACTTTGGCCACATCATGAGGAGAAAGGAAAGCCTAGAGAAGACAATGAAGCTGGGGAAAGTGGAAGGCAAAAGGAAGAGGGGCCGACCAAGGGCAAGATGGATGGATGGCATCCTTGAAGTGACTGGACTGACCTTGAGGGAGCTGGGGGTGGTAACGGCCGACAGGGAGCTCTGCCGTGGGCTGGTCCATGAGGTCACGAAGAGTCGGAGACGACTGAACGAATGAACAACAACAACATCTAATCTATTTATTTATTTATTTATTTACTTTATTTGTATACTGCACTATCTCAGCCCGCAGGCGACTCAGTGCGGTTTACAACAGGTCAATATACAAGGTGCACAGCATTAGCATTAACATTTAAACAATAACTGAAGCAACTAAAACAATACAACAATACATCAGTAAATCAACATGACATCAATACATCCATATAACTAATCCAACACGTCTCATCAGTAAAGTCATAATCCGATCTCCTCGTCCATTATTCCAAGTTCCAAATTCCAAGTTCCAAACTCAGTCAATTGATTGCACTACTTAATTGAACGCCTGTTCAAAGAGCCAGGTCTTCACTCTTCTCCTGAACGCCAGCAGGGAGGAGGCCGATCTAACGTCTGCGGGAAGGGCGTTCCACAGCCGAGGGGCCACCACTGAGAAGGCCCTGTCTCTCGTCCCCACCAGCCGTGCTTGTGAGGCTGGCGGGATCGAGAGCAGGGCCTCCCCGGACGATCTTAATGTCCTAACTGGTTCATAGGAGGATGCGTTCGGACAGGTAGGTCGGGCCAGAACCGTTTAGGGCTTTAAAGGCTAAAGCCAGCACTTTGAATTGTGCCCGGTAGCAAATTGGCAGTCAGTGGAGCTGGCGCAACAGGAGTGGTGTGCTCCCTGAGTGCCGCTCCTGTTAACAACCTGGCTGCCGATCGTTGGATGATTTGTAGCTTCCGAGCCGTCTTCAAAGGCAACCCCACGTAGAGAGCGTTGCAGTAATCTATACGGGATGTAACCAGTGCGTGGACTACCGTGGCCAAGTCAGACTTCTATCTATCCATCCATCTCTCTCTCTCTTATCTATCTATCTAATCTATCTGTCTTATCTAATCTATCTATCTTATCTATCTAATTTATCTATCTTATCTATCCATCCATCCCCCGCGCTATCTTATCTATCTTATCTATTTTTATCTAATCTATTTTATCTATCTAATCTATCTTATCTGTCTATCTATCTATCTTATGTCTTATCTCTCTCTCTCTTATCTAATTTATCTATCTATCTTATCTATCTATCTTATCTATCTATCTTATCTAATTTATCTATCTTTCTAATCTATCTATCTATCTATCTATCTATCTAATCTATCTATCTAATTTATCAATCTATCAATCTATTTGCTGTCCCCTGCCATGCATTGCTGTGGCCCAGTCTGTGTGTATATGTTTTGTGTGTGTATATATTTGTGTTTGTGTATATATGGGGTTTTGTGCGTGTGCTGTAATGCTTTTTTTTAAAAAAAAATTGGCCTTTTAAGTCCCTTCCGCTGTGTTTTTCAGTATTTGATGGTCACTTATTGGCCTGATAGCTGTCTTATGTCCAAATTTGGGGTCAATTCGTCCAGTGGTTTTTGAGTTATGTTAATCCCACAAACAAACATTACATTTTTTTAATATAGATTTATTTATTCGTTTATTTATTTACAACATTTCTATGCTGCCCTTCTCTCCCCAAAGGGGACTCATAGTGGCTTACAAGATATATATATACATACACACACACACACACACACACACACACACACACACACACACACTATATTATTAGCATAGTACAATATCAGTATTATATATTACTATATTAATGATATAGTACAATAAAGCAATATTACATGTAATTTTTGTTGTTCATTCGTTCAGTCGTTTCCAACTCTTTGTGACCTCATGGACCAGCCCACGCCAGAGCTCCCTGTCAGCCGTCACCACCCCCAGCTCCTTCAAGGTCAGTCCAGTCACTTCAAGGATGCCATCCATCCATCTTTTAATATGTACATGTAATATAATATATATAATTATGTTATCATATTATTAGTATTATATTGTATTACATTATAATATTATAAATATTGTATGTATGCACAATATATTATATTATTTCCACCAATAGCACTCCTTCACTGAACTCCTTTGGGGAGGAAGAAACAATAAAGGAAGGAAAGAAGGAAGGGCTTGCAAAGGGTCAGTCTTTGGGGGGGGGCTTTTTCGGGGAGACTTCAGGTTACACTTTGCTCACCCCTGAGGCCAGGGATGGAATGGAGCCATCCCTTCCCTGATCCCTTTCCCAGGGTGGGATTTGGCTGTAGTGGCAACCTCTGAGCATGTGCAGAGTGCAACTTCTCCTCTACAGAAGCAATCCTGGATGTGAGTCAAAACCACGGAATGGGCTAATGCACTCTGGACATGGAGAAAGGATATATCAAAATTATCGTTTTTTTTAAAAAGAAGCTAAGCAGGAACAGCCCTAGTTAGTACTTGGATGGGAGACCACTAACTAATGCTGCTCCTTTGCCAAAGAAAACCCACTGAAATTCATGGGATCCCCATAAGTCAACAGGAGGCATGAAAGCGCATAGATGCACACACATGAAAAAGTATATATTTTATGTTTAATCAGATTATAAATCTTCCTATTATTGTTATTATATTTATTTATATTCCACTTTATCTCCCGAAAGGGGACTCAAAGCGACTTGACATAAAAGCATTGGTATCCAATTAAAAAATGTACAAATATACATACAGAATTCAACACAAACATGATTAAAAATTCAGATCAAATCCATCAATCCTATTGTGTGATGTTTGGGACAAAGGCACTTGATCCTGCAGCAGGAAATTTTGATATCATCCACATAATATATTCAGATTCTCAGTCATTTCAGGAAAAAACAACCACAATTGTTGGTTATTAGAAATCTCGATTGGGGAGGGACCCCCAAGGGCCATCTAGTCCAACCCCCTTCTGTTGGGCAGGAAGACACACTCTAAGCCTTCCCAACAGATGGCCATCCAAAGACCTCCAGGTTGTTGGAGCATGTAAAAAAATCAGTTGGAAGTGTGTTAATTCAAAATGCAAAGCACGAAGCTGATTGGTTGGGCCACGCCCAAGAAGCTAGCAGAGCCTGGGAATTTTGGCAACAGTTACATATTCAGACTTTAGCTAGCAGAGCCTGGGAATTTTGGCAACAGTTACATATTCAGACTTTAGCTAGCAGAGCCTGGGAATTTTGGCAACAGTTACATATTCAGATTTTATTCAGACACAGAGAGAGCCTACTATAGCAACTCCCTGCCATGCAGGAAGACAGAATCCAAGCACTCCCAGCAGACGTCCATCCAGCCTCTGCTTCAAAGCCTCCCCCAAGAATTAGCATAAAAATCAAAGAAATAGAAGAGACCCCAAGGGCCATCCAGTCTAGCCCTTCTGACATAAAGGAAGACACAATCAAAGCACCCGACAGATGGCCATCCAGCCTCTGCTTATTATCCTTCGCAGAATTATTATAAAACTGGAGGATACCCCAAGGGCCATCCAGTCCAACCCTTCTGCCATAAAGGAAGACACAATCCAAGTTTTCCCGACAGATAGCCACTCAGCCTCCTGCTTCAAATCCCCAAGAGAAGGAGGTTTAAACTATTTAGTTAAGTAGTTTCCAAAAGGGAATGTATTCTCACTGAAATGAAACACATGAGGAAGAACTTCCTGACTGTGAGAGCCGTTCAGCAGTGGAACTCTCTGCCCTGGAGTGTGGTGGAGGCTCCTTCTTTGGAAGCTTTTAAACAGAGGCTGGATGGCCATCTGTCAGGGGTGCTTTGAATGCAATTTTCCTGCTTCTTGGCAGAATGGGGTTGGACTGGATGGCCCAGGAGGTCTCTTCCAACTCTAGGATTCTATTTTTGTCTGTATTCTGTCACAATAAGCAGCCCAGGTCCCTCAGCATTGTGGCTATGGGCATCTGCTTGGCTATTGTCTCCTCCGCCAGCCCCTAATGCTGTTTCTGGGCCACTAGAACAGCCACATGGTGAACATCAGTGATCTCTGGCGGCAAATGCGCCTCGACCATTTCAAACCAACGAATGCAAAACCCAGCCTCTTTCACGGCCTCTTCGACCCTGTCTTTGGTCAAGTAAAGGCAGGAGAAGCGGTGTGGGCCAACCATGTAGAAGGTCTCCTCAGTGACCACCGCGAAGACAAGGTGGCCCCCGGGTTTGACCAAGGAGCCCACGTTCCTCACGGCAGAACGGTACGTGGGAAGGTCTTGGCAGGCCGCTTCCAGGCAGAGAGTGGAGAGGACGCAGTCGGCCGGAGGGACCACCAAAGGATGGAAAGGGTTGGCCAAAGTCACGTCGCATTTCAGGACTTGCTTGACGGTCCTCCGGAGCTTCTCTTCCTTTTCCACCCACTTCTCCCTGCAAGGAAGGCCATCATTGGGAAACAGGTCTTTTCCAAAGCTGGAAAGCCATGCATTACATTGAAAGTGGCTTTGTTTATTTGTTTACATTTCTATGCCGCCCTTCTCACCCCGGAAGGGACTCAGAGCGGCTTACAAGATATATACATAAAATATATTATATTATTAGCATAGTCCAGTATCAGTATTATATATTACTATAGTGTATTATATCATTATATTGTAATATTATTAGTAATATTACATGTAATATAAAATATATAATTATAATATCATATTATTATTATTAGTATTATAGTGCATATTATATTGCTATATATTAATATAATGTGTGTGTGTGTATATATATATATATATATATATATATATATATATATATATATATTATATACCTCTTCGCTGATGGTGTTTAGGAAGAGACTTAAACAAGCATTCGACTAATCGGTGGCAATCGAATCCAGGTTACTAAGGACAGGAAACATGGACAACGAATTCTGGATTGCGATTTCAACTCGAGATATATGGGATTATTATTGGTGGCCCAATAATTTGTTATTGAATTTGTTATTATGTGTATATGTTTTTAAATTGTAGATTGTTTTAACTGCTGTAAACCGCAATGAGTCGCCGTTCTAGGCTGAGATATTAGCGGTATACAAGTGTATCAAATAAATAAATAAATAAAATATATTAATATAATATAGGTAAAGGTAGTCCCCTGACATTAAGTTCAGTTGTGTCTGACTCTGGGGGTTGGTGCTCATCTCCATTTCTAAGCAAAAGAGCCGGCGTTGTCCGTAGACACCTCCAAGGTCATGTGGCCGGCATGACTACATGGAGCACCATTACCTTCCCACCAGAGTGGTACCTATTGATTTACTCATATGTGCATGTTTTTGAACTGCTAGGTTAGCAGAAGCTGGGGCTAACAGAGGAAGCCCAGATTCAAACCTGTGAGCTAAACGGTTTAACCCACTGGTTTTCTAACTGCTAGGTTGGCAGAAGCTAGGGCTGACAGCGGAAACTAGGGCTGACAGCGGAATCGAACCTGCGACCTTTCGATCAACAAGCTCAGCAGCTCAGTGCTTTAACCCACTGCGCCACCGGGGGCTCCTATAAATATATATATTAATATATTATATCTTATATATTAATATATTATATTGCTTTCTACAATGCGTCACTAATTCATATTTCAAGAGCGACGCAGGAAAAGTAACTTCATTGTTGCCACACAGGAAGATTAAAAAATGTTCCTGCAATTAACAGGATCCTAGAATCAAGGGCCATCTAGTCCAACCCATAAAGGGAGACACAATCAAAGCCCTCCCCACAGACGGCCCAGATGTTTAATGTCCACAGAGAAGTATTTTTTAAACAAAGGGCAGAAGTTGTTAAAGCAGTGTTTCTCAGCCTTCCTAATGCTGCGACCCCTTAATACAGTTCCTCATGTGGTGGTGACCCCCAACCATAACATTTTCATTGCTACTTCAGAACTGGAATTCTGCTAATATTATGAATCATAATATCTGCATAACAATATCTGATAAGCAGGATGTATTTTCATTCACTGGACCAAATTCGGCACAAATACTCGATACGCCCAAATTTGAATAATGGTGGGGTTGAGAGGATTAATTTTGTAATTTGGGAGTTGTAGTTGCTGGGATGTATAGTTCACCTACAATCAAAGAGCATTCTGAACCCCACCAACGATGGAATTGAACCAAACTTGGCACACAGTCCTCCCATGAACAACAGAAAATACTGGGAGGGTTTGGTGGGTATTCATCTTGAGGTTGGGAGTTGTAGTTCACCTACATCCAGACAGCATCATGGACTCAAACAATGATGGATCTGGACCAAACTTGGCACGAATAGTCAATATGCCCAAATATGTACACTGGTGCAGTTTGGGGAAAATATACCTTGACATTTAAGAGTTGTAGTTGCTGGGATTTATAGTACACCTACAATCAAAGAGCATTCTGAACTTCGCCAATGATGGAATTGCACCAAACTTGGAACACAGAACTCCCATGACCAACAGAAAACACGAGAAGGGTTTGGTGGGCATTGAACTTGAGTTTTGGAGTTATAGTTCTCCTACATCCAGAGCACTGTGGACTCAAACAATGATGGATCTGGATCAAACTTGGCATGAATCTTCAATATGCCACATGTTTGGGGAAAATAGACCCTGACATTTGGAAGTTGTAGTTGCTGGGATTTATAGTTCACCTGCAATCAAAGAGCATTCTGAACCCCAACAACAGAATTGAGTCGCCCAAGGGCTGAGAAAAGCGGTATATAAATGAAGTAAATAAGTAAATAAATAAATAATTGGGCCAAACTTCCCACACAGAACCCCCAGGACCAACAGAAAATAGTGCTTTCTGATGGTCTTTGGTGACCCCTCTGACATCCCCTCACGACCCCCCCTGGGGTCCTGACCCCCAGATTGAGAAACACTGCTTTAAAGCCTTGCTGATGACTGCAATCCAAACCCGCCAAGAGGGCCCCAAGCTTCCCTTTCCTTAATGAACGGATATGGAAGGGCAACCATTAGACGCCAAGGCTCTCCTCCGTACCTGTTCCCCTCCAGCTGGCAGACATATTTCACGATGGGACTCCAGTCAAATGCTTCCGGGTCCTTCTTCAGCCATTTCTGCATCTCCTCCCGGTTCTGCTCAAGGAAATCACTGGCAATGATCTCCTTGAAGGACTCACAGGCGGAGAGGAGCTGGTAGATGGAGGGACCGCTGCCGATATCAATCAGGGTGTCTCCTTGGATGCCGCCTGCGTTATGGGGACATCGTGAGATTCCCCTGGATAGAATCTTTACACCCCATTTTTTTCTGACCCTTGACCCATCTGTGACCCACTCTGTTTAGCTTCTTTCAGACCAAGTTTTCAATTAAACTGATTTGACATTCAGCAACACTGGGATTATTCTTGGTCCTTAAATGAGGCCTGTGCTTTCCCCTAAAAACAGATTATACAAAATGAGAGGAGGAATAACTCCTGGATTAAGCCCTGATCTACATTCCCTTTTTAGACCCCCCCCCCCAAATTATTATCATTTTCTCATTGGCATGCATTGGAGTTTTTAGACCTCCAGCTGTTGTTATTATTATTATGGGCTATTGACATGTATTGGAGTCAGGAGCTCTCCAGTTGCTTTGAATGCGACTTTCCTGCTTCTTTACAGAATGCGGTTGGACTGGCTGGCTCAACAGGCCTCTTCCAACTCTAGGATTCTATGAGTAATTATTGATACCCAGCTTTTTCTCTCGACAAAGGAAACACAAAGCTAATTATTGTAATTATAAATAATAACAATAATAATGCTTATTGATACCTGCCTTTTTCTCTCTACAAAGGAGACTTAAATCTAATTATTATGATTAATAATAATAATGCTTATTGATGCCTGGCTTTTTCTCTCTACAAAGGAGTCACAAAGCTAATTATTGTAATTATAAATAATAATAATAATAATAATTCTTATTGATACCTGGCTTTTTCTCTCTACAAAGGAGTCACAAAGCTAATTATTGTAATTATAAATGATAATAATAATTCTTATTGATACCTGGCTTTTTTTCTCTACAAAAGAGACACAAAGCTAATTATTATAATTATAAATAATAATAATAATAATGATGATGCTTATTGATACCTGGCTTTTTCTCTCCAAAGGAGATTTAAAGCTAATGATTATAATTATAAATAATAATGATAATAATGTTTATTGATATCCAGCTTTTTCTGTTCACAAAGGAGACTCAAAGGTAATAATAATAATAATAATAATAATAATAATAATAATAATAATGTTTATTGATGCTTGGCATTTTTTCTCCACAAAGGAGATTGAAAGGTAATAATAATAATGATAATAATAATGATGATGTTTATTGATACCCAGCTTTTTCTCTCTGTAAAGGAGACTCAAAGGTAGTAATGATGATGATGATGTTTACTGATGCTTGGCATTCTCTCTCCGCAAAGGAGAATCAAAGCTAATAATAATAATGACAAGGATGATGTTTACTGATATCTGTCTTTTTCTCTTCACAACGGAGACACAAAGCTAATTATTATAATCATATGTTTATTGATACCCAGCTTTTTCTCTCCATAAAGGAGACTCAAAGCTAATTATTATAATTAAATAATAATAATAATAATAATAATAATAATAATGCTTATTGATACCCGGCTTTTTCTCTCTGTAAAGGAGACTCAAAGCTAATAACAATAATGATGATGATGATGTTTATTGATACCCAGCTTTTTCTCTCTGTAAAGGAGACTCAAAGCTAATGATGATGATTATTATGTTTACTGATACCTGTCTTTTTCACTCCATAAAGGAGACTCAAAGCTTATTATTATATACTAATCTATATAAATAAAAATGTTATGTTCATTTGTGGGATTAACAGAACTCAAAAACCACTGGGCGAACAGACACCAAATTTGGACACAAGAAAGCTATCTGGCCAATGTATGTCCTTCACGTATAAAAAGCCTGAAAAACATGGCAGAAGGAATTTAAAAAGCCCCCAAAAGCTAAATGACTAAAAGTTAAATGACAATACAGAAAAAAGGGAAGAAAGAGGGAGGGAAGGGGAAAAAAGAAAGAAAGAAAGAAAAGAAAGAGGGAGGGAAAGAAAGAAAGAAGGAAAGGGAGAAGGAAACATGGAAGCAAAGAGAGAATTTATTTACTTTATTTATTTACTTTATTTGTATACCGCTGTTCTCAGCCCTTAGGCGACCTTAGACGAGAGAAGGAAGAAAAGAGATAGAGAAGGAAGAAAGGAGAGAAAGAGGGAGGGAAAGAAAAAGTGAGGAGGAAGGAAAGAAAAAAGGGAAAGAGGAAATGAAGGAAGGGGGAAGATGTAAAGAAAGAGGGAGGGAAGGAAAGAAGGAAAGAGAGAAGGAAGAAAAGAGAGACAGCAGAAGAGAAAGAAAAGGGGGGAAGGAAGGAAAGAGATAGAGAAGGAAGGAAGAAAAGAAAAAGGAGGAAGGAAGGAAAGTTAGAGAAGAAAGGAAGGAGAGAAGGAAAGAAAAAAGGGAAAGAAGGAAGGAAAGAGGGAGCGAAGGAAGGGGGAAGATGTAGAGAAAGAGGGAGGGAAGGAAAGAAGGAAAGAGAAGGAAGAAAAGAGAGACAGCAGAAGAGAAAGAAAAAGGGGGAAGGAAGGAAGGAGAGAAGGAAGAAAGGAGAGAAAGAGGGAGGGAAAGAAAAGGGGAAGGAAGGAAAGTTAGAGAAGGAAGGAAGGAGAGAAGGAAAGAAAAAAGGGAAAGAAGGAAGGAAGGAGGGAGTGAAGGAAGGGGGGAAGATGTAGAGAAAGAGGGAGGAAGGGAAGGAAAGAGAGAAGGAAGAAAAGAGAGACAGCAGAAGAGAAAGAAAAGGGGAAGGAAGGAAAGAGATAGAGAAGGAAGAAAGGAGAGAAAGAAGGAGGGAAAGAAAAAGGGGGAAGGAAGGAAAGTTAGAGAAGGAAGGAAGGAGAGAAGGAAAGAAAAAAAGAGAAAGAAGGAAGGAAGGAGGTAGTGAAGGGAGTAAGATGTAGAGAAAGAGGGAGGGAAGGAAAGAAAGAAAGAGAAGGAAGAAAAGAGAGACAGCAGAAGAGAAAGAAAAAGGGGAAGGAAGGGAAAAGATAGGGAAGGAAGAAAGTAGAGAAAGAAGGAGGGAAAGAAAAGGGGAAGGAAGGAGAGTTAGAGAAGGAAGGAGAGAAGGAAGGAGGAAGTAAAGGAAGGGGGGAAGATGTAGAGAAAGAGGGAGGAAGGGAAGGAAAGAGAGAAGGAAGAAAAGAGAGACAGCAGAAGAGAAAGAAAAGGGGAAAGGAAGGAAAGAGATAGAGAAGGAAGGAGAGAAAGAAGGAGGGAAAGAAAAAGGGGGAAGGAAGGAGAGAAAGAAAGGGAAAGAAAAAAGAGAAGGAAGGAAAGAGGGAGTGAAGGAAGGGGGGAAGATGTAGAGAAAGAGGGAGGGAAGGAAAGAAGGAAAGAGAGAAGGAAGAAAAGAGAGACAGCAGAAGAGAAAGAAAAAGGGGGAGGAAGGAAAGAGATAGAGAAGGAAGAAGAGAAGGAAAGAAAAAAGGGAAAGAAGGAAGGAAAGGAGTGAAGGAAGGGGGGAAGATGTAGAGAAAGAGGGAGGGAGGGAAGGAGAGAAGGAAGAAAAGAGAGACAGCAGAAGAGAAAGAAAAAGGGGAAGGAAGGAAAGAGATAGAGAAGGAAGGAAGAAGAGAAGGAAAGACAGGAAGGAAGGAAAGAGAAAGAGGGAGGGAAGGAAAGAAGGAAAGAGAGAAGGAAGAAAAGAGACAAGAAGAGAAAGAAAAAGGGGGAAGGAAGGAAAGAGATAGAGAAGGAAGAAAGGAGAGAAAGAAGGAGGGAAAGAAAAAGGGGGAAGGAAGGAAGGAGGTAGTGAAGGAAGGGGGGAAGATGTAGAGAAAGAGGGAGGGAAGGAAAGAAGGAAAGAGAGAAGGAAGAAAAGAGAGCAGAAGAGAAAGAAAAGGGGGGAAGGAAGGAAAGAGATAGAGAAGGAAGAAAGGAGAGAAAGAAGGAGGGAAAGAAAAAGGGGGAAGGAAGGAAAGTTAGAGAAGGAAGGAAGGAGAGAAGGAAAGAAAAAAGGGAAAGAAGGAAGGAAAGAGGTAGTGAAGGAAGGGGGAAGATGTAGAGAAAGAGGGAGGGAAGGAAAGAGAGAAGGAAGAAAAGAGAGACAGCAGAAGAGAAAGAAAAAGGAAGGAAGGAAAGTTAGAGAAGGAAGGAAGGAGAGAAGGAAAGAAAAAAGGGAAAGAAGGAAGGAAGGAGGTAGTGAAGGAAGGGGGGAAGATGTAGAGAAAGAGGGAGGAAGGGAAGGAAAGAAGGAAAGAGAGAAGGAAGAAAAGAGAGACAGAAGAAGAGAAAGAAAAGGGGGAAGGAAGGAAAGAGATGAGAAGGAAGAAAGGAGAGAAAGAGGGAGGGAAAGAAAAAGGGGGAAAGAAGGAAAGTTAGAGAAGGAAGGAAGGAGAGAAGGAAAGAAAAAAGGGAAAGAAGGAAGGAAAGAGGTAGTGAAGGAAGGGGGAAGATGTAGAGAAAGAGGGAGGGAAGGAAAGAAGGAAAGAGAGAAGGAAGAAAAGAGAGACAGCGGAAGAGAAAGAAAAAGGGGGAAGGAAGGAAAGAGATAGAGAAGGAAGAAAGGAGAGAAAGAAGGAGGGAAAGAAAAAGGGGGAAGGAAGGAAAGTTAGAGAAGGAAGGAAGGAGAGAAGGAAAGAAAAAAGGGAAAGAAGGAAGGAAGGAGGTAGTGAAGGAAGGGGGAAGATGAAAAGAAAGAGGGAGGGAAGGAAAGAAGGAAAGAGAGAAGGAAGAAAAGAGAGACAGCGGAAGAGAAAGAAAAAGGGGGAAGGAAGGAAAGAGATAGAGAAGAAAGGAGAGAAAGAAGGAGGGAAAGAGGTAGTGAAGGAAGGGGGGAAGATGTAGAGAAAGAGGGAGGGAGGGAAGGAAAGAGAGAAGGAAGAAAAGAGAGACAGCAGAAGAGAAAGAAAAGGGGGGAAGGAAGGAAAGAGATAGAGAAGGAAGGAAGAAGAGAGGGAAAGATGGGAAGGAAAGAAAGAGGGAGTGAAGAAAGGAAAGAAGGAGGGAAAGAGGGAAGGTTGGCCACAGCAAAGCGTGGCGGGTACAGCTAGTATGCCTATAATAGCAATACTCTTGTGTCTTGGTGCTCAGGGTTTTCTCTCCACAGAGGGGCCTCCAGGCGAATGATTATGATCCTAGGATAGAGTAATTCACTGGTTCTCTCACTCGGGAGGAAGGCCTGGTGCAGCTTCTCCAGGACGAAGGAGAAGAGGGCCTCGCAGCCGGGCGCGCTCCCGCTCCCAAACGGCAAATGCATGCTGAGATAGTCTTTGGGGCTGAAATGCTGCCGGTAGGCCTCTTTCCCCGTGAAGCCGACCTCCATCTTGGATCTGGAAAAAACAACAACAGAGCAGGAAGCCAGAACAGCGCATGCGCAGATACACCGGGGGGGGGGGAGAGCATCTTCTCTACATTACGCATGCGCCACTTCAGCTCCGCCCACTCAGGAACAACTGGTGCTTTCTGCCTGCCGCTCACTTTGCGCATGCGTCGCGCCTTCGCTTTATTTATGGCAGGCCTGGGCCAACTTGGGCCCTCCCTCCAAGGGTTTTGGACTTCAACTCCCACAATTCCTAGCGGCCTAGCCGGCAAAGGGGTGAACTCTCTGGCCAGAGTGAAGAGAGAGGGAGGCAGAAGGCAGTTCCTTCTTGTCTCCTGTACTTTACTAATATAATATAATATAATATAATATAATATAATATAATATAATATAATATAATATAATATAATATAATATAATATAATATTAATATAATATAATATAATATATAATATAATATAATATAATATAATATAATATAAATATAATATAAATATAATATAATATAAATATAATATAATATAATTAATATAAATATAATATAATAAAATATATTATATATTATATTATATAATATATAATATAATAATGTAATACAATATTATACTACTACTAATAATCCGATATTATAATTATTCCGGGATTGTGGCGCAGCTGGCTGAGTGTCAGCTGCATTAAGATCACTCTGACCAAAAGGTCATGAGTTCGAAGCCAGCCCGGGCTGGAGTGGGTGTCCAGCCATTGTGTAGCCCGTTGTCGACCTTTGCAACCCGAAAGACAGTTGCATCTGTCAAGTAGGAAAATAAGGTACCACCTTGTGTGGGAGGCTAAATTTAACTAATTTATGAGGCCATAAAGAAAGAAGACTCCGGGGAATGTGGAATGCGGAAGAACTTCATCGGTGTCGTTGATGGACGATGAAAAAGCAGCAGCTCCCCTGGCGGCCAGAAAAAAAAGTTAAATAGCCTTTGTCTGTTAAATGTTGTTTGTCAAACTGGCATTGAATGTTTGCCATATATGTGTTTACTGTAATCCGCCCTGAGTCCCCTGCGGGGTGAGAAGGGCGGAATATAAGAACTGTAAATAAATAAATAAATAATATAAATATTTAGTACTTTGCATTTGTACTAATAATATTACAATATAATGGTATAGTACAATATAGACATATATTATAATGTAATATAATACAACTAATAATAATAATACAATATCCTAATTATATATATTATATTACATGTAATATTACTAATAGTATTACAATATAATGGTATAGTACAATCTATCTATATAAAATGCTCTGTGCATAATGAGTACCTTAAAAACAAAATAACCAATGAACGAAACCACACCAAATTTGGCAACAAAACGTCTCACAACACAAGGAGTGACCACCACTCCAAAAATTATGATGCTGTCATTTGGGAGTTGTAGTTGCTGGGATTTATAGTTCAACTACAATCAAAGAGCATTCTGAACTCCATCAATAAACGTTGATTGGCAAGCCTGCCATAATCCGGATTTTTCCAGTGCTGAGAGACAGGAACAATGAGGGAATTTTGGCTGTGGTTTCAGTGGATAAAAGTTGAATCAGTAACAGATTAGGACGAAGTGTGGCTTTCTGAAGGTTTCCTTTGTCCTATTGAGATATGATCATAAATGCCAAGTGACCGCTTCCTCTGGGGGGCCAAATTGACCAAGGCTTAACCCTTATTATCCAGTTTGGTGTCATTGTCCTTAGCAAAACTATAAGTTACTATCTTTTATTGCGGGGAGGTCATGTTCGACTTCAAGGGTATGCTTTGAATTCCGGCCACCAGGAGAGCTGTTGCTTCGCCATACACTTGTGACACTGATGGAGTACTTCCTCATTCTTTTGCACGTTGCTGTAGAGTTTTTTTATGGCACCTTAAATTAGTTAAATTAGCCTCCCCACATAAGCCTCCCCTACATTTCCTATTTGACAGATGCAACTGTCTTTCGGGCTGCAAAGGTCGACAGCAAGCTAAACAAATGGTCAGGAGCTTACTCCAACCCGGGCTGGCTTTGAACTCATGATCTTTCGGTCAGTAGTGATTTTTTTTAATGCAGCTGACTCCCAACCGGTTGTGCTACAACCCGGTATATATCAAGATTTAAAATATATATCATATATTAAATTATATAGATATAGATAGGTAGGATTTCAGATCATTTTTATATTTATAATCTTTCCTACATAAAGATATATGCTATGGGACTTTGAACTGCCTTTGATACTGAGAGCAAATTCCACTTTAACTGCCATGGCAACAACATCCAATCTCCAGAAATGCAAACACAAGCCAAGCAAAACCAAATTTGCTATGAAGTGACCTTACCATTGGATACTAAAGGTAGAATTGTCCATCGTACATTGTGTGCAGGACTGTGGATAGCAGCAAATCCCATTGAAGTGAAAGCCTTTTGGACCAAGAATATCATAAGTTGTATTGGAAGACCAAGGAAATGCCTAGAGAAGATGTATTGTATTGTAAGTAATGGTATTGTAAGTAATGGTAGAAGGATTATGAGAACGGAATCTGATTTTACTGAGGCGTTGATGACCACGTTGTTTTGTCTTGTATTGTCTGTCATGTATGTTGTGTTTTAATCTAATTGTTATTGTTAAATAAATTGCATTGTAAACCGCATTGAGTCGCCGATTTAGGCTGAAAAATGCGGTATAAAAATAAAGCAAATAAATAAATAAATAAATAATATT
This sequence comes from Anolis sagrei ordinatus, assembly GCF_025583915.1. Classification (NCBI taxonomy): domain Eukaryota; kingdom Metazoa; phylum Chordata; class Lepidosauria; order Squamata; family Anolidae; genus Anolis; species Anolis sagrei. The sequence continues at coordinate 44,100,313 of NW_026847882.1, read as the reverse complement.
TTTGACAGACATGTTGTATTTCCAAATGCGATGTTTTGTTGGCGGCGGCTGGGCCGTGAAGACATCTGATGGAAAGACAATGAACGGATTCAAAATGTGTTGCTAAAGAAGAGTTTTGGTAGAAGTCAAAATAAAAATAATTGACCCCTCAAGTTGCAAGGAAACTCCCCGTGATCGCTTCATTCCAAAATGCCTCGAAGGCACACAAGAATCACTTGATATCGATAGACAAAAGTGCTCTTTCAAACTGTATTCCAGAGACATACCGCTGAGCAAAAGGTTTGTCCCCGTGGACAAAAAGATTTCTATTTCCAATTGGAAAAACAAACCTAAATGTCCAAAGGCAAGATGGGCAGCAACCAGAGGAATCCAATGTCAAAATATTCTGGGATGTTAGACCTTTAAAAAATCATTTCCCAAAAATCTGCTGTCCCAATTGCTGAAAAAGACATGATGCAAAGATGATTTTGTTTGGTATTTTCCCCCGAAGTGTGTTCGAACCTCTTGCATTGATCGTTTGAGGCTGAGAGGAACAAGACAGGCATTCACTCCAAGTCCGGCTCAAGTCAGGCATCGCTTGCTTTCCCATTGCTTCTCCAAAGCTCTCTGAACTCAAGACGCAGAGGAAGACGTTCCAAAAACGCCACCAAAAATGCCTTCTGCAGAGAACAATCCGCCTTCCTACCTTATACTTTCCATCATCAACCTTCTCTTTTGCTGTTTCCCCCTCGGATTTGCGGCCATCATCTACTCTTGCAAAGTGAGTCCATCTTTTTATTTCATTTTTCAATTGGAATTATTAACTGGAAAAAATAAATATGTCAGGCACATTGAACTGGATTATATGGCAGTGTGGACTCACATAACCCAGTTCAAATCAGATATTGTGGATTATCTGCTTGATACTCTGCGTTCTATGGCTTTTTTTTTTTTTTGGTCGTGTCAGGAGTGACTTTGAGAAACAGCAAGTTGCTTTTGGTGTCAGAGAATTGGCCGTCTGCAAGGACGTTGCCCAGGGGGGACGCCCGGATGATTTGATATTTTTATCATCCTTGTGGGAGGCTTCTCTCATGTCCCCACATGAGGAGCTGGAGCTGACAGAGGGAGCTCATTCGCCTCTCCCCGGATTCGAACCTGTGACCTGTCGGTCATCAGTCCTGCCGGCACAGGGGTTTAACCCACTGTGCCACCACTATGGCCTTGCAGCTTCAAAGCCTGGCTTCTTACTGCCTGGGGAAATCCTTTGTTAGGAGGTGATTAACTGTCCCTGATTATTTCTTGTCTTCAACAACACTCCCAACACTCCACCTCCTAGGTAGACTTGCTCACAGCAGTAGACTCCTGCAGTGGCAAGAGGATGCCTCTTATCCTTTGCTGCATGCAGCATTTGCTGAATTTTCACCCATACAGGGGATACCTCAAGGCAACAAAGGCCAGGCTGCGCCTATGCAGAGACCCTCACTGATTGACTTTGCATGACTACTCAATGTTATTCAAGCTTGCTAATTGCAACATTCACACTTGCTTTAAACAGGCAAGGTTTCTTTCTCCCACTCTGGACATCATTCCACAGAGGGTGCCTCCAGGCTAAAGAAGCCAGGCTACCTCTATGCAGATACCATCACTGATTGAGTTGGCAGCTTCATGGCTACTTACTGCTATTCAAGCTTGCTAATTGCAACATTCACCCTTACTTAAACAGGCAAGGGTTATTTCTCTTACTCTGGACATCATTCCACAGAGGGTGCCTCCAGGCAACAGAAGCCAGGCTACCTCTATTCAGATACCGTCACTGATTGACTTTGCAGCTTCATGGCTACTTAATGCTATTCAAGCTTGCTAATTGCAACATTCACACTTGCTTTAAACAGGCAAGGGTTCTTTCTCCCACTCTGGACATCATTCCACAGAGGGTGCCTCCAGGCAATAGGAGCCAGGCTACCTCTATGCAGATACCATCACTGATTGAGTTGGCAGCTTCATGGCTACTTAATCTATTCAAGCTTGCTAATTGCAACATTCACACTTGCTTTAAACAGGCAAGGATTCTTCCTCTCACCCTGGACATTATTCCACAGGTATTTATACACTCCACTTGCCTCACCACCAACAGAACCTCTAGCCACAGATGCAGGCGAAATGTCAGGAGAAAATGCTACTAGAACATAGCCAGACAGCCTGTTACAGGACTCATATCTGGCTTGTGTTCTTCTGACCCTGCCTTTCTTCCTTCCTTCAGGTGAACACGGCCAAGAGTGCAGGAGATGCAGACCTGGCTGCCAAATTGTCTCGCAAGGCCCGCCTGCTCAATGGTTACGGGATTTTATGTGGCATGATCCTTATTGTCGTTGTGGTGGTATATGCCTTTTGGGTTAAATAGTTGGTCCTGCCTGGCTTTGGAGAGCAGCCTGGGCTCAAGATGTATATCCATAAGTGTGCCACCATCCATGGGAGACAATGCTTTGCCCTCCTTTGGGTGCCTTGAAAGCCATTCTCAGAGAAGTCAATAAAAACTCCCAATGCCTTGCAAAAGGCCCACTGCACACTCATGTATCTCTTTGTTTCCAAAGTTGCCTCCGTGTGCATTAATACACTGTGTGACCGTAACTATATGAATTATATGGCAGTGTAGATGGGGTCATAACATCCTTAGATTGGCTAGGGGAAGGGATGTTGGTGCCTGTGTTTTGCCTTTAAAATGATATAGTGCAATATATTATATAACATTAATAGTATAATATACTGGTAGTGTGTATGTATGTGTATTTATATAAAATATAATACAATATAATAATATACAATAATATAATAATTGTCTATTATATATTACATGTAATATCTATATAANCCGGAGAGAAGCACGTAAGAAGGCGTCAGTGGAAGCCAGACTGAAGGTATTAAATCTTAATGCCAAGCCTGTATTCAGTAATAAATGAACCTTTTTAGTTGAACACATTTTAAG